>JBAIZL010000011.1:10127414-10159914 GCA_036971475.1 Prosapia bicincta | reverse complement strand
GCCCATTAAGGTAATTTCGTTACGTGGTCTGACATAATTTCATTTCACTTATTTTTTTTAACGCATTTATCCCTTATCCCGTTAAATTCACCATTAGCAATAGGACTTAAGGTAGGTCGAGAACAGAAACTCAATGTAGTTTATAAAAATGAACTCTAAATTATAAGCAAAAAAATGCTTTACTACAGAATACAAAGGTGGGGGGGGGGGAGGTTGATATTGCTAGAAACCTTGGCTTTATAGAAGATACGATTTAGAAAGCTTTAGAAAATCCTGCTCATCTTCAATATATATTTTACATGACAAGTCTTAAAAATGATGGTAGTTTATGTTTAGATTTTATGTATAAAGATGTATTATAACATAATCCTACTACATTTGGGCAACAAACTATAACAGAACTAGCGTTTCTCGCCATTTTACAATTACATTGCTCCAGTTACGTTTGAGATAAAATTATGAAAAATGTTAGTTTATCTTTATTATTGAATAATTTATTATTGTTGAGTGCCAAATCTGTATTTTAACATATTAAGTTTATTGTACGATTTTCTAGAGAAATACTGGAGACGCCCACATAAGAGTTTAGTTTTGCCGAATCCACCGGATGCAGTGTGACTGGAGCTGCTTTGACAGGAAGCACATTAAGGGAATGCAAATTTTTTAATCTCTGTAAAAACAATAACTATTACTTTAATGTAAAATACAACATATATACATATACATAAATTACAATATAACATTTTTTGAGATTTATTTTTATTTTCTTATTATCTACGTATACTACTGGCAGTTAAGTAACGACATCGTGCTAAATTTGTTGTTTTTAAAACCATTTACCTAATAGAAAGAGGTGTAAACACTTTGTGCGTTCTATCCAGGTGGACTTGTAATATTATAGACAGCTGGTCTTATTTGAGACGTAATCAATTTAAAGAATCTTCTTTAGTACGGTGTTAAACATAATCCAGGGCGCAACCCTAGGCAACTCTTGCATCTTCCTGGAGTAACTTTGAATACAAGTTGTTTGTTTAACAAAGCGGAGTGTTCTACCCTGTTTAAGAAATGTTTGAGCAACAGATAATGTGGGAAAGGAAGAACCCCCCCAAGTTAACACTCAAGTCCCTTTTGGCAAACTTTGTCAAAGGCCTTTAAGAGGTACGCAACGCAGAGACCCAACAACAATGGTAGCAAAAGCCGTATATATATCTTAATTACAACTCTACGGTGCTGCACTCTAGGGCCTTGCTTCTGTTAAAACCATATTGGTTTACCTGGGCCTTTTCAACAAATGGAACATAAGAGGGACATTACAACTTCGTACATGTGATCAGTGACTATAAATAAAACCACAAAACCTTACATGGGTGTGCCTTGACCCTCGTCGTCCTATTTTCCTACTTTAGAATGTTTTACTAATTTTCGTTTGGCCTGAATAACATTACAAATCAGCGAGCTTTGCCTTTGGGAGATTTCATATTAAATGATTTCGCGTAAAGTATATTTACCAAGAGATTAGGATTAAAATTAATGAACTAAAAACAGGAATGATGACCCTTGTTCATCCCCGTTAAAGTCACTGAGTGTGTGTTATGACACTCGTCTATATTCTACGTTTAAACATATATAAAGGATTTCACAAAACGCCATTATATAATACATCCGACGTCTTTATATGCTGTAGTTGTAACTATATATAAAAACACAAGACTGCAGTGCAAGCCATCCTTCTGTATAGGAAAGCATAGCGTAGAAAATGCTCACTTGGTGGTCTTGTAAGTATATATTAAGCTGTTATGGTCTGGCTGGTTAGAGACAGTTATAACCAATCACTGTAAATTATCTATCTCTCATTACAATAAATCGGCTTTCTTACGTTACGAAATTTTGGCAATGTTGTAAACATAAGGTAAATGTAGATCTAAACAGCAAACACAGTTGCGAGTGTGTGACATAAAGCTGGTCGATAAGTTTGTGAAAGCTATTTCTGTGATAAAACTGTAATTAATTATAATATAAATGTGTCTGAGGGTAAGAAAGAAGGGCGAGGGCGAAATTACAAGACTGGTAAGAATGAGAGCGGAGAGTGGTTAGGTAGGCATATATATATATATATATATATATATATATATATATATATATATATATATAGAGAGAGAGAGAGAGAGAGAGAGAGAGAGAGAGAAGGGGGAGAGAGAGAGAGAGAGAGAGAGAGAGAGAAAATGCGTATTTTCAGTCATATTCAGCTGATGGGGTAAATTCAAACGTTGTAGGCTATAACAATTTTCAAATTTATTACAAATTTATTATATAACAAATAATAATCAACAATATTTTCTGGTATTCATATTTCATGACATATGATTTATTGATGTCGTTTTAATACTGAAATATGATTTGGTGTAACGACGGTAAATTTCTTTTAACTGGATTCTGAGGTATTCAGATATCATGAAAATTTATTCAAGTAAAAGATTTAAATATTTTTATTTTCTAAAATAAAATAGGATTTATAATTTATCTTGATTTAATTTTTTTTATTTCAAGTTTTTTACCTAAACGTCCTTCATAAAACAGTTGCTTGACGGTTATTTTGGGGCAATATTGGCCCAGATGAGGATTTAGCTTATAGATCACTGAATTCTGAAAATATTTTACAAAATATTACTTTTTTGGTTTTCACGTATACAGATATATATTGCAGTAGCGTGCGGTACTTGGGCGATGTGAAGGTACCGAGGAAACGTGTTACCCCAACACATCCAACTCTGACAGTAAAGTTCCCCCTTTAGACTTCAAGACGACTGTAAAGCAATTAACCTAGAGCTAACACAACCTTATAGTTACCATGTGAGGAAGTGAAGCACCCATAGCGTCGCATCGACTCAGGTTTGCTTCTATTCTGTGTAAATGTTCAAGGGTTCAACCTACGCACGTCCGCCTAAAGAATTTAAACATACCCAAATGTGAGAGCAGAGAAGACGCCAGATAGCGTTGCAGTTGACATGTTAACTGTGACGTAAACAGGTCGGTTCATTGCCAGCGCAAAATTGACAGTTGTGTCAAAAGGTTTACCATGGTTTTTGTTATTTGTGTGGAATAATATCAGGTTGTTCTTAAAAATTCATTTGTTTTTAGTTTCTGTGTTATTTATCCTTTACTTTTAAGTTAGTAAAACTAATAATTATTATTAAAATTATTTCTAGGAGCATAACACTCAATATATCTGTTCATTAAACAGGTTAACTATCTCTTGATAATGCTTATTATCAAAGATGAGGAAAATACTAGAACAGTGGTTGGTTAAAAATTAGTTTTGTTGTGTTATGTTTAAAATTAAATACGCAAAAAAAGCTTACACATGCAGACAAGTATCTGATTCAGGACACAACGAACTCACGCACTGACGTACACAACAACATTTACACGCATTAACACACTCGCGCCCGCACAAACGCGTACACAATTACTACATGTATGAAGGCTCCACACCTTTTTAATTTAGTCATGAGGAATTGCAGTATTCCCGAGCAGTAGGCAAAATTATTTTATTCTCTTTATATAATTTCTAATTAAAAAGCTTGATTTTAAAACTTTTGTTAACCTATTTTTATTCAAACAGTATTAATGCTTAAATACAGTATAAATAAGTGTTTGAGATTGGATCATGCGCTGTCCTCTAAGATACACAACTTGTGCAAACATTCAGCACAACTTTACATCACGAAATGAAGGAGAAAATATTCAATATTTGAACCACATTAATTGAAATGAGTTATTTTTTTCTGGTGATTAACATATTTCGTAAATGATAGCAGCGCTACCTTACACCAAATCGTGAACTTAAAGTGGATATTCTTTAAACTGTAAATAGTAGTGACCTTTTCTTATCCCTAACAAATCTCCGGCGTTGCTAAAAAGTCAATAATTTAAGAAGGCAAAGATCAAAGACGTTTACAACCCCCCCCCCCCCCCAGCATGCCTTTGCGTGGTAAAAGCTGTAGACAAGAAACACCTCGCCTGAGGGGGTGATTTCAACACTTTTATTTTCTCCATTTTACATTTACATCCCTTTTGCCTTCCAATTACGTCGGCCATTAGATCTTTTTACTTTCCTTTTCAGTAAATTTAAAAAAAGGTTTAACAAAGGTTTTATAAGCAAAAAGTGATTATTTTTGCCTGGAAGGTAAATTGTAAGAGAACTTTAATTGATACTTAATGGGTCTTTTTAGATGCCATTAGATCTTTTTACTCTAAGTTTTAGTAAATTTGGGAAAATGATTAACAAAGTTTTTATAAGCAAAAAGTATTTATTGTTGCCTGAAAGGTAAATTTTAACACTCTCATTGATACTGAATGGACATAAAGACTGTGGGAGCGATAGTTCCTTCATTATAAATATATTAAATTGAAGAGAAAGAAGTAGAGAGATTTCTTCAAACATACATTCATACTTCTAATAATATACAAATATTATTTATCAATCAGTACTTACTATTTACAATTAATAATTACTAATAATAAATAAATATTATAAATAATACAATTAGATATTATTATTGTGTGTTTCTTTGGCCTTTCTACACCAACAAATATAAGTGTTTTTAAGTATTGATAGTCGGGAAATTTAAAATTATAAATTCTATTTGTAAAAATAGTTAGTTTGAAATAACGATATTTTAAATAAACATTGCACACACACACACACACACACACACTCACTCACTCACACACACACACACTGCAACGTCCCTCCCCCACTTTGCAGAATAATATATTTATTATATATTTATATATCTGCTGCTTACACCGTTTTGTATACCGTGTTAAGATCCCTAAATTTTGTCTTGTGTTCCCGCGTAATGTACCACGCCCAAATGCAAGCCCATTCCCGCTGACTTCTACCTTAACGTTTGTACGACCTCCCCTAAGATAGTTGGCAGGTTTGTTGGGTCTGTATATAGTCACACATGTCAGTAAAATAGTCAGCTGGAAAGAAAGAGCATTTATATGAACACACAAAATTTTTAAAGAATCTTACCACTTCATGAGATCTGCAGGCACAGCAAGGGGACGTGCAAAATATGATCATATTTAAAATACCTATTTTAAAAGGCGCCTTTGTTCTTTAAACATGATCTGCCAGTAGACATCGTCTCTGGGCTTCAATACAAAAAACCCACTAATTTTTAGAATAGCTCAATAAAATTGTTCTCAGGAGAGAACTCGTTTGAAGAAACATTAGGTTCTGAATTTTATACATTTATTAATTAATGAAATTTAATTAAAACTGTACTTTGATTTTATAATCATTATTTATCAGTTGGAAAAAACTAAAAGGTTTTATTGGTTGTTCAACACAGGATAAATTCAAATACTGTGAGTTTTTATAATGCATTTAATTACTGATTTTAAACTAAACTAATTTTCTTTTCAAATAAAACATATTTAGCTCTCTCTTTCTCTTCGCAAATTATTAATTAAAAGTTCGTTAATTTTCACATATTTAAATCTTACATTTCTTATACAATTCATTAATTACATTTACACATTAAAAAAAAAAATTATTTCCAAATTTAACATAATAAAATATTTTATCTTCTGATTTTAAATAGAATTGGTAAATTCACATTTTATTATAAATGATTTTAAAGTTTATATGATTCAATAAATCTGGTTTTCTTGAATATGATTGGCTTATGGCCAAAACCACTTCGTAAATTTAATATTTATTATTCATTATTTCAGCAATTTTGTTATACTAATTAATTTTATTACTTTTAAGATTTGTTTAATTATTCAACTTAGAATGAAGTCATTGTTTAAGTTTAATTGGTAATTTGAATTTAATAAATTTAACTGACTAAATTTGACGTTAATTCATATATAATAGAGAAAATGACTTGCCAAGGATTTCTCTGCCGGTCCTGGAGTCCTCTCGTCTGGATTCCCTGGTCCTTGGACATCGGAAGTTGCCATCTCTGGTTAGTCGATGGAAGTCTTTCTCCATTTCCGCGTCCTGGAGGCTGAGTCTGGAGTCCTCATCCATGGATGATCTTAGACGGCGGAAGCGTGATGGTGTTATCCCATTTGGCCTGATGATGGTTCTAGGAGCGATCCGACATAGCGGCCGTTAGCACCTCATATTACAAATTTTTTACAGACTGCCTATCAGGTCCTTAAGTTCATGTATTTATTGCGGCTGTGTCACCCTTCCCTCTCCTCTCAGCTCGTCGCTATATCCGTGCTTGTTTCTTGTACGGGCGGGTTGGACAACGTATTAGTTTTAACCTGCATAATTTTGTTATCTGTTTTAGAACACTGAAAAATGTCTATTATATTTAAATAGCTATAACTTTTTTGTTATTTGAGTTTTTTAAATTCTGTTTTCACTACTGTTTATTATGGATTTTTCTGGTCATTTCAAAATGTCGATGATAGTTCTCAAGTTAGCATTTTTCGTCACTTAAAAAGTTTTCACTTCACTATCGTTTGTCAAATTTAGTTAGTTATTACAATTTCATGCTATAATTTTTAATTTGTCTTAATAATACTTATTCAAAGTTTTAATTACTTCTTGACTCTTTAGTATGTTTATTATACCATAAATTAAAACCTTATTATTGAAATATTAAAATTGTTATTTAAAAAATAAGAATCTATTAATTTCTTAATTGAAACGTTAATTCAGACCGTTTCAACACACACACACACACACACACACACACACACATACACACACACACACACACACACACACACACACACACACACACACACACACACACACACACACACATACACACACACACACAAACACACACACACACACACACACACACACACACACACACACACACACACACACACACACACACACACACACACACACACACACACACATACAGTCACACACACTCACACACACACACACACTCACACACACATACAAACACACACACACACTCACACACACACACAAACACACACACACACACACACACACACACACACACACACATACACACACACACACACACACACATACACTCACACACACACACTCACACACACATACAAACACACACACACACACACACACACACACACACACACACACACACATACACACACACACACACATACACTCACACACACACACTCACACACACACACTCACACACACATACAAACACACACACACACACACACACACACACACACACACACACACACACACACACACACACACACACACACACACATTGGTGCACGCACATATATTCAATGCCACGGGTTCAATCATTAACGGTATTTCTTGCTTTATAACAATACGTCAAACATGTTGCTGGTTATGTTAAAGTTTTGTCAGTATTGTTAGGAAGTTACTCTTCCTAACACTGAGTTACTGAGGAACCTCCAAAAAGCAACACATCCGAGAGCGGAGAACATAGTGAAAATAAAATATGCGACAGTTGTAATAAGGGCCCAAGGATGCCCGCACTAAAGATATATTACAACCATTTCATCCCTGAACAAGTTTAACATACCCATCCTCGTATTCGAGAGTAATTTCGTGTCAAGTTACAAGTTTTCTTGCCACTTGGAGCGATTTAATCAAGGAACAGGTGTAGCATATAGCGGCCTACCAGGACTCTGTAATCCCAGTCCCCTGTCAGGATCGCTAGACTTGCAACATAAATCAAGCATTCATGACAGCTACACTCGGAGGCAAATGTGTGCGCCGGCCATTTTAAACCTCGCAGGCAGTGTGTCCCTCGATCAAGACTTACAACTCCAACCACCTCCTTGCATTAAAGAGTTCGGAATCAGCGCAGTAAAAATATAAGTTATTAAAATAGGTTTATCAAAACCTTTTTCACTGTTTATTTTAAACAACTCAACTATTTATTTTCTAATGAAAAAATGCTTTTAAAAAGCAAGACTAAATATGTCTATACATTTATATGTAAATAATTAAATGGTTTCAACACACAAGGGGGTTGTTATGGATTGTTAAATTCTGTTGTAACACAATGACGGGGATATTATAACTTAAGTTTTATAAACTAATGGTTTGGTGGAAACCAGAGCCGTCCGTAGAAAAGCGAAGACTGGAGCAAAAATCTTTGCGAGGGTTTTTTTAAAAACGTGGACATCTTAAAATTCTCTCCAAAAAAGTATGTTTAGCTCAACTTTGGTGACGTCATTTCGTCCTAAAACCCGCGAATCATTCACTAGTTATTTACGTGATATATATTCTTTCCCAATGTTGAAACGTCGTCGCTATCAAACGAAGTTTTGCATTCTTCTAGTCGCGATGCCGATACCTCATTAATCAATAATTTAACATATTGCACGGGCAATCAAACAGGTATTTTAGGCACTTATATAATATCTCTACATTATTATTTTATTTTCGTTACACCAAACCTTATTATTACTTATTTTGTAGCGGAAGTAAAACCTTGCGAAGTGAGCCCCGGAGCGGCCGCTACACCCTAGCCACGATGAAAACTGATTTTGATCTTACTTTAAATACGTATTATTTAAATTATTTTTATTTGGCAACTATATGACATCATTTCCGGTGATTTTAATGCTTTTGTTATGAAACAAGCTATTAGCAACAGTCCGGCGCAATGTTAGGCCGTGACGTGCGGACTGTACTCGTGGTTATACACAGAGCCTTCGTGGTAGTTCCACGTTTAGGATCCTTCTAAAAAGGAGAACATCCTTCAGTAACTTGGCGTACAGATTTAAGCCGAACAGCTTACCCCTAACTGTCCTACTTGATGTACTTCTGTTACATTCCAAAGAATGGACAACAATCTAAAGTGAGTCATGGTAAGGCGAGAGAAGGAAACCAGGATCATCGTGTGAGGTTCCGCATATATATCTTACTTCGGCTGATATTTCGGCGAACGCAGGGACAGTCTGGGCTCCATAACGTGCATTGGCACCTGCTGCCGCAAATACATTGGGTACCTGTTGGGACCGAACGTTCACTGCAAACAAGGCGGATGTAAGGAAGGAAAGGACACGAGAATATGGCGGTGCTCGCCTGAACTAACCCACTCTCATCAGGACCGAAGAGAGGAGGCTTCTACCCACACTAGTGATGAAGAGACACACAAGAAATGTGTACCTAGAAAATACATAAGGAGAATTATAAACGGCATCACGGCCACAGATCTGAAGCCCTCGTTATTCTGGCGCAGCTTCCATTGATATAGATACCAACAGAACCTCCACCTACTGCGTTCTCTGCTCCACTTACCATCAGTCCCTCTCCTTTAGGTCGGCCCTGAAGTGAACCATTCCACATGGTTACCTATTCTGTTTCCCGCAAGTAAACGGATCTAAGCATTTCATTTCTACTGTTCAATGTTCTCCCCACCGCTACAGTCTAAAATGTCTTCAATGTTCTTACAAGACTCTCTCGTTTCTTGTTTAATGAAGCATGACCAGTGCGCTTGTCCTTGGGACCGTGTTATTTTCTCCCTTGGTGTTGCTCGTGTTGGACCGAGTGCCCAAAATACCGTGTTACAGTGACGTCATTTCCGTCTAGACATTTCGCCGTTGTTTCTACGCACTGCACATTTCTAAGAATAGTTTTAAACCCACTTTCCCATGACATTGTTTATGGGGCCTGAAGCACTCTTTTGGACGTGCCTTAACAGAAAGCCGCCGCTATAGCAGTTGGCGTTTGTGCCCTCCAGTGTTGCATTTCCAACGTATTCTCGCAAATATGTTGAAGCCGTCATGGTTGCTGCAATAGTTTTAGGCTATTGCTAAGATCTACACGCAATTTACGCGTCGAAATTTCACAAAGAAATGGAAACAAATTGTGTGTTTCCATTGAATAGAAAGTTAACAAGAACAATGCAATAAGGAACCGCATTGCCATGGTAACGACGCTCTGTCACCGCCACTATAGCTCAACACAAGGTGTATGAATAAATAGACATAATGAGGGAGCCTGACAAAGGGCTAATTTTAGAAATTCCCCCTCCCGTTTAATGAATACAGCCGTCCAACGTGTTATTAAAACTCTTTATATTTTCACGGCAACCTATTTAGGCACATTATAATTTAAAGGTAGCTGGATGACGTAAAACTATGACGTCATTAGTTTAGCGTTTTAATTACAGGGAAGTTTTGCAACATTACACTGGCAATATATTAATGGCAAGGCTTAGCGACGCGCAAATTTATGTCATCGGAGACTTTAACAAAGCCGACATGTCACACGAGCTTTGAATGTATACGAATATTAAAAACTTTTCTTTCATTATTCATTTTAAATATATATATACAAACCTAATAATACCAAATAATTCTAATGATTCGTAAAATCAAAAACATGGCTGCTTTAAAGAATTTACCATACATATTACATAAAATATCTATGCTTAATGAAAATAAAGGGAAAGAAAAATTCATTATTTACCAATTAGCAAAAGAGAATGGTTATAAAATAAAACTGTAGATAAACGTAATTCTAATATTTTAAAAAACAACATAACAATTCAATTTACAACCATAATGATAATAAAACGATGTGAACATCATTTACATTTAGTGAAAATGAAATAAAGCATATATTACAAATTTGTTTAGGGGCAGAAACGTTAACTTTGCATATAAAACTAATAATAAAGTAATAAATATATAGAATAACAATAATAATAAAATTATTAATATGGATGAACAAAACGGTGTAAACAAGTTAGAATGCGATTACTATGATAAAGTTTATACAGCGCAAACTAAAAACCAAAACATAGATATAAAAAGCCCTCCAATGTTTATGAAAAACCAGACATTTGTAAAGCAAAGTTTGCTAATCATTGTATCAATAGTAGTCACATATTTCCTAATATAGATAATATGATACTTGTAAAAGAAATTAACAAAGGCTTAAGAATGACATTTATGAAGCCTTAGAAACGTAAAGGTATAATATTAATAAGAAAGTAATAATTGAACAGATAGAAATAAAATTAGGTTGATAAACAATAAATATTGTTTTAAAAAAATTAAAAATAACACCTTTAAAATACATTGTCACCGTAATTGTAAAACACCGTCGCACTGTCTCAATAGTCTAGACTATTTTAAACTATTTTATATTTTCCTGTTCTAAAATACGACTCCTACATAACCCTTTACAACAGAGGTTCGCCGTCTACCTCGTGTTTGGGGCACAATTGTGTGGTATTTATCACTATACACGAAGAACTCGATTCCATCCCGGCATTTATATTACCGAAAATGCTTTTAAAAATAATATAATGAATGTAAAAGATATTTCGGTGACGCGAAATGAATGCACATTGTAATTGTAACAGACTGTACTCTATACTTGTACTGAAACCACTGCAACAAGCTAGGAGGAATTGACTGTACCTGTTTTGTCTCTGACAACGTACTTCAGTTCGCTCGAGGCAGAGTATGCTTGCTCTTAGAAGTCGTAACACCCCACCTTTGTTTAATATAATTACACGAGCATAGAACTGTGCTCTAGCGAGTGGGCGTGATTCTATACGTGTCCCTTCTATGGTTGTGCATCCACGATTAGTTGTAAAGCAATAAACAAAACATTTTATTAAATAGCTTATTACTAAAAGTAATTAACTAAGCAACAGATTTTTGTTGTGTTAAGGAAATAACTGTGAGTAGTAAGAATTAAGGCAGAGATAAAACCCTGGTGCAGGATATATCGCACACGTGTGCAGGATCGCTTACCTGACGTCGACCTAATCTCAACTGGGGTGAACAGGAAGTGCCCACCCGCTGGCAGATAACACCTTCGTAGAAGAAGGATAAAGGGAAGTGGATGGACTTTGGTAGAACGCTATGAAAAAGTTCGGCTTTGTAATAACCTAGAGGAGTCGGATAGCAGGGCTTTTACCTTTTGAATCTCTCGTTCGTCGCGTTTAAACCTTGAAAACGTTTCTGAACATGTAATGTAACAAAAAATCCTACTTAGGTTAAAAATGTTATTTTTTATTTTAATCACTTTTTGTAAAATAATTAAAATGAATATAAATAAGTTAACATAACCTATGTGTTACAGCAGTTGTTCTACCACATAACCTATAACATTTAATCAGCTGTTTTATGAAATCATATTTTATCATTTATTTTAAATGAAGAAATAATTATTTCCTTCCTTTCAAAACATTATAATAAATAAAGTGAACATTAAGGCAAGTTGAAACCTTATTTAAAATTTACAAAAGGTTTTTCCAACTTTGAAGCTAATAATTCAGCTGATATGTAGTTAAATAACCGGATTTTTATTCAAGCGGAACAAGTAACTTGGCTGCAATTACTTATTTGAATGAAGCATTCATAACTCTCAGGTACATTGATGTTCAGAGGAGGGGACGGTGAGGGTAGGAACGAAGCAATCTGTCGACATTTCGGCAGATACGTCTCCTCCCTTGTTAGGATCAATCGATTCCCCTCAGATGCTCCTTGTACAAAGTTTGACATACTCTTCACTCAGCTTTGTCAAGGAGCTCCCTTGTAGGCAAGGACGGGTCATTTTCAGGGTACAGCGAGGCCATTGTTGCACTACTTTCAGGTTTATAGTTTTGTTACCTACATTAGAACGTTGATACAACATCAATTTATTTGCAAGAATAGAGGATAAGATATGAAACACAAATATACTGATAAAGACAAACACTCGTATTTGTATTTATTTGTAACTTTGGGTTGTGACAAAATGAATTCACAAGCGATGAATACCTCGAGGCCCCATGATAATCTTTCGATCGGCAGAATCACCACACTGGAGCCAGAATTATCCCAGTTTCCTTTCGTGTGCGTACAACCTCTACGTCTTTAGGTACCGTCCAGATACCGACTTGGACTCCAGCCACCTGCCCCTAATCTTCTGAACCGCTTCCTTTCATCATTTCCGCCATCGTTTACAACCGCTCAACAGTAACAGTACCTCCTATTCACTCCCAACACACACGCGCTCGCACACACACACACACACACACACACACAGACCCAGACCCCTCCCATCCACACATAAACACGCGCGCGCGTGCGTCCTTCCCTGCCCCAACATACATTTGTGCGCACGAACATTGAAATATACATTTTTTGGTTGTGACGTGCAATATATTTTATCAATATCGTGATAACACAAAATGTATATTTTATGAAGTATTGTTATTTATTTTAAAAGTTAAAATATCTGATCTCTTAGAAAAATCTCTTGTAAAATTAACAAAAACTGATTTTAATTACAAACGGAAATTACAGGCTAGAGTGTTTAGAGTTTGCAATAAAACTTTCTCATCCCATCGCAGCCTGTAATTACTTATAGAGACTTGTAAAGGTTACTTTGTTGAAACCTTAGATTCTACACAATCATTTCTCCGATACTTTGCAACCTCAGAATTTTATAATGAACCACTTAATACTATTTTAAAGGATCGCTCTTTGTTAAAAACGTAATAACACTGTAGTCTGAAGTAAGTGAGCACAACTAACTGGTAAAGACTTTAAACCAGTTCCGTCACTTTGTTTTAAAATATTTCTTACGTGGAGTAGCTACACCGTGATATGTTAATTATATAGTTTTACTTTGTTATCTATTGTATCTGTTTTTTAATAATTCATAATTTAATTAATAATGACCAGAAATCAGAAATATATATACAATAAAGTGCGACTGATATTTTCTTACTACATCTATATTGGCTTTTGATAGTTTGTTATTGTAAGTCTGAATTCTACTACTAATATTCTGAATGTACCAACTAGACGTTGAGATCCCTTGGTAAGTCTCCTGTACGAGTATTCCTGCATTAGTTGTGCTTTACGCTTGACTGATGGAAGGTAATGCCATACGTTTAACAATACATCTATAACAAATATAGTTTAAAATAGTAATCAATAATAACAAAGCGTTGCGGAGTTTATCGTAGCGTAATCCGCACTTCAAGCTGATGTTCACATAAATCGCAAGTTTTAATCCCTTAATATTGCGTTACCCTCGGAGACACGAGAGGGCGCGCTGAGGGGAGGACCTTAGCTTAGCTGTGGTTGTTTCCGGTAGCCTATACATCAGGGAAATCAGATTTGCAATTTTATTTAAAAATGATATATTTGTTGCTAAAAGACTAGTTTGTTGCTCTTATGTCGTCAGACTTTGTAGTAGTACACGAAACGTTCGCAGAGTGTAGAAGTAGCGTCTAGCAGATCGCATCGTTCAATGAATATTTTATCCAATTATCAGATGCTCGACAGTATTTCTTTGCAACAGGGAAAGTTTAAATTATTATTAAGCATCGCTCCATCGCTACACAGACGCTACAATCCTCGGCCATAAATATCGGAACGGGAGCATCAAACCCTGATGATTCATGTAGGCAGGCGTCATCAGCGCTGTCTACTTATGCAGGCCTGAGGTAATACATTCCCGGTCAGAGATACATGGTTTCATCGCGTCCAATATAAATCCATTGCTTCTGTGTATCGTGACGTCATTGCAAAGTACCCGGGACAGTTTGTGACGTATATACAACACAACTGTGAAGTGACGAAAGAATTAATGTCCGGGCAGTTACGGATTGATTCTTTGATGACCTAAGTAGGAATTGCCTCTAAACACTCTTTTATATAACCTGTTTATAAATAAAAAAGTTACCTTAAAGTCGACAAATGCCTGTGTTTGTCAAGTTAAAACCATAAATAGAACTATAAGAATAATAGAAACTACAAATTATCACGGTGCAACCCCAATATGACTCTACTGTAAATCACATTCAACTAATTGTGAATATAAATCAATCAGAATAGCATCGGCAAAAATCGCCATTTAACCAGTTATTTTGCAGTATCCTGACAAGTTCGTTGGTTTCAGATACACTTCCAACGTTTTACTCATACATGTTTCGACAGTGAGCTAGTCATCCTTATCTTGCAGATTAAGAACTCATGAAGACAGCTGTTGTTGCCGGAGCAGTTATTTTTTTATATAACCTGTTTATAAAGAAAAAAGTTACCTTAAAGTTGACAAATGTCTGTGTTTGTCAAGTTAAAAGCATAAATAGAACTATACGAATAATAGAAAATACAAATTATCACGGAGCAGTTATGAGTAAAATATAAAACTTTACATCATGTTGTTGTGAGTTTTGTGTCGCACTATACGATACTTTACTATAAATAGTTTATAGACGCTGAGGTAGCTAAGTTTGGAAAATGTCGCATTTTATATTGGTAAAAGAATATATGAGGCGACAAGATCGATGTGCTGAGATATCTTGTGAACTTCAGTTGAACTATGTTACTGCCTAGGATGAACCAAAACCGTTAACTTCCCGGAACATAAAACTTTTGTTTCGATTGCCCGAGAGCGACATTTTGTAAACTACAATTTGTATTCGAATGACTTTTCGGAGCGTGGAACATATAAATGTAAAGTACAAAAGCCACACATCGACACCTCCCTTCTGTTAAAGACCAGATTTAAATAACGATATTTATAGCTTAGTTTTATCTAAATAGATATTTAACTATTCGGGTAGGGTAAATAGTTATTGTTGAGTAAGCATCTTTCATTTTGCGGGTCAGAACAAAAAAAGATTTCAGAACAATTTTGAAGGTGATGGATTTAGCAGACGCTATCCGCTAGAGCAATTATTGCGTCACACTCTCATATCGCCAGAATTATTGCTTAACGCTGTCATGTCTCCAGGAATTATTAATGCGCTGGATATTGTAGTAGCAAACGAAAGTGAAAATGAGCTCCTATGGAGATGTGAATGCCTCCAAAAGAAATATGCGATCGCTAAATAATTATAATTTTAGTCTTCTTTGTATATGAGTTTTAAATCTGCAGACAGTTTATAAATCATACTCTAAAACAGACACATTATTTTGGGTGTGTACGGGTTTTTGTTTGAACTTAAATAAGAGATTTTTGGAATCAAACAACTCTTGCTATTCGTCCCTTTTAGGGATTATTAGTAGTCATCCTCCTTTGTGCTCCCTGTTGGGCGGCAATTATCCTACATTGTAGATTGATTATCAGAAGTTATTGTTTATCTCACAGATACTATTCCAAGTCACTTTTGCTGACCGTAAATCTACCTTCGTTTCCATTCAAGCTCAAGGACTTGTCTTGACCACCTATAATCTCTAGGTGCCACCATCATGACAGTACGTGGTTGCCCCCAAGAAATCCATATTATTCTACTCAGTAGGGTTGATGTACTCTGAAAATATTCTCTTGTATCTGGAATATCTTGATCACAATCCATTATTCTTCACAGACAGTTAGAAATGTATATCGAGACCATCTGCTGTTTGAGAAGAGTTTTTCTTCCGGTTTATTCCAAACAAAATGAAAAAAAAATATTTTAAATTTATATCTTATATAATCCATATTACTGTCTCAACAATTTCACTTCGATAAGTTTTTTTCCCTTCACTAAACTAAAGACCAGAGGTTACAAACGATGCAAAATAATAAATTCCAAATTTCAGCATTATACTGGTATTTAAAAAAATTCTTTTATGGTTGAGATGGATTTTAAAATAATTGAAGTTGTGTCAAGTAAATACGTGGAACGTTGGAAGATGGCTAGGAAGAGGATAAGTGTACAGGAAAATCGCACTGGGATATAGGAAAGTTGTATCAGGATAGATAGTTTATTCCATTACATTCCTAGAATCTTTCAAAGCACGCAAGTGAATACATTTTTAAAACAAATATTTACTTATTGTAAAGGGATGAAATTAATAAAAAACTCTACATCGTTTTTTTAAAGATACGACCTAAAATCGTCCTTACCGTTGGGATAATACCGATTGACTGGTCTTCAACCTTGTCCAAGTTCTTCAAACTTATCCTTATAAAGTGCTGTAACATTAGACATATATTTATAATCCCAATAGAGATCACGTGGTTCCAGAGGATCCTACCCTTTATTCCTATCCGTTAAAAGTGGAACAGACCTACTTGCCGATCCCTTGAAATCTAAAATCTCTCTCTCTCTCTCTCTCTCTCTCTCTCTCTCTCTCGTATATCTCTATTTGTTATTTCATCTACGCTTCCTGCCCTCGCTTCTCTTCCCTCGTTAAGTCCAAAAGTCGCTGTAACCACCAACATAAGAGTGACAGCGTTAAAGGATCTGTTAACTAACCCACTGCAGGATAAGCTTATATTGTCCATTGTTACAGGGTCGCCATCAATGGATACTGTCCGTAATAAATATTTACTCGTAAAACAGAATCAAGCATAAAATCTAGTTATTATAGAAGCAATGAAGGGGAATAAACTTTACACAAAAGAGCCCCAACTGGCGCAAAGATGCTTTGGCATGCTGTTAGCGACATTTTACACACAAGTAACAGAGAGTCTAGATTGACAACGACATTGTAAGTAGATGTACTTAAGCCTTATAACACATTATACGAGGCCCTTCTGTGGTCCTGTATCACTAAAGTTTGCACATAAATCACAAGGACACAGTTTATGTTCTGAAGCAAAATGAAACTCGCCCAAGCGAAATAATCTCACTCGATAGCATTGCTGCGTTTTGTTTCATAACCACTCCATGTAACGAATAAATAACTTCCTTATATTAAACATATTATTGTTATTTTCCTATTCTTTACAGAAGGTTTTTTTAATTTTAATACATTTATTTACTTTGAAGTAAGCTAATTGTGAAGGGAAAGTTTTGAAAAAAGTCTACTTCGTTTTTTTAAGTTACGAGCTCTAATCGTCCATGCCGTTGTGATGATACCATGTTGTGGCTTCTCTTTAGTCTTGTCTAGCTCGTCCTTCCCTTCTTCACCCTTACCCTTACAAAGGGGTGCAATATTAGACACATTTGTTTCATCTTAATAGACAGACCTAATTTTGTTCTTACCACGTGGTTCCAGTATCCTGCCCCTTATTCCTATCCGTTGAACGTGAAACAGTCTTACTTGCTGATCGCCTTAAATCTACAATCTCTCTCTCTCTCTCTCAAATCTCTATTTGTTTATTTCCTGTATGCTTCTGCCCTCGCTTCACTTCCCCCGTAGGATGCAGATTTCGCGCTAACCTCCAACATAGGCCAAACGTACATCACAACAGGAGCTACAGCGTTTAAGGATCTGTTACATAAGCATCTGCAGAAAGATCTTATATTGCCCAATATATAGATGTATTCTACTTTATAATATATATATATATATATATTTGTCAAATTTTAATAACTGCAATTTATTAAATACCTACTATTAGTTCACACTCTCCTTATATACGTCTTGTTCAATTTTCAATTTGACACTTGATGTTAATACAGTTTATCAAACAATAACTCAGGTTAAATTTAAATGCCTAATTTTAGTCTTATATGAGTTGAAAAACCTTCACAAAAGAAGTAATATATGCAATATAGTTATTTCGTCCTATTTGTCTAAACAAAAATTGATAACAATTTCATAAAACAGGTGATTCTGAGTAATAGGTTGTGTACTGGAACAGCTGTTTCATGTAACAGCTATTTTGTATTAAAAATCTCTTGTATTTTGCGAAATAAGATAACTGCAATTTACTTCTTAACATCTTAAAACGTCCCAAATAGGACGACGCTTTGAAGCGTACAAGCGTGACACAATGGAAAGCGCGTCCACGTATCTCAGCGACGTAAGCAAACAGATCGAACTTTACGGAGAATGTCTAGACAACAAAGTTTTTATTAAACCCTGCTTCTTCGCAAAACAGCCCTAAAGGTCTCGTTGAGAGGACAAAATAAATTATAGAGACCAGCAAAAACTCAAGTGATTAATGGAGTTCCTGACAACATTGTTCTTGCTTTGTCTGACAACAGCGCGCGTTTTTGGTCAACAGTTCCAAAATATCGATTCTACAGTTCTCAGTTGTGCAAAATATTTGGGCTGAGACATATCACCTGTGCCCAACACAGTACTATCCCTGAATGTAATATGTTGAAATGTTTCACGTCCTAAACGTCGTTAAGCTCTTGAAGTTCTGTTTCAGTAAATATTGTCCACATATTGTGCAAGAGATACTCTGCAGGTAACTGTCTTCAAACATGTTTACCGGTTTCTATTGCTTCTCCAATACGATCCCGTCACCTCCTTCCCCCTTTACAATGCAGTGTAGTATGAGGGGGTTACCATTGTTTCAGAAACACACTTTTTTAAAAAATAAAATCAAATGTTTACCGCCAAATTTATTATTAATCTAAAACTTTTGATTGAAAATTGTAGTAAATATTTTGTTTTACTCAATATATAAAATTCACAAAACAAAACTGTCCTATATATAGTTTAGCTAGGGTAAAACTGGAGGAAGTAGTACTGAGTTTAAAAAGAAAGTTGTTTTACTTGTGTATATTTTGTAAAGGGGGGGGGGTCACTTTCCCAAAAAGGTTAAATCGTCGAGGAGTCAATGTCAAGTTTTGTTATTTTGACCCCATGTATACGAAGACGTTTTGCGTCGCCAGGAATATTTCTTCCAATGTCGTTGACGTGTGAAAAGAGTAACAAATTTTTATTTCTAATTTGTTTTCGATAATTTAATTCATTTGTATGATATATATATATATATATATATAAGATACCTTTACTTATAGATGTTGTACAGGATTTTTTACAACGAAGGAATGAAATTATTAAATATTTAGTTCAGCCTTACAATAACTGATTTACTTTATGTTTTCCGAATTTTAAGAATTACTATGTATATATAAAAGCATTGTAATACATTGTATCGTCAATATATATAAATATTAAATGTAATAAAAAAACATTTTTGATATTTGTATTTTATTCAAGTAACATTAAAATTCATTGCTATAGAAACGAAGTTAAGAATTAAATAATTGTTTTGGCACAATTTGTTTACAATGAAATGGAGTAGCTAATAGATGTTTTTAATTAAATGTTTTGTAGAACTATGGAAATTGGTTAGTAGCCATATGCGATGGTATATTAATAACTGTAAAGTTTGTATTTTATTAATTTTTTTGAATTGTTATATTTATATTTGATCCAAATATTATGCTCAATTAAAGCAAACATCGTTTTATATTTGCGTAAACCATGGAAAGCAGAGAAAGTGTAAAGGACAGATGTTACACAGGCAGTAAGGAAGGCAGAAGCTGCAAAGGACAGATGTTACACAGGCAGCAAGGAAGTCAGAAGCAGTAAAGGACAGATGTTACACAGGCAGCAAGGAAGGCAGAAGCTGTAAAGGACAGATGTTACACAGGCAGCAAGGAAGGCAGAAGCTGCAAAGGACAGATGTGACACAGGCAGCAAGGAAGGCAGAAGCTGTAAAGGACAGATGTTACACAGGCAGCAAGGAAGGCAGAAGCTGTAAAGGACAGATGTTACACAGGCAGCAAGGAAGGCAGAAGCTGCAAAGGACAGATGTTACACAGGCAGCAAGGAAGTTAGAAGCTGTAAAGGACAGATGTTACACAGGCAGCAAGGAAGGCAGAAGCTGCAAAGGACAGATGTTACACAGGCAGCAAGGAAGGCAGAAGCTGCAAAGGACAGATGTTACACAGGCAGCAAGGAAGGCAGAAGCTGTAAAGGACAGATGTTACATAGGCAGCAAGTAAGGCAGAAGCTGTATAGGACAGATGTTACACAGGCAGCAAGGAAGGCAGAAGCTGTAAAGGACAGATGTTACACAGGCAGCAAGGAAGGCAGAAGCTGTAAAGGACAGATGTTACACAGGCAGCAAGGAAGGCAGAAGCTGTAAAGGACAGATGTTACACAGGCAGCAAGGAAGGCAGAAGCTGTAAAAGACAGATGTTACACAGGCAGCAAGTAAGTCAGAAGCTGTAAAGGACAGATGTTACACAGACAGAAAGGAAGGCAGAAGCTGTAAAGGACAGATTTTATTTAACTATACTAGTTCCAGTTGGGTCATCGATAACAAAATCTTCATCGTTCTTACGCACGAAAGTAAATAATTGTAGCGAGCATATTCTTTAGTATTGCAAGGAGCAAAAATAAACTTTACCTTGGCTAAAGATGCTTTAAGTGAAGAATAAATTATTTTAGTTGGTGACAACTTCAAGAATAAAATATAGCACTGAAATTTGAGACCTTAAGACCTGGGGAATATGGTTAAGAGCTGAAGAATATGGAACCTCAGCAGCTGGGGACTAGGAATCTGGGACTTCAGGACCTAAGGGATAGAAAACTTAGGACCTCAGGATCTGGGGACTAGGAATCTGGGATTTCAGGACCTAAGGGATAGAAAACCTAGGACCTCAGGATCTGGGGCCTAGAATATTTAGAACCTCAAGACCTGAGACCTCAAAACCTCAAGCTAGAAACTCTAGGACCTCAGAACTTGTGGCGAATTAGTGCTATACATGCTAGAGGTCTCTGCTGGAAATAATTCGGTGTGTAAAAAATATAATTCCTAAAATATGTGTGAATAACATTAAAATCACTGCACGTTTTCGTAAAATAAAAACAACCCTCACATCTTATTTGTTTCTGCTGCCCCTAACGCAAATATTTATGCCAATATAGAACGCCGTTACGTACCTTGAAGAGGTTTAGACTTGGCTTGTTCTGTTTGTCCTCCTTTTATATATAATGTGCTCGACTATGGTACTAATAAATAAGTTTTCTAATTCTAAAATCCTATTTTGTGTTTCACAAATATTTGAAAAAGGAAAACAGTGGTAATTTTATTATTTATCGTGAAATAAAACTGAATAGAAATAGAAGATAACGCAAAGATATTAACCTAACTTGATAATGGTACATTTACAAGGTCTAGGGGAAGCTTGATATTCTGTCAATTTGTTAGCTCATAGTCACGGTTTCTGTAAAAATATAACTACTGAATAACGTGTAACTGCTAAATAATATGTAACTGTTAAATAAAATGTAACTGCTATATGTAACTGCTGAATAACTTGTACATCCTATATGTAACTGCTAAATAATATGTAACTGCTATATGTAACTGTTAAATAACATGTACATCCCATGTAACTGCTAAATAATATGTAACTGCTACATGTAACTGCTAAATAATATGTAACTGTAAATTTATAAGGGCGATTTTAAATTCAACTCAAATATACCCTTGTACTTGGCCAGTATTTAGTGACGCGCTAGTGTATTGCATGACACAGTAACATTAAATGCCCATGCATCCAAATGATTCAACGCCCTGATCAGATGCATTACATGGCCCCAGTGTTGTAACCGGTCACAGGTCGATTTAATCGTCGTTTAACATTGCTCTTAAAATATATCAACGCCCACTCAACTGCCTTGTCAGTTGGCTTTATATTGCTTTGATTAGAGCGATACAAAGTTTTACATACATAACTTAAAGCCCTGGCGTGTACAGCCCTAGATTGCTGTATGTGCAGTCTAGAACACGTGGTCTTTATTGTATGTAACTGTTATTTTTCCGCATACAAAATATAGTTTGTAGTTCACTGCTGTTCATGGGAATGTAACAATCGGGAGATTACGCAAAACATGTCTTTGTATTTACTTACAGACAGCCCGGAGGTTAAGTTTAAATACAATTTCTCATTCAACCAGAAACACCGTAGATTTGATTAAGTTATGTAGCAGGTATGGTTCCATACAACAGGTGTTGTCATGGCGCGTAGGTCATGTTTCCTCCTGTTCTGTAAACGTTTAGTAGACATTTGTTATAATAATTACTTCAACTACAAATATAAACGAAACCAATTACAAATAATTCAAAGAAATTAGAACAATTTGTGTCGCCATTAAAGGTGAAATGTATCTACCCATGAACCTTTATTATAAATATATATATATATATATATATATGTGTGTGTGTGTGTGTGTGTGTGTGTGTGTGTGTGTGTGTGTGTGTGTGTGTGTGTATTGTTTTTACTAATATAAAAGCATAAGGAAAAGTATTCTCATATACGTAAGATGGGTCGATATTTCACGTGTTTTAACAGCAAGTTTGTTCTCAAAAATACAAAAATTTATGGTGTTGCAAAGAGTAAGAGATTTTGCATACTTTATAGATTACCTGATTGCATTCATTGGGGGAGGGAATGCCACATGCTATTCAAAGTGTACTAACACCAACTACATTGCAATGTGGAGACCACAGCACAAGTAAAAATTAGGAATGAGCGTAAACGTATAATAAACGTTTTTGCAGGTAAGCTGAAGAAAGTCTTGGGCACGTGAGGAAAACAAAAGATGTTACCTAGCCCTCAATAGCAGGTGCAAAGTTATGTTGCTTGTTTTAAACAGAATTTCCTTTAGTAAGGTATCGAGGTTTTGGCGCTAACGTATCCTGGTATAAAGTGAAAGGCTCAAGTCTCCCTGACTAGCCTTTATATTCCTAATAGTAGTACCAATATAAATAAAGCTAACTTACCAGTGAACAATGGTGTATTTGATAATAAGAAATAACCACCTTAATTCCTAAATTAGCGCCTCTTTTAATTATTTAAATTAATTTTTATTTGGCACAATTATGACATCATTTCAGGTGATTTTAATGCTTTTGTCGTGAAACATAATGCTATATACCTTGAGATATTAGCAACAGTCCGGCGCAACGTTAGGCCGTGACGTGCGGACTGTACTCGTGGTTATACACAGAACCTTCCTGGTAGGTCCACGTGTCTTGTTTATTCTCCTAAAAGCGAGAGCTTATTTCAATACTTTGGCGTACATATTTATGCCAAACAGCTTAGCCTTACCTCTCCTACTTAATATGCTTATGTTACATTCCACGTAATAAACAACAACCTAAAGTGAGTCAGAGTAAGGAGAGAGAAGGAAGGTGCAATACCAGGGACATCGTGTGAGGTTATGCATATATAGCTTACTTCGGCTGATATTTTGGCGGTCGTAGAGACGGTCAGGGCTCCATAAAGTGCATTGCCACCTGGTGCCGCAGTTACAATGGGTACAGCACTGTTGGGAGCTAACCCGCTCTCAACAGAACTGAAGAGTGGAGGCTTCTACCCACTTTAGTGATGAATAGACACACAAGAAACTTGTGTATTTTCACGGCAACCTATTTAGGCACATTATAATTTAAAGGTAGCTGGATGACGTAAGTCTATGACGTCATTAGTTTAGCGTTTTAATTACGGACAATTTCTGCAACATTACACTGGCAATATATTAATGGCAAGGCTTAGCGACGCGCAAATTTATGTCATCGGAGACTTTAACAAAGCCGACATGCCACACGTGCTTTGAATGTAGACGAATATTAAAAACCTTTCTTTCATTATTCATTTAAAAGCTATAGGTATATATATATATATATATATATATATATATATATATATATATATATATATATATATATATAGGCCTATATATGAACAAACCAAATAATACCAAATAGTTCTAATGATCCGTATAATCAATAAGATGGCTGTTTTAAAGAATTTACCACACATATTACATAAAATATCTATGCATAATGAAAATAAACGGAAAGAAAAAAACGTTATTTACCAAATAGAAATAGAGAATGGTTATAAAATAAAACTGTAGATAAACGTAATTCTAATATTTTAAAAAAAACAACAGAAATATCTAATTTACAACCATAATGATAATAAAACTATGTGAACATCACTTACATTTACTGAAAATGAAATAAAGCATATATCACAAATTTGTTTAGGAGCACAAACGTTAACTTTGCATATAAAACTAATAATAAAATAATAAATATATATAATAACAATAATAATAAAATTATTAATATGGATGAACAAAACGGTGTAAACAAGTTAGAATGCGATTACTGTATTAAAGTTTATACAGGGCAAACTAAAAACCAAAATATAGATATAAAAAGCCCTTAAATGTTTATGAAAAACCAGACATTTGTAAACCAAAGTTTGCTAATCATTGTATCAATAGTAGTCACATATTACCTAATATAGATAATATGATACTTGTAAAAGAAATTAACAAAGGCTTAAGAATGACATTTATGAAGCCTTAGAAACGTAAAGGTATAATATTAATAAGAAATTGTTGATAAACAATAAATATTGATAAATATTGTTTTAAAAAAATTAAAAATAACACTTTTAAAATACAATGTCACCGTAATTGTAAAATACCTGTCAATAGTCTAGACTATTTTAAACTATTTTATATTTTCCTCTTCTAAAACACGACCCCTACATGTCTTCTACGCCGTCTAACTCGTATTTGGGTCACAATTGTGTGGTATTTATTCTTATACAGTGAAACTTGATTCACATCCCGGCATTTATATTACCGAAATTTATTTTAAAAATAATGTAAAGAAAGTAAATGATATTTAGGTGACGTGAAATGAATGCACATTGTAATTGTAACAGACTGTACTATATAGGGAAAACAAAACAAAACACATACTAAATCAATGCAACAAGCAAGAAGTAATTGACTGTACCTGTTTTATCTCTGACAACGTACTTCAGTTCGCTCGAGGCAGAGTATGCTTGCTCTTAGAAGCCGTAACACCCCACCTTTGTTTAATATAATTACACGAGCATAGAACTGTGCTCTAGCGAGTGGGCGTGATTCTATACGTGTCCCTTCTATGGCTATGCATCCATGATCACACTTCACAGGAGCTTTATATATGAATTAGAATTTAATCGCAAATAATCCTAAATATAAACATTGCAAATAAATTACTCGAGTTTCAGTTATTTAATCCGAGTTCAGACGGATTTCTGCTTTGTGCTTCTTCACAGTTCTGTGTGAAACTCGGATAGCTGCTGTAATGAAACCATACCTCAAAACTCTCTACTAGCTTCAGAAAGAAACGCACTACAGCTATTCAATATACTCTTAGGTGTTGGATCTGTGCGGTACTAAGCCTTCCCTTCCACTGCACACGTCCATTGATTACCACTGTCTCGTTGCAACAACGGAATAAATTTGCACTTTCCAACGCAATGTTAGGTTAGGGTATCCTTCAGCGATTCATCCTTAACACATGGAAGAAACCATAGCGATTCGCAATGTAGAGAATAGGTCACTCTAGTAATGTTTGCACAATCCACAATATTATCCATCCTACAAAGTATGCAACCTTCACCTCATAGTCTAAACTTTCACAAGTTTATAGAGATATACTGTACCTGGCCTATCCCGACCAGAGGGAGTGTTGCTGTGACAGACGCTGCATAACCTCGGGGGCTTCCTCTCCGACCAATGGTCGCCTGTTATGCTGACGGTTCCAATAGCTTCTTGTCTCATTCTACCTAGTACACCTTATCTTATTAGCCCCAAAACAAACCCCACACACCATCGTAAGGTTTCAATTATCTTTGGCAAGACTTCCCCAACCATAACGGCCTTCATTTCAGCTCAGCATCGGTAAAATTCTCCCCTCTGTTGCAAGTTTTATTTGTACTGCGTTTGTTTGTATATCGATTAAACATTTCCTACAAAGTTTGCCTGCAATGTATAATTCTATTCCCTTTTAAATTTTAATATGAATTTTCTATTTATTGTACAAAACCCTGGAATATTTGAATATTTAAATTTTTGAACTATTTAAATTGGACTAAACCATTGTTATGTTTCTATAAACAATGCTTCTAGCCAGCGACACGGCGCTATAACTGTTTCCGGCGCTGGACGTACAGAGTGCGCCGTCATACATTCTCTTTACCGCCAGCGGCTCTACTGTTTTAATGATTCGAGCGCGGGAGAGGTAGATACGCGTAGATATAAACATGCCTATTTAGAAACTGAATAAACAGACATATTTATGACCGGGGTCTTTATAACGTCAGAATATTTTTCTAAAGTTTTCGTTATTTAAATCATCAGTTTATAATATAAGAGAAAAGGAAACATCCCTCTCACTAAAGGAACAGCTCATTAAGTACCGGATCAGAAGCGGGTTGGTAGAAATACTGGAAGGGCCATAGCTGTTACAACAAGCACAGAGCGATTGGAAAATTTCCAACAGCGCACATTTGTATGTCGGCAGTTGGGCGGCCATTTTAAATACCTTCTGAGCCCTACGTAAATCTTGAAAACCCCCGTGAAGGTTTCTCGTTATACGCGTCGTGATTATTTCTGGCTTGTCGCACTTCCCCTATATTCGCGTCAGTCATTCAAGTCTTTTTATTCAGGCTACCTTAAATTTCCTGCATTACTATCTTTATATTATGGTTGAGCAACACATATTTAAGAACATTTAATTGTACACATCGTATCAATGTCACTTGGAACCAACATGCACAAGAGATCTGTTTTAGTTGTAAAGCAATAAACAAAACATTTTATTAAAAAAATTATTACTAAAAGTAATTAACTAAGCAACGGTTTTTTGTTGTGTTAAGGAAATCACTCAGTGTGACTAGAAAGAAATAAGGTAGAGATAAACCACTGGTGCAGGATATAGTGCACACGTGTGCAGGATCGCTTTCCTGACTTCGACCTAATCTCAACTGGGGTGAACAGGAAGTGCCTACCCACTAGCAGATAACGCCTTCGAAGTAGACGGATAAAGTGGATGGACTTTGTTACAACTAGAAAATAACGTTATGAAAAAGGTCGGCCTTATACTCACTTAGATGAGTCGGATAGCAGGACTTTTACCTTCTGAAACTATCTTTCGTCGCGTTACACTGGTCCACATTCTCAACCGTAAAACCTTTTACTTTAAAAACATTTCTGAACAAGTATTTTAACAAAAAAACCTACTTAGGTTAAGAATGTTAATTACTTTTTGTTAAATAATTATAATTAATATAAATAAATTAACATAACCTATGTGTTACAGCAGCTGTTCTACCACAAAACCTATAACATTTAATCAGCTGTTTTATGAAATCATATTTTATAACTTATTTGAAGGGAAGAAATAATTATTGTTTATTTAAAAACAATAAAACAATTAAATAAAGTAAATATTAAGTCAAGTTGACACCTTTTTTAAAATTTACAATATTTATTTATTTAAAACTGTTTTTTCCAACTTTGAAGCTAATAAATCAGTTGGTATGTAGCTAAATATACGGTTTTTTTTATTTAAGCGGAACAAGTAACTTGGCTGCAGTTACTTATTTAAATGAACCATTCATAACGCTCAGGTACATTGATGTTCAGAGGAGGGGACGGTGAGGGGAGGAATCGAAGAAAAGTACGAGGGGGGGGGGAACGAGTGGAAGCAATCAGTCGACATTTCGGCTGATACGTCTCCTGCCTTGTTAGGAACAATCGATTTCCCCGGACAGAGTAAACAGAGTACTATGGGTTTATCCAGTAGGAAAATGGAATAATAAAGTTAAATTCCTATAATAAAAGACGCATTCTTTAGGGAATTAAAATTAATAAACGCCTGCATTCGTTTTTGTAAGCTAGCTAATTACTTCTACTGAGAGCAAGGATGTCCAGATATGCGACCGGGCATTTTGGTTAAAAATGCTAAAATTAGTTTGGTTTTAAGAGGTTTAATTATAATATAAACATCATAACGTTGACTCCATTATAAAGTCAATGTAGATAAAAATGGGACCGGATCAGGAAATAACAACTTTTGTCATAATAAAATCTTGATGTTACGTTTTAACATTATAATTCACAACACTTAGTTGCAGCCAGCTTCGCTATAACGGAAAATCGGGTCGTTGAATTATAAATATCAATTAATATCATTATATTCTACTTGATATTTATAGACAGAAAATTGATTTGTATAAACTAATATCATGTTATATTTATGTATCGCATTTTATGTGTGTAATGTTGAGTATAAAACCCCAAAGTGTTGTCAGATAACGACAAATGCTAGAGAACGTTAAATAATAGTGTCAACAATATAATTGCTGAACTTTCTGGCAGCATTCTAAAGACATTAAATTTTATTTTAATAGTAACTCTTTCACTAGTAACGTGTCAAAATAATATAAGATAATTGTGTAAAGCATAATAAATGTTAAGTAAAATATTATAAACTTTTATAATTTGAATTTCGCTTACATTAAATCAAGATAGACATAAGGAATGTTTAGAGTTGTCCTGAGGTAATCAACTAAATACAATTTCTATAATTTTCCCCATCACACACAAGAGCAGAAGTAAAGAGTTCAAATCAATATAAATAATATTCGAGCTGGCTTGTGAGTGAAAGTTATAATTAAAGAATAAAAATATGGTACAACTCACAAACATACAATTATTTTATTTCAAACGCGTTTCAACGACTAATTTGTCTTCATCCTCAGTGAAAATACACAAATCAAATTAACTAAAAAAATATATATATATTAAACATAACCTATAAAGTTTTAACAAAAGTATTTTGACTTTTGTTTTTACTTTTGTTAAAACTTTATAGGTTATGTTTAATATATATATATATATATATATATATATATATATATATATTTTTTTTTTAGTTAATTTGATTTGTGTATTTTCACTGAGGATGACGACAAATTAGTCGTTGAAACGCGTATGAAATAAAAAATTGTATATTTGTGAGTTGTACCATATTTTTATTCTTTATTTATAGTTCAAATCAAGTTAGAGTAAAGATTCATCAAGTAGTATTCGTACATTACTAAAATATTAAATTCATTTTACAAGCAAACAATAATTATTAAATATATTATTAAAAATTATGATTGAACATTTTGGTTGGTTTTTACATAAGTTCAGGGATTTATCCACTGGGAGATCACGCTCGACGCACCACATGTACCAGGTTCTGGTAAGTCGGGTGGGATCATATTATGACAGAAGTTGAACTGACGCGTTTCAGTCCTACACTAGTCATCATTATCATGTCCAATTAAAGTGAAATAAAGGCATAAATACGGTTACATTTATTGCAGGCTGGACGTGTTGGAGGCTATGTCAGACATACGCCCCGATTTGAAGGTGGGCGCGGAAAAATGTTCGACCGGGACAGGATGCGATTTAGGAAAGTAGTAAAAATCTCAACCTTTTTAAAATAAAATTATTTAAATAAATAATTAAATGAATTGGCGATATAAAAATAAGAAATACAATCATTTAAATGATAAAATATATCTTTAAAAAACCCAAAGCTAAGCAACTTTAAGAAATAAAATGTGCGCGCGCAACTGTTTATAGTAATTAATATAGAACAAAGAGCGAAATAAATAAAGAGGTCCAATTGCTTAGCTTTGAAGCTACAGAAAATATAGAGGGTAGATCGGTCTAGAAGTTTATTAACTTGGGGGAGAGGCAAATCGATAACCGATTGGAAGAAAGAAGGGGGTTCCATAGGGACTTGTTGGAAATAACCAATCTCGTGATAGTCTAGCCATTACGTCATCTATGACAAGTATACCACCTTGTCTACATTGCCACAAACAGAGACCATGCGACCGAGAGTTAGTTCCGTCTACTAGCCGGCAAGTTAGCAAGTTTACTGGTATTTTGTGAATAAGTGCTTGCTTTAAAGACGTTAATTAAAGGGGAAAGAGGCAGTTGTATTTTAAGTGCTATTGTATTGGCTTTAACCCTTTATTTACCAGCGTTGTTTAAAAGAACATCAACTTTTGGATCATATATTTCTCTTTTTTCGGTTTAAACTACTCTTTACCTCTGTTTTGTGTTGCAAACAAGACATTACTTAATATTTTTGTCACCAGGAAGTAACACTTTATTAGGAAAAAGCGGGAATCAGCTGTTTGTGTAGGTGGAATCACATGTCAATGGGTTAGCTGAAATGCGATGAAATAAATTAAGTGAAAATTAGTGATTTTAAAGTGTTTTAAGTGTGACAAAATTATGAGTTATTTTAATTATACGTCTTATTTTAAATTTGTTTGATAAATTAACCATCTATATCTATTTTCAGGTTTGTAATACACAAAACATTGCGTGTTGCTTGTAAGAAACTGTGGTACTAAATTGTTATTTTTAAATCACAATACTTGTGTTTGTAAATAGAATGCTATAGGTTTTGAAATACTGTTTTTCAGGTTGAACAAATGTATTTTGTTTTTCAAGATGACTCATTATGTATAGTCACCCGACTGAATGCGGTTTAGAATATTTATTGATTTAACTGACGATAAATTTACAAAATATATTGATATTCCGAATGGTGATGTATCAGATAACGATGATGATGAGGATAGTGATACTGATGAAGCTGATGGGTCTGTAGGTATAAATCAAAGTCATAAACGGCAAAATAAAGGAGCTTCGTTCACTTGACAGAGGATATGAAGTGGAATAACATTTTAAAAATTAGACAAGCACAAAATAACCATGATGACATTTCGAAAGACCAGGTAATTATTTAATTAAAAAGTAATACTGTTTCTGTTAATTTAGGCTTACTGTAACCCAAAATCTTGTCTAACTGTGGCAAATCAATAAGTTCAACCAACGCTCTGGTTTTGTTTCGGTTTCAGGCAGGAGTGATTCCAGAGTGTTAGATTCTCAATTTAAAAATGTCAATGAAGGAGATGAAATAGCTGCAACTGGTGAAGAAGTCTCAACTCAGAATCAACATAAACGGATAACAAAGAAGTGTAAACCTGTGATTATAAGCTTAGAAGAGTAGAAGTTTTTCCTCCAAACACTGAGTGGATGGGATCAATAGAGGAAATTACACCTTTACAGCATTTCAAGTCATTTCTAAGAGATGATATTTTTTAGGTTATTGCTGATTAATCTAATATCTAAGCGTTACAAAAAGATGGATTTTTTGGCACACAAATAAAAATGAGGCTGGATCAGCTGGCGACAATTCGTCACCTCCGCAAAATTCTTTAAAGTATATGCTCTTAAGGGGCGGTGTAGAGAATGCCTGGGAGTGAGCCGCTCGAGGGAGATGCCATCGCTTTCGGCTCTAGATCAACGAGGCTCCCCGAACATCTCCGGTAGCAAAGAATGGAGAGTCTTCATTTGGCACATTTTTAAATAGATTCCAAATGCAATATGCTATAATTTAAAAATATCGTATATTTGATTAAACGGTGTAGAAACGTAAGATTTCATATATAACAGCTGTTTTTATTCCGCGTAGGCTAAGTTGCTTTGTGCATTGTACAAAGCCGTTGAAATCCGTTGATATACCATGTTCCCAAGGAAATTATATTGTTTCATAATATATAACTGTATAGTCGTCCAATACACTGACGTAGGTTATATTTTTATTCTTTATTCACTGGGGCCGATTTAATATTATTTTAAAATAAAAATGTATGTATAATATTCATTGAAAATTTTAAATTAAAAATGTAAAGCTATAAGGAATAATAGAAATATATAGTTTTGTGAATTGCTTGGGTTTCTTGCCTTTTTGTAGCACATTAGCGCATAAAATAACAACTCAAGGCAAATTGAACTAATACGCACTTTATTGCGTTATTTTACGCGCCTGTCGACTCTCTGACGACTTAGATTGTTTTCTTTATTTAAAATATCTAAAGAACCCCTTTCTAAAGATCGACAACTTTCAGCAAAAACTGAATTTCCCATTCAAACTCAA
>JBAIZL010000011.1:10019914-10122414 GCA_036971475.1 Prosapia bicincta | reverse complement strand
TACGGGTGATCCTCTACGGGAATAGCAAATGATGAATTGGAGTATATTTGTGACAAGGCAAAACAAAGCTAGAATATGATAAATCGTAGTGTTTTGGAGGGTGCTGAGTGGAATACCGCCTTCAATATTATAAGGGGATGCACGGGTGTGGCTCTACGGGAGTAGAAAGGGGTGAATTGGGGTAAAATTGTCAGAAGGCAAAAAAACAATGGAAAATGATCACTCGGGGGGTTTTAAAGGTGGTGAGTCTTTTACCGTTATCGAAAGTCAATGGAGATACACGGGTGATCCTCTAAGGGAGTAGCAAATGATGAATTGGAGTATAAATGTGAGAAGGCAAAACAAAGCTAGAGTATGATCAATCGTAGTGTTTTTTAGGTTGCTGAGTCCAATACAGTCTTCCATATCAATCGGGAATGCACGGGTGTGGCTCTACGGGAGTAGAAAAGGGGTGAATTGGGGTAAAATTGTCAGAAGGCAAAAAAAAAACAATTGAAATGAACATTCGGGTGGTTTTTAATGGTGCTGAGTCGTTTACCGTAATCGAACGTCAATGTGAATATACGGGTGACCCTCTATGGGAATAGCAAATGATGAATTGGGGGTATAATTGTGAGAAGGCAAAAAAAAAAAACTAGAAAATGATCAATCGTAGTGTTTTGGAGGGTACTGAGTCCAATACCACCTTCAATATTAAACGGGGATGCTCGGTTGTTGCTCTACGAGAGTAGGAAATTGGTAAATTGGGGTAAAATTGTCAGAAGGCAAACAAACAATTGAAAATTATCATTCGAGTGGGTTTTAATGGTGCTGAGTCTTTAACGGTTATCGAACGTCAGTGGGGATACACGGGTGACCATCTATGGGAGTAGCAAATGATGAATTGGGGTATAATTGTGAGAAAGCAAAAAAAAACTAGAAAATGATCAATGGTAATGTTCTGGAGGGTGCTGAGTCCAATAACGTCTACAATATTAAACGGGGATGCTCGGTTGTTGCTCTACGAGAGTAGAAAGGGGTAAATTGGGGTAAAACTGTCAGAAGGCAAAAAAACAATGGAAAATGATCACTCGGGGGGTTTTAAAGGTGGTGAGTCTTTTACCGTTATCGAAAGTCAATGGAGATACACGGATGATCCTCTATGGGAGTAGCAAATGATGAATTGGAGTATAAATGTGAGAAGGCAAAGCAAAGCTAGAGTATGATCAATCTTAGTGTTTTTTCGGTTGCTAAATCTAATACCGTCTTCCATATCAATCGGGAATGCACGGGTGTGGCTCTACGGGAGTAGAAAAGGGGTGAATTGGGGTACAATTGTCAGAAGGCAAAAAAAACAATTGAAATGAACATTCGGGTGGTTTTTAATGGTGCTGAGTCGTTTACCGTAATCGAACGTCAATGTGAATATACGGGTGACCCTCTATGGGAATAGCAAATGATTGGAGGTATAATTGTGAGAAGGCAAAAACAAAACTAGAAAAAGATCAATCGTAGTGTTTTGGAGGATGCTGAGTCCAATACCGTCATTAAAAGCTAATGGGAATATGAGGGTGTGGTTCTACGGGAGTAGAAAGGGTGGTTAATTTTTATGAAAATGTCAGATACTAGAAAAATGTCTAGTAAGATAATACTCTGGGTTTGTAAGGGGTGACTCCAATTTCGTCATCGAAAGTCAAGGATAACGCACGTGTGAGTTTTCGAGAATGCGATTCCAGACACTGTTAAAAATTAGCGGGAAAGCGTGATTAGTCATATGTTTGGAACGGAAGATGAGTGGAAGCTAGGCATAATCATAAATATTAGATTATTCATTCTTATCATCAGCTGTCGTAATCTGTAAGCAAGTTAGACAGATTGTAATGTATTTTATTGAGCTCATGCAGTTCCAAATAAAATAGTTTAGGCCTACTTTTCTTGTTTCAATTTTGTTTTACCTTCTAGCTCCTAATATACTTGTGCGACAAGTCGTTTGCGAATAAGATATTGAACCATGTAATAGATTAGTCAATATTCTATTTTACAACCACTGTTGAACTTATCTCTAATTTTAATTGTTTAATTTAAAATCATTGGGTTATGAGTATTTCTTATACAAGTGTTTGATAGTAAATGTTTGCTGTTAATTTATTGAAATATTTACAAGCACAGTCAAGCGCTTTGCAAGTGTCACAAGATCCTGCTCAAAGGGAGAGATAAAAATTAGATACGATAAAACTCTGTTAATGTTATTATAGCAAGTTCAACCTTTCTGTGTTCAAATACACATGCTGTTGCCCATGTTATATTACAAATATTGTTGACCCTTTGTGTTCTAGGATTATATCGTGTAATACTTGTGGTACAATTAATAGATCGATGATAACACCTGTTATATACATATTATGTTGAAAATATTTAATTTTGTGTGTGGATATTTTTAAAAATTACAAATAATAAAGTAAGTAAAAATTTATGTTTTGATGTAGTAATTTAGAAAACTGTTCGTAATTCAGGACAAAGGGAAGATTTTATCAGTTAATTCATAGAATTCTTGCCGGTGGCTTGAAACTCACTTTACAGTTTGTTGTCTATCAAATGCCGAATGAGTATAGTTATTACAGGTAAGAGTTTGATTTCTCCATTCATACAGTGATTTTAATTCTTATACAAAATATCTTGAACCAAATTTTTCACATTCAACTTTATTAATGTAAACGCAAAAAATTAAGAACTATTATATTTTGTGAAAATTCCAATTCCATAGCGTTTATAAGCAATATTATTTTAATACCTCATTTAAAACGCTACTTTTGATCTAAGGGAAATAAACATTGATTTAACAAATTATAAGTCAACCTTATTTTACGAAAATGAAAACCTTGGGAAACCCCCTTAATGTGGATATTTTTTTTTTTTTTAACTTGGGGTTAGGGTAAATGTTTCTTAGTTTAATAATATTTACTACTTTGATCTAAAGTAGGTTAAATAGAAAAGTATATATTTTATGATTTTAAAAACATAAAATTCTATTTACTGTTGTCTTTATAAAAAAAAGAATAACCAATAATAATGTTTTTTCAAATTAAATGGTAATGTAATATTTGTAATGTGGAGCATACATTTAGTTGCAATGATTTCGGGTTATCACTAAAGCATTTTACGGACAAAAATTATAATAAGATATTACGTCAGACCACTTGAGCTGAAAGTCCGGGATGTAATGAAATTTTGTATTTCAAGTGATTTCTACTATATTTTATTACACTTTTAATGATATATGATATTTTTGTCAATAATAACATAATATATATTTTTTTTTCATCCAAAATAAACAAAAATTGTTACAAAAATATAAATAATGTAGCAAAGAAACGAAACTTAATATACAAAATTGTGTAGGTATAATATGAAATTAAGAATGAAATAATAATTGCAAATTTTATATTACTTATAACACTAGTTAACTAAATGACTAATAAATATAAAACGAGAAAATATATTAAAAGGAAAACCTTGTGTTTAAACAAGTATTTATTTTTCTTTACCTATATATAAATAGAGAAAAAAAGTAACAAAAAAATGTAAACCTAAAAACTAATTAATTAATGAAGAAATAGTTTTAAAAATCAACTTCGATGAAGGTAAAGACATTGAGTACAACTTCATTAATCCAGATATTGTGGCTGAAACTGAAGACGCACCTGGCAACCAACACCACCTATAAGTGCCTATCAAGCCCATGCCACGGGGATTAACAAACACTGTGTCTGTGTGGTGTTCAATTTCTGCGACGAATGAATGTAAAGGCCAATTTACATCTGTTCTAATTTAGCTTAGACGTAATGGCGATACATTTCTTACTTTATTTCAAAAACTTCTTCGATATATTGTATCACCTTTACCTCAGGTAGGTAACCAGAAAAATCTACCTTTATTGTACATTGTAAATAAAAGAAGGCTTTTATTTGGTCGAATCTCATCTAATGGTAATTTCTTGCTCACGTAGGCCCATTGAACACGTCTATATTTTATAGGTTCAAACGAGCACAAATTACCATTTTCGGGTAAAAAAATTAAACATTGAAATAATAGTATTTCTGTACTTACGACAGCCAAATGTAACCAAAAACTGTAAGGATATAGTTCTTCCCAATGTATATTACATTGTAGCTAGGCATCACGGTGAAAAACGTTTTCGGTAAGCAATGTACGTAATACATCTCTTTTATTTATCCACCATATTTGATTTGTCATAAGTTGTTATAGGTACAAATGTGTTTCAGTAAAGACCTATTTTTTCTAAAAGTTCTTCTTTAACTACATTCATTAAATTTTCCTGGTAGTCGTTGTTGGCAGGTGAAAACATTTCTTTAATTCCTCCCTTAGATATTTTCTGAAAGAATGACATTTCACCTTGATTGTGATGTTACTTTCATCAAGACACGTTGAATGCACCTGAAAATATATCTGATAACATTTAAGTATATTTTAATCTTCTTCTTTAATTCTATCTTTAACCGTATCCCTCCTGGCTCGCATATCTACAATTTGATTTATTATTATTATTATGGTGAAATAATTTACAAATATTTTGGCGAATATAGCTGAGGAACCAGTCTTCCAAAACCAGCTGTAAAATAGCGTTATGCAGAGTGACAGAATAAAATTAGTCTCTATGATGGTATTTCTTGTTAAAAAAACAAGACGTAAGAGATAATGACTGTTTTGTAGATTTTTTTTCACTTTAAAAAATCTCTCCGTTCTTCGGTCGACATGTTAAATACATTTTTATAGTTAATATCAGAATGATTTTAGTTCGTTCAGCTGTGTCTGATCTCAAGACAAAGTCTGCTAATACTCAATCACTTCTCAAAACTGTCTTCTTTGTTTATATATTTTACGAATCCTACCACTAGTTTGTAATAACTCCTAATTACAGACTTAATATTTCAATTTGAATATTCTCTATTCTTCGTTGATAGAAAATTACTTCAGTTAAGCAACCTTAACCAAGAGCTTATAAAACGTTTTGTAGTCAATCTTTAGACGTTGATAATCATAAATATTTACTACCGATGATCACGGTAATTTTTCACTATACTTTAGATTTACTGATAATCTCGTTTTGTTTTTATGGTAGGCGAACAAAAAGACTATCTACGATCAAAACATTGGGCGTCCTGATAAAGATTACAACGGGTATCGGCTTTTTTTTAGCTATAATTGCCGATACTTGTATGGTATTCATATCGTATGGTATCCTCTCAAGCAAGAATCAGTACAGTAGTCTTGAAGAGCCAAGCAACATTAATTTATGTATGTACTGTAATCAATAAAGTTCTACAAACGTATTTTGTGCATTCTTAATTATAGTATTACGGTTCATTAGAACTCCTGTTTTTTTCTAGTGTACAGGAAGCTATTTCCGTGTAATCCGACGGTGTCTCGGTCCCATCTACCTCGAATTATCCATGCACTACTGTATTTGTTTCCGTACCAATGATCACCGTACTTGAAACAGTTTTTTATGCAACTCTAAAGTGAGTGAAAATCCCATAGACATTAAAGTTACTCTTGAGACTAGAATATCGAGGATAAACATAATAGATTTATTACATTGCTTACCGAAAACGTTTTGATTACTGCAATATACATTGGGAAGAACTATATCCTTACATATTATCTTCAGAGATGTAGAAATAAAGAATTTTAAATATTTACCATTGCTTAAACCGCCTGAACTGCTCTCTAGTTTAATTGGCATATTAAAACCTATGATACATGTAAGTACTTAAAATGTTTTGCCCTTATGTTCATAGAATCTGTGTATATATCCACGTGTTCTTTCTTTGCTACATTATTTATATCTTTCAAACTATTTTTGAGTATTTTGGATGAAAAAAAATAATCTTATTATTGATAAAAATGATGTTGTATGGCCTATAAATAACGCTAGTTCTTTAATACCTTGGTCATTTATTTGGAAGAGTTGAGATAATGTTGCCAAGTGTTTCATTAGAGTCCTCGATGTAAGTACTTCAGGAATTTAAAACATGCTATTTTAGCATGCTTTTGTAAAACTTTATAAATAATTATGCGGTTACTGGTATTTGTGTTTGCAAAAAACGCAAGTGTTATCGTCAAGAACGGAATTATTTCTTGAACTTATTAGCAAATAAATATAAAATCCTAATATAAAAAAAATCTCATAAAATAACACTCGATAGTTTACGAGACTGTACCACTCCCATTATATTACATATGTCAATTCCTTCAAACATACACTGTTGGTTCGCTGGGACATACAGCTGTGACACAATTCTGATATGGAAACATAAACAGCCGACACTCTGAAAGACATTCTGACGCGTTTGTTTACTTGTTGACCAAACTTATCTTAATGGTCCGGTCAATGCATCTCGTTCTTTTCCCTTGGTGCTCTTAGATACTATAGGATCGATAAAGTAATTATTTTTTAATTTAACTTGCTTTTCAAATTAATTGTCATATCATCTCTTTCCGATTTTAATAATCTAAAAGTGACTATTATTTGCTGTATATTGTTACAATTTGGTAACATTACAAACATGTTAACACTTGTATTAACAGATGTAACACTTAATATGGCCTACGCCATATATATTCACTAAAAGTTAATACCAATGAATTCAATAAACATATTAATAAAATAAAATAAAGACTACCAGCGGCTAAAGTCGAGGATAGAAACAAATGTTTCCGTCTTTATACGACCATTTTGACGCTGGGAGAATACGATAAATTATTTACGTTTACGCCGTATGTAAATGAGAGAAAGGGATGGAAAAGATAGAATGCAGAAAGTCAGTTTTTCGGGCATTCGTCCACGAGAGTACTTGTCGAGTGCGAGGCTTTATCTTTGTATGGCTTGGACCTATGTTTGTTTACACCAGACAGTTTGATATGGTAATATAAACTGACAACACTCGCACAGATGTCATTTAGGTTCATGTATACAATACAGAGATTAACGAAAGATGATTCAGTATTTATTGACCTTTAACTACCGTCCTGCACATTTCTGTCACATTAGTACTGCCGTTGTAGCTCACAGGCACGAAATTTCTAAGTGTGATTTATTGTGCGGTTAAACAATTTATCTTGCATTTACTTTATAAAAATTGTTTTTGAATATTCTGGTTGCATGTGACTAGGGTAAACGTAGTTTTATGAGATCAGTTATATTTTATTTACTAATCGAAAACTGTAGTAAATAAAACCTTCTACAGATTTTAGCGCAGTTTAGCTAAAAAGAATTATAATCGCACGATAATTAACATACACTAATTATATCTTGTTCACTGATTGTACACACTTAACTTTATGTACAAGATAACATTTGACACATTATAAGCTTTATTTATGGAAACGCATTAGAAATAATAACTCAATTTTGACAGCAGTATTTACACAGCGGCTCAGAACATTCTAGACATATTTGCTGTTCAAAGTCAGCTTACAAAGTGTAACTAGTTCTTCTATTTTTTGTTGCTGGACAAATTCTACATTGTTTATAACAATTTATCTAACCCGTCGCTGATGGTCAGGCACGATGACGGTAGTTAAAGGTTAAGCTTGGCATTTGTAGATATTGGCATAATAGGTTTTCTGAATATATAAACTGATCAAGATAAGTCGATGAAATGATGTGGGTTAACAAATTCTCTTTGTCGTTTATTTTAAGTTGTATAAAGGTTGAAAAAATATAAGGTCTACTTATTTATAGTTTTTTTATTTACGGTTATAGTAGACATTTTTCATTAACGGATGGTTGAAAAGTCATCCGCTGCCCCCGCTAACGATACCATCCTTTTCAAAAGAAAAAAAGAAAATAACACGAAAAGAGAGAAAATTAATTACCCGAAGAAGAATGAGAAAACAAACATAAATGTTTAGATAGTCTAAGTAAAAATGGAAAGAAAATATATGACAATTAGGTAGACAATATACATTATTTTAAAAATTAAATAAAAAATTTAATTTTTATAAAATTATCAATTTGGGACAAACGGTTTTCAAATTGAATCGTTCGAGCATACAGTCTTTAAAATTCTTAAAGCACATGGACAGGCTGCATTGAAACACTGCTTCAAGCTATAAAGATTAGTTTGACAGATATGACGTAAACAAACGTGCTAGAACTGCTATCGGAGTGCCGCCTGTTTATATTTTCATATCACAAACATTTCTGTCAATAGATGTAGCACAGCTTCTGTCCAATACAAGGTCGGGAACCCGACTCTTTCTTTTGGTTATGTTGCATAGTTGGAAACATGCCAATTTCGGGCGATTTATTGTCAATGGGATATAATCACCCCTTGGTAACCCCTTACATCTTATTTTGATGACAAGGGACTAGGACCTTCGAAAATCTTCGAATGCCCATTTTTGGGCAATATTTTAGATTATGGTAAGTTTTACCTCAGATCACCCACAGCGACACCCGCAGTCCTATCCCGGATTGTACATGGCCAACTTCGGTGCTAGGATTAGACTCAGCATCATTAAAAACCCCCAGTGATCATTTTATATCGATCTCTTGGCCTCTGACCTTTTTACCCCAATTCTCCCTTTGCTACTCCCGTAGAGCCTACACCCGTCCCTCCCTGGTGTCTTTCGATGACGGCATTCAATTCAGCATCCTCAAAAACCTCCGAGTGGTAAATTTCAAGTAATTTTTTGACTTTTGACATTTTTACCCCAAATCATCCCTTTGGCACTCACGTACAGTCACATACGTCTATCCCCGGTGACTTTCGATGACGCCATTGATATCAGCACGCTCAGAAACCCTCGAGAGGTTATGTTCCAGCGATTTCTTATACTTCTGGCATTTTCACCCCAATTTACCCCTTTGCTAGTCGCGTGGAACCACACCAGTGGATCCCCGGTGACTTTCGGTGACGGCATTGAATTCCGTATAATCAAAAATTCCCGAGTTCTTATTTTCTAGTACTTTTTTGACTTTTGACATTTCTACCCCAAATCATCCCTTTGGTACTAACGTAGAGTCACAACCGTCCATCCCCGGTGACTCTAGATGACGTCATTGAATTTAGCATCCTCAGAAACCCCCAAATGGTCATTTCCCGAGATTTTTAGGCATCTGACATTTTGACCCTAATTCAACCCAATTGGTGCATGGGTTTAGCCTCACCAATACATCCCCGGAGACTTTCGTCGACGGCATTGAATTCAGCGTCCCCAAAAACCTCCATGCGGATATTTTCCAGCGATTTTTTGACTGCTGACATTTTCACCCCAATTCACCCCTTTGGTATTCGCGTGGAACCACACCAATGCATTCCCGGTGACTTTCGATAACGGCATTGAATTCCGCCTCATCAAAATTCCCAGAGTTGTTATTTTCTAGTATTTTTTTTTGATTTTTTACATTTCTACCCCAAATCATCCCTTTGACACTTACGTAGAGTCTCATCTGTCCATCCCCGGTGACTTTCGATGGCGGGATTGAATTCAGCATCCTCAAAAACCCCCGAGTGGTTATGTTCCAGCGATTTTTTGAGTTTTGACGTTTTCACCCCAACCACCCCTTTGGTACTCGCGTGGAACCATACCAGTGCATCCCCGGCGACTTTCTGGGACGGCATTAAATTCCGCCTTACCAAAATCCCCCGAGTGGTTATTTTCTAGTTATTTTTTGACTTTTGACTTTTTTACCCCAAATCATCCCTTTGGTACTTACGTAGAGTCACATCCGGTCCATTCCCGGTGACTCTAGATGACGCCATTGAATTTAGCATCCTCAAAAACCCACGAACGGTAATTATCCCGCGATTCTTAGACATCTGACACTTTTACCCTAATTCAACCCCTTTGGTACATGGATTTAGCCTCACAAGTACATCCCCGGAGAATTCCGATGACGGCATTGAATTCAGCATCCTCAAAAACCCCCAAGCGGATATTTTTCAGCGATTTTTTGACCTCTGACATTCTCACCCCAATTCACCCCTTTGGTACTTTCGTGGAACCACACCAATGCATTACCGGTTACTTTCGGTGAGGGCATTGAACTCCGCCTCATCAAATTTCCCCCGAGTTTTTATTTTCTAGTAATTTTTTCAGTTTTGACATTTCTACCCCAAATCATCCCTTTGGTACTTACGTAGAGTCACATCCGGTCCATCCCCGGTGACTCTAGATGACACCATTGAATTTAGCATTTTCAAAAACCCCCGAACGGTCATTATCCCGCTATTCTTAGGCATCTGACATTTTTACCCTAATTCAACCCCTTTTGCACATGGGTATAGCCTCACCAGTACATCCCCGGTGACTTTCGATGACGGCATTGATTTCAGCATCCTCAAAAACCCCCGATTGGTCACTTTCCAGCGATTCTTTGTCCAAATCAAATATATACATTACGTAGTACGATTGATATCCATGTGGATGCCAGCAATGTTGCCAAGTTTGTGGCTGCCATAATGTTAGAGAATGGTTGAAATATACAGTAAATTTATATACAGGAGGCGACTATGCTGCCCCTGGCGGAAATGTTACGAACTTGTGATATACAAATCCCGTTCACTCTGCTATCAATACGAGCACCGTTTGGTTATTACAAATTATTTTTTAAAAATTCAGAACGACCATAGAACTTCCAAATACAGTATAGCTCCAATAAAACACTTCTTTTTACACTTCTTGACATGGTTTTTATTTCGATTATTGTCAGAGCGTGTTACATTACCATGGATTACTATGTGGCAGCCGTATAGGGCTGCCACAAGTACCCGGCTGCCAGTTTGAATGCAAGATGACCAGTGTATGGTCTCCGTATTGTTAGCAGGCTGTATATATATATATATATATATAAATAATCTGAAGATTAGATAATTATTTTTCTAAAGATGCTGGTACTATTTTATCGGCGAAAAGCTTTGAATAAATATATTCATTAAAAGTATACTTGTTTCTGAAATATTTTTAATCTATTAAATATATTACAAGAAAACATATCACCATATTTAATATATATATATATATATATATATATATATGTATATATATATATATATATATATATATATATATATATATATATATATATATATAAGTATTTTTACTTAGTTCTTTATATATATATATATTTAAATGTGGGTGTGTGTGTGTAAATGTGGTTTAGTAGTAGTATGTATTGGGTATGTGGGTATTAGTAGAGGTTTAAGTGTAATTATTAATTAAAAAGTAACTAGATTAAAATTTGTTTGTGATGACCCAAGTAGGAATTGCCTCGAAACACATTTTTTAATACAATCTGTCTATAAGTAAAAATGTGACATTGAAGTCGAAGAACGTCTGTTTTTGTCAAGTTAAAAGCATAAATAGAAGTAAACGAATAATAGAAACTATAAATTATCAGGGTGAAAACTTAATATGACTCAACTGTTTAACAAATTTAACTAATTGTGAATCTAAAACAATCAGAATAGTATCGGCAAAAATCACCATTTAACCAGTTATTTTGCAGTATCCTGACAAGTTCGATGGTTTCAGATACACCTCCAACGTTTTACTCATACATGTTTCGACAGTGAGCTAGCCATCCGTATCTTGCAGATTAAACACAGCTGATGTTGCCGGAGCAGTTATGAGTAAAATATCAAGCTTTGCATCATGTTGTTGTGAGTTTTGTGTCGCACTATACGATACTTTACTATAAATAGTTTATAGACGTTTGTAAAAATGTCGCATTTTATATTGGTAAAAGAATATATGAGGCGACAAGATCGATGTGCTGAGATATCTTGTGAACTTCAGTTGAACTATGTTACTGCCTAGGATGAACCAAAACTGTTAACATACCGGAACATAAAACTTTTGTTTCGATTTCCCGAGAGCGACGTTTCGTAAACTGCAATTTGTATTTGAATGACTTTTCGGAGCGTGGAACATATAAATGTGAAGTACAAAAGCCACCCATCGACACCTCCGTTCTGTTAAAGACCAATTAAAATAACGACATTTATAACTTCGTTAGTTTTATCCTAAATTGATACAATTTAACTATTCAAGTAGGGCAAATACTTAATGTTGAGTAAGCATCTTTCATTTTTCGTGTCAGAACAAAAATAGATTTAAGAACAATTTTGAAATTGATGGATCGAGCAGGCGCTATCCGTTAGAGCAGTTATTGCGTCACACTCTTATATCGCTAAAATTATTGCTTAATGCTGTCATGTCTCCAGGAATTTTAAATGCACTGGATATTGTAGTAACAAAAGAAAGTGAAATGATACGGAGATGTGAATGCCTCCAAATCTGCGATCGCTAAATAGTTATAATTTTAGTCTGCTTTGTATATTGGTTTTAAATCTGAAGACAATTTACAAATCATACTTCTAAAAAAGACACACTATTTTAGGTGTGTGGGTTTTTTTTAACTTAAATAAAAGGTTTCCGGAATCAAACAACTTTTGCTATTCGTCCCTTTTATGGATTATTATTAGTCAACCACCTTTGTGCCCCACGTTGGTCGCCAATTAACCTACACTGCGAAATGATTATCAGAAGTGTTTGTTTATCTCACAGATACTATTCCAATTCATGTTTGCAGCCCGTAAATCCACCTTCGTTTCCATTCAAGCACAAGGACTTGTCTTTGTCACCTATAATCTTTAGGTGGCACCATCATGACAGTACGTCGCTTCACCCAAGCAACTCAAGTTATTCTACTCAACAAGGTTGATGTACTCTGAAAATATTATTGTTATCTTGAATATCTTGTTCAGAATCCATTATTCTTCACAGACAATTAGAAATGTTTATAGAAAACACTCGCTAACTATTTGAGAAGAGTTTTTCTTCCGGTTTATTACAAACAAAATGAAAACAATATTGTAAAACTTCAATCTCCTAATATGATTTATATTATTGCCTCAATATTTCTACTTTGATAAGTTGTGTCCCTTCACTAAACTAAAGCCCAGAGCTTATCAACGATGGAAAATAACAAATTCCAAATCTCAGCATTATACTGGTATTAACAAAAATTCTTTTATTATTGAAATGGATTTTAAAACAATTGAAGTTGTGTCAATTAAATACCTGGAAGACGGCTAGGACAAGGAAGATCAAGGCTAATGCACAGGAAGATCACACTGGGAAATAGAAACGTTGGATTAGGATAGATCGTTCATTCTATTACATTCCTAGAACCTTTCAAAGCACCCAAGTAAATACATTTTTAGAACAATTATTTACTTTGAATTAGGTTAACTGTGAAGGGATAAAATTTAAAATAACTCTACATTGTTTTTTAAAAGATTCGAGCTAATCGTCCTTACTGTTTTGATGATACCGATTGGCTGGTCTTTAACCTAGTTTAACCTATCCTCCTCTTCTTCAACCTCACCCTTATAAAGTGGTGTAATATTAGACATATATTTATAACCCCAATAGAGAGATATACTTCTTCTCCTGACAACGTAGTTCCACGATCTTACCCTTTTTTCCTATCCGTTGAGCGTGGAATAGTCCTACTTTCCGATCACTTGAAATCTACAAGTGATGTCTTTCCCTCTCTCCCATATCTCTATTTGTTTATTTCCTCTACGCTTCCTACCCTCGCTTCTCTTCCCTTGAGAAGATCTCTTGACATCTTCCCTTAAAGATGTCACTTTAACCACCAACATAGGAGAGACAGCGTTAAAGGATCTGTTAGATAAGCCATTGGAGACTAAGCTTATATTGCCCATTGTTACAGGGTCGCCATCAATGCATACTGATCGTATTAAATATATACTCGTAAAACAGAATCAAGCATAAAATCTAGTTATTAGTGAAGCAATGAACTTGAATAAACTTTACACAAAAGAGCCTCTACTGGCGCAATGATGCTTTGGCATGCTGTTAGCGACATTTTAAACACAAGTAACAGACTTTCTAGAATGATGACGACATTCTAAGTAGATGTACTTAAGTCTTATAACACTTATTTCGAGACCCTTCTGTGGCCCTGTATCACTAAAGTTTGCACATAAATCACAAGGACACAGTTTATGTTCTGAAGCAAATTGAAACTCGCCCAAGCGAAATAACCTCATTCGATAGCATTGCTGCGTTTTGTTTCCCAACCGCTCGATGTAATGAATAAATAACTTCCTTATATTAAACACATTATTGTTATTTTCCTATCTATCTATTCTTGACAAAATGTTTTTTTTTTATTTTTAATGCATTTATTTACTTTGAAAAAGGCTAATTGTGAAGGGATGAAATTTGAAAAAGTCTACTTCGTTTTTTTTAAGTTACGAGCTCAAATCGTCCATGCCGTTGAGATGATACCAAATGGCTTCTCTGTAGTCTTGTATAATTCGTCCTTCTCTTCTTCAACCTTACCCTTACAAAGGGGTGCAATATTAGACTCGTTTGTATCATCCCAATAGAAAGACCTAATATTGATCTGACAACGTGGTTCCAGGATCATACCTTTTGTTCCTATCCGTTGAACGTGGAACAGACTTACTTGCTGATCGCTTGAAATCTACAATATCTTCCTCTCTCTCTCATATCTCTATTTGTTTATTTCCTGTATGCTTCTGCCCTCATTTCTCTCCCCCCTTGGGATGCAGATTTCGCGCTAACCTCCAACATAGGCCAAACGTACATCACAACAGGAGTTACACCGTTTAAGGATCTGTTACGTAAGCATCTGCAGGAAGAGCTTATATTGCTCAATACACAAATTTATTCTATTTTGTAATGTATATATATATATATATATATATATATATATATATATATATATATATAATATTTGTCCAAATTTATTAACTGGATTTTATTAAATACCTATTATTAGTTCACACTCTCCTTATATATGTCTTGTTCAATTTATCAATTAGAGTCATAGTCAATGACACTTGATATTAAAACAGTTTATCAAACAATAACTCATTGAATAAATTTAAATACCTAATTTTAGTCTTATATGGGACGAAAAACTTTCACAAAAGTAGTAAGATATGGAATATAGTTATTTTGTCCTATTTGGCTAAAAAAAATTGATAACATAATTTCATAAAACAGGTGATTCTGAGTAATAGGTTGTGTACTGGGACAACTGTTTCATGTAACAGCTATTTTGTATTAAAAATCTCTTGTATTTTGTGAATAAGATAACTGCAATTTACTTCTTAACATCTTAAAACGTCCCAAATAGGACGACGCTTTGAAGCGTACAAGCGTGACAAAATGGACAGCGCGTCCACGTATCTCAGCGACGTAAGCAAACAGATCGAACTTTACGGAGAATGTCTAGACAACAAAGTTTTTATTAAACCCTGCTTCTTCGCAAAGCAGCCCTAAAGGTCACGTTGAAAGGACAAAATAAATTATCGAGACCAGCAAAAACTCAAGTGATTAATGAAGTTCCTGACAGCAACATTGTTCTTGCATTGTCTGACAACAGCGCGCGTTTTTGGTCAACAGTTCCAAAATATCGATTACAGTGACAGGTCTACGCCCGCTTTGTGGCGAGATGCCTTGTTTGAAGGTCGTCAAGAAGTCGGATATTATTTTGGTAGCGAGGCTGCAGAAACCCCTTTACTTGTTTACCGTTGCCTCGCTCCACTCTCTTCAACACGTTTATCGTTCCTTGCAGGTAATTGTCGTGAAACATGTTTAAAGATTTCCATAGCTTCTCCAATTCGATCCCGAGAGCCCCCTTCCCCCCTCACAATGCAGTATAGTATGAGAGGGTTACCATTGATACAGAAACATATATTTAATTTTAAACCGTAATATCTCCCCCACTTAGTATCACTTACTACTTTTACTTAACGACGTTTACCTTTTTTATTTTATTTAGAACTTGTTACAAAAATGTAACCATTTTCTTCGGAGAGTCGGGGATCTTGACTAACTCATCTCGTGTTTTCCTTAGATAGTTTTTCAAGGATAGTTGGATGGGTTTCATCCCCTCTTCAAACTCGATTCGATTGGCTACCTTATGCCGCTAGATTTTTTCTGCCCTATCATAAAGTCTCCTCCTTCACTTTCTCTTTGGCTTGGGTGGGAACTTCTGGAATTTTTTTCAAGATGCCGGTTTTAACCGGACGTGCAATTTAGAGACCCCTCCCCTAAATCTGCATTGTCCCTCGATGTTCAACTAAATCGCCTCTCCAGTGACCGGAATAACGTCTTGGTTTACCTACAATGAAGGTTTTCGAAGTTTATTATTATTTATTGTATACCAGGTGCGTGTAGTAATCTTTCTTGGGCGAAAGATTTACAACTGACTTCTCTTTATACTTGAGGACCGATGGCTTCGTTCTCTTAAAGTTTAAAAATTTTCCTTACTCGAAGAATTTCGTTATTATATATACGTACTGATACGTATTCCTTCACGGATGGAAAAACATAATGAACAGTTAGTATCCGGGATGATCAGTGCATAAAATCGCAGTTCCGACGATTCGATAGAATCTCATCTAGCATTGACGAGGTAAACCCAACAACAGTTGAAGAGATGAACTTTAAGTGTTTTATATATAAATATAAAGTGTGTGTGTGTGTGTGTGAGAGAAAGAGAGAGAGAGAGAGAGAGAGAGAGAGAGACAGGGAGGGAGGGAGACAGGCAAAAATGACAAAAAATGAATATATAGAATGCCTATTATGGAAGTATTTTATTTCTTCTCTAATATAAACAAATTTGCAGTGAATGACCGAAGGCGATCTATGTGAAGAAGAAATACAATTCCTTTCGAAAACACTTGTTCCAAACACAAATAAATGGTAACAGCCTTACACCCAGAGGCTGAGACTTTATACTTGTCGGGAATAGCAACCCTTGAAACAAACCCTTCTTCTGTCTTTTACGAGTAGTTGGAAATTCTCTTTTTGCATTTATTTTGCAAACTCAGTTTTTATAATTAATTTACATGTAAACACAGGCGGTATTTCTCTTTCAATCAAATCAATTTCTTTTTTGCTTAAGGCCATAGTGTCAATATTTTAAACAAGATTAAGAAACCAAATTCAGTAAAATAATTCATGTAGACTCGCATAGATTGGGCAATAAAGACAAAAGATCACTGTTTTGCAAGTAAAGTATATTTTATTCAATGTTTAATGTATATAATTATTTTATTTCATGTTTAATCATCTTTTTATGTGACTATTGTATTTATACAAGCTAATAATGTGTGTACTAAAAGGATTCATTATTATCAGGAACTCTGTATGTATTATAATAAATATAAAAGTCTATTATGTGTTATAGCCTGATGATAACAATCTAGTTATCGAAGCGTTGCCGTAGCAGAATATAGGGTCTAATACTATACTTGACTCGCAAAACATGCGTCTTTTATTTCTATTACCAAAATTCGGTAAAACTTCATCTGACATTCAAACCCGTTCAAAATAATATGTTCTGTACATATTTTCTAACAATATTGCTAAAAGAAGATACAGATAAAATATTCATAAAAATGAATATTTGTATGTACCAATGTATGTATACACTTTATGCATTTCTAAACCAATGAACCGAAGTTATTAACATTTATAGGGATTGTTTACCATATTACTAGGATGGTTCCTGTGAGGTTGTGGTGTAGATCTATCCACAGGGCTCCGCCCCAGAGGCTTAGGATTGTTCAGAAAATGATGTTTGTATATATATGTATGTATCTTATGGACGCCTAACCGCTGAACTGACGTTAGTGAATTTTGGAGAGATTGTTTCACGTATTCCTAGGATAGTTCGTGTGAAGTTTGGTGTTCAGCTAATGTTAACACGCCATTCATTTACTTTTACGCTGTATGAAGTTCGCCAGGGTCAGCTAGTAACCTATAAAAGTTATAAGTTACAAGTATGGTTACCTGCTGGTGCGTTTGTAATATAAACAAAAGTACATTGTAAAGAAAACGTAAAAATCTTTTTTAAATTTCCAACATTTGATTTCCATGCTAGGGAACAACACCGCTCTCCGTCACGTATTTCAGAGTTAAACCTTGAGTAAAACTTTACATTGTTGTTAAACTCGCCAACATTAGACGGCAACCTTCTACTCTCTAATCACGCTATTATTAGAAGGGGTAGCTGGTTGGTGGCTTATATAGCTAGGACACTTACACGCACACACCGACACCAAAAACACATGTCAAGGAGGTTGCAAAGCATTAACGCCGGTTGGGCTACACGTTGGCTATGGTCCGGCGATTGGCCCCGCTATGGTCTCCCGTCGGTCTGTAGTCTACGATACCACGCTACGCCGTAATACCGCACACACTCATCTGCTGATTCAGTTTTCCCTTTTTATTTAAACTACGCCACGGTTAGGTGGTCTTTAAGCAGTGTATCTAGAGTGGGTGCACACATTACTGTTTACTGTTACTTTTGTCAGGTACTATTATAATCATATGTTATATTTTTATTCATTATTATATTAGCTACTGTTTTATAAATGCAAACAGTTCCCAAAAAACTGAACAGCTTATGAGTGAACCATCAGCTAGACTACAAAATATTTGAATAAGTTGTAATATTTGAAAACTGTGTAATTTAAAATATATGTTTGAAAACATTGTAATACAATGTATATTCAATATATAAGTATTTGATGTTTTAAACAAATAATTTTCTATATTTATTTTCAAGTTATTTAAAATTCGTTACCATAGAAACGAAGTTAAGAATTATATGATTGTTTTACTATAAAATGGTGTACCTAATAGATGTTTTTGTTAAACGTGTTTGTAGATATAGGGACGTTGGTTAGTAGCCATATGCGATGGTAACTAAAACGTTTGCATTTTATTACATCTTTTAATTGTTATATTTATTATAGATCTATATATTAAGTTCTGTTGAAGCATACATAGCTTTACACATACAGTGGTTAAATTGTAAGAAAATGCTTTATTCCAAACATTTATTTTTTTAAAGAGTAAAGTGTATTCCATTTTAAAATTTATCAGGTCCTTTTTTGTTAAAAACAAAATATATATACAAATATATAAATCCATTGATTTATTTAAAACTAATAGTATTTAATTTCAAAGAGCCCAATTTATTTTTGACTATGAATGGGACCTTTGCTGTTAGTAACAATAAACCACTGCAAGTTTTCGTAAAATATAAACACTTGTTATTTGTGTCTGCGGCCACTAACGGAAATATATTAGCGAATGGCAAACGCTGTTACCTTCCTTGAAAAAATGTAGACATGGATTGTTCCAAAGTTTGGTTTCATTATACATATATAATATATTTTCTTGTATAATATTCAAAAACAACTCAGGCTATTCAAATACAAGAATTATTTATTAATTTAATAACAAATGTTTTTATACTATATATATTGTTATTATATATATATATATATATACTATATATGTATATTGTATATATGTATACAATATATATATTATATATATATATATATATATATATATATATATATATATATATATATATATACTATATATATTGTTCTCGACTATGGTAGGCTACTAATAAAATAAGTTTTCTAAATCCAAAATTCTATTTTGTGTTTTACAAATATTTGAAAAAGGAAAACAGTGGTAATTTAATTATTTATCGTGAAATAAAACTCAATAGAAATAGAAGATAACGCAAAGATATTAACCTAACTTGAAAGTGATACATTTACAAGGTCTAGGGGAAGCTTAATATTCTGTCAATTTGAACTCTTAGTCACGGTTTCTGTAAAAATATAACTACTGAATAATGTGTAACTGCTAAATAATATGTAACTGCTATATGTAACTGCAAAATCATATGTAACTGCTATATGAAACGGTTAAATTATATGTAACTTCTATATGAAATGGCTAAATAATATATAACTGCTATATGTAACTGCTAAATAATATGTAACTGCTATATGAAACGGCTAAATGATACGTAACTGCTATATGAAACGGTTAAATGATATGTAACTTCTATATGAAACGGCTAAATAATATGTAACTGCTATATGAAACGGCTAAATAATATGTAACTGCTATATGAAACAGCTAAATAATATGTAACTGCTATATGAAACGGCTAAATGATATGTAACTGCTATATGAAACGGTTAAATGATATGTAACTTCTACATGAAACGGCTAAATAATATGTACTGCTATATGAAACGGCTAAATGATATGTAACTGCTATATGAAACGGTTAAATGATATGTAACTTCTATATGAAACGGTTAAATGATATGTGACTTCTATATGAAACGGCTAAATAATTTGTAACTGCTATATGTAACAGCTAAATAATATGTAACTTTTATATGAAACGGTTAAATAATATGTAACTTCTATACGAGACGGCTAAATAATATGTAACTGCTATATTTAACTGCTAAATAACATGTAACTGCTGTATTAAACGGTTAAATAATATGTAACTTCTATACGAGACGGCTAAATAATATGTAACTGCTAAAAACAATGTAACTTCTATATGAAACGGCTAAATAATATGTAACTTCTATAAGAAACGCTAAATAATATGTAACTGATAAATAATATGTATCTTCTTTATGAAACGGCTAAATAATATGTAACTGCTATATTTAACTGCTAAATAATATGTAACTGCTGTATTAAATGAGCAAATAATATGTAACTTCTATATGGAACGGCTAAATAATATGTAACTGCTATATGCAACTGCTAAATAATATGTAACTTTTATATGAAACGGATAAATAATATGTAACTGCTTTATTAAACGGTTAAATAATATGTAACTTCTATACGAGACGGCTAAATAAATTGTAACTTCTATACGAGACGGCTAAATAATATGTAACTGCTGTATTAAACGGTTAAATAATATGTAACTTCTATACGAGACGGTTAAATAATATGTAACTTCTATACGAGACGGCTAAATAATATGTAACTGCTAAAAACAATGTAACTTCTATATGAAACGGCTAAATAATATGTAACTTCTATAAGAAACGCTAAATAATATGTAACTGATAAATAATATGTATCTTCTTTATGAAACGGCTAAATAATATGTAACTGCTATATTTAACTGCTAAATAATATGTAACTGCTGTATTAAATGAGCAAATAATATGTAACTTCTATATGGAACGGCTAAATAATATGTAACTGCTATATGCAACTGCTAAATAATATGTAACTTTTATATGAAACGGTTAAATAATATGTAACTTCTATACGAGACGGCTAAATAATATGTAACTGCTAAAAACAATGTAACTTCTATATGAAACGGCTAAATAATATGTAACTTCTATACGAGACGGCTAAATAATATGTAACTGCTAAAAACAATGTAACTTCTATATGAAACGGCTAAATAATATGTAACTTCTATAAGAAACGCAAAATAATATGTTACTGATAAATAATATGTATTTTCTTTATGAAACGGCTAAATAATATGTAACTGCTATATTTAACTGCTAAATAATATGTAACTGCTGTATTAAATGAGCAAATAATATGTAACTTCTATATGGAACGGCTAAATAATATGTAACTGCTATATGCAACTGCTAAATAATATGTAACTTTTATATGAAACGGTTAAATAATATGTAACTTCTATACGAGACGGCTAAATAATATGTAACTGCTAAAAACAATGTAACTTCTATATGAAACGGCTAAATAATATGTAACTTCTATATGAAAAGGTTAGATAATATGTAACTTCTATACGAGACGGCTAAATAATATGTAATTGCTAAAAACAAGTTAACTTCTATATGAAACGGCTAAATAATATGTAACTTCTATATGAAACGGCTAAATAATATGTAACTGCTAAAAAATATGTAACTTCTTTATGAAACGGCTTAATATTATGTAACTTCTATATGAAACGGCGAAATAATATGTGACTGCTATATGTAACTGGTAAATAATATGTAACTTCTACATGAAACGGCTAAATAATATGTAGCTGCTATATGTAACTACTAAATAATATGTAACTGCTATATAGAACGGCTAAATAATATGTAACTGCTATATATAACGGCTAAATAATTTATAACTTCTACATAACATGTAAATGTTATATGTAACTGCTATATATAAGTGCTAAATAACATGTACATGCTATAAGTAACTGCTAAATAACTTGTAACCACTATATGTAACTGCTAAATAACATGTAACTGCTATATGTAACTGCTGTATATAAGTGCTAAATAACATGTACATGCTATAAGTAACTGCTAAATAATTTATGTAAATGCTATATATGTAACTACTAAATAAAATGTAACTGCTATATGTAACTGCTAAATAATATGTAACTGCTATATGCAACTACTAATTAATATGTAACTGCTAAATACTATGTAACCGCTATATATAACGGCTAAATAATATGTAACTGCTATATTTAACTGCTAAATAATATGTAACAGCTAAATAACATGTAACTGCCAAATGTAACTGCTAAATAAAATGTAACTGCTATATGTAACTGTTTAATAATATGTAACTGCTGTATGTAACTGCTAAATAATATGTAACTGCTAAATAATATGTAACTGTAAATTTATAAGGGCGATCTTAAATTTAACTCAAATATACCCTTGTACTTGGCCAGTATTTAGTGACGCGCTAGTGTATTGCATGACACAGTAACATTAAATGCCCATGCATCCAAATGATTCAACGCCCTGATCAGATGCATTACATGGCCCCAGTGTTGTAACCGGTCACAGGTCGATTTAATCGTCGTTTAACATTGCTCTTAAAATATATCAACGCCCACTCAACTGCCTTGTCAGTTGGCTTTATATTGCTTTGATTAGAGCGATACAAAGTTTTACATACATAACTTAAAGCCCTGGCGTGTACAGCCCTAGATTGCTGTATGCGCAGTCTAAAACACTTGATCTTTATTGCGTGTAACTGTTATTTTTCCGCATACAAAATATAGTTTGTAGTTCACTGCTGTTCATGGGAATGTAACAATCGGGAGATTACGCAAAACATGGCTTTGTATTTACTTACAGACAGTCCGGAGGTTAAGTTTAAATACAATTTCTCATTCAACCAGAAACACCGTAGATTTGATAAAGTTATGTAGCACGTTCCATACAACAGGTGTTGTCATGGCGCGTAGGTCATGTCTCATCCTGGTCTGTAAATTAGCAATGAGTTAAAATCTCTAATATACTTATTACTAGTAAATATACTTTTCCTGTAGGTTCGTTCATTTGGATCTGTTTATTAAAATATAAAAGTAAAATACTTATATGTATTTTAAATTTTGAAATACAAATTTCGAAATGCAGAATTATTGTAATAAATACGTTAAGGTAATATGTAAGGATTTGTAGGATGTCTTTAATACAGTACAATATCTATGTAATATATAAATATTTAAAATTATATTATTACCAATTATTAAAATGTTAGTTATATTATTATTATATTAAATAATTATATTATGTTATTCATTTACTATATAATTAATATTAGAACATTGCACTATTATTGATTATATTGTTATGCTACTTTCTTCATTTCTCTGTGTCTATAAATGGACACAATTAATCTCCAATTCCTGCCAAGTAGAGATTTTATAAACAGATGATCATGGTAAATTGCAACTCATGATCGTAAGTTTATGTCATACACATATTTTAGGAGAAAATTAAATAAAATCCGTTATATTCGAGCGGGTATGTAAGTAGGGTAAGTTACCCCTAAAGTGGCCTCAGTCCCCACAAGCCTAACAAAGGGGTAGCAACCTTCTAAGGCTAGGTTTGCGGGTAGCGTTATGAAACGCGCCAATGAAGAGGGCGCCTAAATACAATACTTCTAGTTTTCAGTCTTTAAAAAAATGACATGAAAGTAATTTTTAGTCTAAAAGTCTTTGTAGTTTTAAAAAGTAATTTCCCGGGATTATTTAAAATGATTTGTTTTTGCATGTAATAGAAAACTCTTCAAATAAAAAACTTAAAAAATTAATAAAGACCGAAAATAACGCTACTTTTAAAATCTTGTCAAATTTGCATCTTAAAGAAAACTTTGTGTACGTTTCGCAGCTGCAAATGTTTTTACTGCGCGGCTTCATTTTAATAAGAAAACATTATTATAGTAGAAGCATTATGTATTGCAAACAACCCCCCTGAGTGGGCACTACTAGATGACGTCACCCTTATTACTACGAGAGTAGACGTCATTGTGAAGAAGAGAACGAATACGAAATGAGAATATTTTACCCTAGACCTCCGTGACACAAACTAAAGCTATTTGCCTAGGAAAGGGAACCGGGGAAAGCCCAGTCTGGGGATCCAGTGTAGTTGGTAACATGCTTAAGCTACACATGATAATAGCAAGCCATTGCCACGCATGAAGTGACGAATGCCCTACCTTTCTCTGGAGTGTCCCGGCTCGTCGTCCCCCATCGACGTAATCCCACAGGAGTCCTGCAACATAGAAGAGAAGTACTTAAAGCAAATTATCAGCCGGTATCTACACAGATACATTTCTCACAAGATTGTGGCAGTTAGTAGTTATATACACAGATACATTTCCCACAAAGTTGTGGCAATTAGCCGTTATCTACACAGATACATTTCTCACAAGATTGTGGCAATTAGCCGTTATCTACACAGATACATTTCCCACAAGACTGTGGCAATTAGCCGTTATCTACAAAGATACATTTCCCACAAGATTGTGGCAATTATCCGTTATCTACACAGATACATTTCCCTCAGATTGTGGCGATTATTCGTTAACTACACATACCTGTATACATATCCCACAAGATTGTGGTACTTAGCAGTTATCTACACAGATACAGTTGCCACAAAATTGTCGCAATTAGCCTTTATCTACACAGATACATTTCCCAAAAGATGGTGGCAATTAGCAGTTATCTATACAGACACATTTCCTACAATATTGTGGCAATTAGCAGTTATCTACACAGATACATTTCCCACAAGATTATGGCAAATAGTCATTATCTACACAGACGCATTTTCCACAAGATTGTGGCAATTATCCGTTATCTACACAGATACATTTCCCACAAGATTGTGGCAATTAGCCGTTATCTACACACATACATTTCCCACAAGATTGTAACATTTATCAGTTATCTACACAGATACATTTCCCACAAGATTGTGGCAATTAGCCGTTATCTACACAGATACATTTCCCACAAGATTGTGTCAATTAGCAGTTATCTACACAGATACATATATCCCACAAAATTGTGGCAATTAGCAGTTATCTACACAGATACATTTCCCACAAGATTGTGGCACCTAGCAATTATCTACACAAATACATTTCCCCACAAGATTGTGGCAATTAGCCGTTATCTACACAGATACATTTCCCACAAGAATGTGGCTATTAGCTGTTATCTACACAGTCATTGAAACTAAAAACGTGTATTTTACAAAATGGTATTACAAAAAATAGCGTAAAAATTATAAAAGACGGAATTTTATATTACTTTAACTACCAACAGTTAAATTTACCCTTCGGGAGACATTAATGCAAGAGCCACAAATGAAGACAAACATCTGATGATACATTCGTTCAAACACGCTCAATCCGCACAACGACCAACAAGTATTGCTACCATTTGTTTCTAAATGACGAATTTTATGAGACTTCGAGGGATAAAGTGACATTAATATCCTCAGGCACAGATAAAGTTGCACATCTAAGGTGCATTTCCAATGATACAATATTACTTTGTGTTCGTGGTGATCGGGTAAAATACAAGAAAAATTCTAACACTTATTTATCCGCATTGTCGGGTTTATTTGACTCTCCGCATTGTTATATATTTTTATTATTTATGCATTTTTTAGATTATCGTTACTGGATTTTGATGACATTTACTGACAAATTTAAAATATAATTATTAATGATAAATAAATATTACACCTTAAAATTAGTTATTAATATTTAAGTCTTTCAATGTCATGATATTATTTTAACATCGAAAGAGATTTCAACGCTCGCTTTGTAAAGACTAAAGTTATTCTCCTGTAAAGATAACATTTTGTACTTTTCTCTACAATTCTGCAAATCTTACTGATATTCTAGCCAATCTGTTTGTAACGTGGCCCATGTTTGTCTGCATCGTATGAGTTTTACATTTACTGCCCAGATCACCGAATTGGGCCAGCCACTATATTATGAGCAGCTCTGACCTAGGCCAGTTTAAGAAGAGATTTACCTAAATGATTAACCACAACAAGACTGAATTTGAATACAAAACGTTTGCATATTTCTCACCCTGTAGAGAGAGGTTTATTGATATTACGTTATTAGGACATACGCCCCCGGTTGTTATCCATTATATAATGTTCCCCTCCCAGGTTGACATCTACCAACCTTGGGCATGATACTCCACAGCTTTCCCCTATAATTCCATACATTACTCCATACTCTAATTCTTACAAGGGTGTAACAGAAACTTATTTATCACTACAATAGAGAGTGGGTTAGCTTCAGGGCCTTACATCCCTTGATGTATCTTGTACCAAGCAGGGTTTCGGTCCCTACCTAAACCCCTATCCTTATACACAATCTTTCTTACCATACTGGCTGTTCATTCCAAAATATGGCTTCAATTGCAATGCAATATTCTACATAGCCACCTCATTTCGAATTTGATTGGTTCATAAAACACGAAAAGCAATCATTCATCCAATGTAGGATAAAATAAAGCAGCAGTGAAACACATATTTAGAAATAAACATGAGATATGATTCATTTTATTATAACACTGACGATGCCCCTACTTGAGCCCGTTTCCAGGGATGTATTGGATTCTCTATTTTTACACATTCCGTGCCGGGAGGTCGTTAATCTAGCATCGCGTGACCACCATCGTCGCCATTCGTGAGTCGGTGTTGGCAGGTTCGATTTTTGTTTTTATTTACCTATAATATTAATGATTGCTCCCCATTGTTCCACTATAAAATGCATATATATATATATATATATATATATATATATATATATATGTAAAATGTCAAATATGTTTTCCTGTTAGAATTATTTTTAAGATTAAATAATATACACTAATTACAAGAATAATTTATTGAATAATACATTCAAAGCATTTCGTTGGTTGACATTACCAACATCCTCAGGAATTACAATACTAAGAATGAGAAAAGAACTCAAATATATATATATATATATATATATATATATATATATATACCCATGACTTGTTTTTTGGGTAAATGGTGACGTGCTCGGGTTTTCACTAGCACATACACACCCGAGCGCGCGCGCGCGCGTGTGTGTGTAAGTTGGTCAATAAAATCAATCAAGCTTACTTGATTAACAAATAAACATTCCTGCTATAAGGTACAAATTAAGCTTGCAAATAAATTTAGAGCGGTTCAGTAACAACATTTACTTTATAATGATTGATAATCAGTTTTCACTGAATTAATGACCAACTCCACAAGGCATCAAGTTCTCCGAATACTATCATTATTCAATGCAAGAGTTACTTGTATAATCTCTCAGGTCTCTTTACCGCGATCTTCTTATCGTGAATAGGGGTGGCATTTAGTAAACATTTTATTAATAAAATAAATAAGCATTTCTTGGACCGAACGAATAACAATTAACAACAGTTTGTTCACGTTAACAACAGTTTGTTCACTTTAACAACAGTTTGTTCACTTTAACAACAGTTTGTTCAGGTTAACAACAGTTTGTTCAGGTTAACAACAGTTTGTTCACTTTAACAACAGTTTGTTCACTTTAACAACAGTTTGTTCAGGTTAACAACAGTTTGTTCACGTTAACAACAGTTTGTTCACTTTAACAACAGTTTGTTCACTTTAACAACAGTTTGTTCAGGTTAACAACAGTTTGTTCACGTTAACAACAGTTTGTTCACTTTAACAACAGTTTGTTCACTTTAACAACAGTTTGTTCAGGTTAACAACAGTTTGTTCAGGTTAACAACAGTTTGTTCACTTTAACAACAGTTTGTTCACTTTAACAACAGTTTGTTCACTTTAACAACAGTTTGTTCATTTTAACAACAGTTTGTTCAGGTATACTATTCGTTAACTTATGATTATAAATAAAACCTTTCAAACTAAAAAAATGTTTTATCTCTTGATGTACATTTCTATTACAAGGTTATTTTCCTCCAAGTTATTTTACTTTTAGAATGTTATTTCGCCCACTTAACTCACCCCTTAATGTAAATTGCCTTTCTTTACCTTTCTATTAATGCCCTTAATCTCCAGTCACTTTAATTAATATTACCTTCACACTGCTTGCACTTTATTATAAAAATAACCCTTATTTCTCCTCCTAATACTTTACACAACCCCCTTAGTTAACTCTTCCTTCATTGCCACTTGGACCTTTCTTTACGAAGCCTCACAAAACAGATCCGTACTCTCTTGAACCTGGTAACATAGTCCTCCTTCCCCCCCCCCATGCACTTCCTTTTGGATAACAGACGTTCTATCCCCTCAGGCTATTTCTACCAATAAAACGTTCATTTAGTAAATTTATCAACGAGTGTAACCTTCTGTCAACGGTTTTTGCCGTTTTATCATATCAGTTGTTGAAAGGTTTTACCCAGGTTTAACGAGACCCTACACTCACAGATGTCAACTTTATAACCATTGTTTTCTGAAATAGTTATAGTCTACATCTCTAAACATGAGCGCACCCTTACTTACCAAACTACTGCTTTAGCGGTCAAGCAGACTTTACATTTGTTGTGCTCTCTTTGTAGGTTTTCGCTTCAACATTTCTAACTTTACACACACACACACACACACACACACACACACACACACACACACACACACACACACACACACACACACACACACACTACTATATATTAAAGTTTCATCGTATTTATCGATTTTTTGTCTTTTTTAACAAATAATGAATATTCACCGTCATATATTTTTTTACAACTTTGAAAATTACAATACTTTAGTATTATACTACATATTGTTTAAAAGTTAAGACTAAAAAGCATAAGTGATACTTATATATAATAACGTGGGTAGACATAGCCCGGTCCCCTGTTTGGACGTTTCGATTGGTTTTCCTGATCCGACGCCCAAGTTATCTTTATGTGCTTATGTAAGCGACTTACTTGTGTGTTTTAGTGTGAAACAATAGGCCTTTTATCTCCCATCTGCTGAAGGGTAAAACATCGGATCCAACAAGTGGATTGTGACGTCACGAAACGATACGAAATAAATCCAGCCCCGTCTCTTTTTAATGAAAAAAATATGGAGCTACTGATATTACCGTCTTTTTACGTGAGCGATTCCTTTTATAGCTCCGGGCTTACTTTGCTGGCGGAAGGGTTTCCTGCGTGGGCAAGTCCTGAAAGATTCGGCGACTCGTGATGAAATATAAACCCACTGTTGTTATAAAGTGTACAAAATTAGACGTTTTAATATTATTAAAAAAACAAATGAAACAAAATGTCTTTTAATAAAACGTTTTTGCTGTCAACGTGTTTTATTATTCATAAATTCTTTATCTTTTTCCAATAAATTCTGTAAAATGTAATGTATTTATTTTGTTAAAATACGTTGTATTGAGTTATGTGCCTGTATATAGTAGAATAATCACAGATTTGAAGTAGTTGTTTTAATATGTAACTAGAAGAAAATATTTTTTGATTATGTCAATAATAAACAATTCCCCAAAACATAAAGTTAAAGATAAGAATGTGTAAGGTATTTCTTGGTTTTAAAATCAGTTTATATAATTTCTTCACTTTTTGTGAAATTAAACAATAATGTTTGAAGAATAAATTTAATGGGACTAATAATAGTTTAGTATTTATTTTATTATTTACTTCTTGTAAACCAAATCTGGAGATTTTTAAAGATATTTCCGTAAAGAATGGACCCCAGTTTTGAGGTGGACTTTTGCCCCAACTCGTACTCCTTCCCCTATCATGTTCCCGTCAGCGATGTTTCGGCCAGCTTTGCCGGTCCGTCCGAAATATTACAAGGCTTTATAAACAATGGTACTCAGCGCACTTCATCACGAAAGGACAGTGCTTTTATCCCTCATCTGGTGACGTAACAACGCCATAAAACACTGTATAAATCGAGAGCCCGACGAGAGGGGTGCAGATGGAGTCATAAATCTAGCCCATCTCTTTTTTAATGAAAAATATGGAGCCCCTGTTATTTCCAGTGTTACTACGTATAAATCCCGTTTAATGGCTTCAAGTTTAGAAGCTTTCGTGTGGCTTTTTGATAAAGAAAGTTCGCCCAAAGAATGGCTCCTCGAACCAGGCCCAGTGCAGTAAAACCCTGTAATACTCATGAACGCAATAAAGGTCGAAAAAACGCAAGATTGTCATACAAAAAAGTTTTTTTAAAAGTTAAACAAAACCCAAACATATTTTATGGGTTTCTTTTATTTCTGAAGGACTTTGTTTGAGCTAAGTAATTACAAACGCGTTTCGTTAGACTTTATTCATTACAACGTATTTATCATTACATTTCAACTAAAACCTTGAGCTAACAACATTAAATAATTAGTGGAACCTTTATACACATTTCGCTTACAATGTTTGCCACTAAATGTGTATAAACGTACTACGGAGTTCTAGAAGATGCTGACAATGTCGTTGGCGATGACGATGACGGTTTAGGAACATATCAATTGTTTTGAAGGCTAATTGCGTTTGTTTAGGTGCAATAAAATATTGTTTTTCATAATGTGGATGTGTTAAATAAATATTTTAAATGTATTTATTAGAATTATTTTTATTTTTGTATAAAAAACCTTTCTTCATTTTCAAACATCATGTAAAGTTTTTATATATTTTGTAAAAATAGTCATCTTTGGGGATTTATAGATTTTATGATTATGAAGAGAATGTCCAAAGAAAGCGGAGTCATATATCTTTGAATCGTATTGCCAAAACGTCTGAGCCACTTCATGGCGATTTGCAGGGAATTTTGTAGCACGCTAAACTATTACCACAATTTGTTCTCTAATTCGTGGCTACATAAGCTAACATTACGTGCAAAGCTCATCCCTTCTGGGCTTTCACCACTTTATCATAGTGTGTATCCCTGCTGGAGTGATCCTTTTCGTCACGGGATGTACCCCTCGAGGACTTCCACCTTTTGACTCCACGCTTGGCCCCTCGTAGGCTTCCAACTTTTGGTCACAGGGTGTACCCCTCGTATGCTTCCACCTTTTGGTCACGGGGTGTACCCCTCGTAGGCGTCCGGCTTTTGGTCACAGGCTATGCCCCTCGTAGGCTTTCACCTTTTGGTCACAGGCTGTAGCCCTCGTAGGCTCCACCTTTTGGTCACAGTATGTACCCCTCGTAGGCTTCTACCTTTTGATCACATGCTGTAACCCTCGTAGGCTTCCACCTTTTGGTCATAGGCTAAACCCCTCGTAGGCATCCACCTTTTGGTCACAGGCTGTACCCCTCGTTTGCTTCCACCTTTTGGTCACGGAGTGTACCCCTCGTAGGCTTCCACCGTTTGATCACACGCTTGACCCCTCGTAGGCTTCCACCTTTTGGTTACAGGCTATACCCCTCGTATGCTTCCACCTTTTGGTCACAGGGTATACCCCTCGTAGACTTCCTCCTTTTGGTCACAGGCTATACCCCTCGCAGACTTCCACCTCTTGGTTACAGGCTACCCCTCGTAGACTTCCACCTTTTTGTCACAGGGTGTATCCCACATGGATTTCCATCCTTTTGTCAGAGAGTCTATCACTCATTAACATCCACCCTTACGACAAAGGGTGTATCTCCCCTCTGTTATAGGGCGCAATAATTCACCAAATAAACACCCTAATACAGACATTTTGCTCTGAACATTAAATAAAACAGCTTCATCTATCGTCAACTATGCTTAGAGAAATTAGAAACAACCCTCCCTCGGATAAAGCGTTGCACGGCGTGCTAATGACGTCACACCTGGCAGAGGCACGGCGTCGTTAAATACCCATTACCATCCACAATGTTCCACCGCAGCCTATAAACCTTTATTGAGGGTTGTTTTAGTGCGTTATTAAAGATCGCTTTGTTGTCGGTCTAAATAAATCTTGCAGATCCAATCTTGTGGAAGAATCGCCTCAAACTCCATTGTGAGTCCCAGCGACGCCTTGAATGTACTCATTACAGTGGCAGCAGTGATGCAATTACTTCCTCCACGTAAGCCAAGTTTACATTCCTTACAATAAACAGCTCACAGACGGTTACTCTCTCTCTCTCTCTCTCTCTCTCTCTCTCTCTCTCTCCCTCTCTCTCTCTCTCTCTCTCTCTCTCTCTATATATATATATATATATATATATATATATATATATATATATATATATATATATATATATATATACTGTTTTCTTGTATACACTTATCACTTTCACTTATGTAGTGAAGATTCTTGTTTAAGTACATAAATGAAAGTGATATATATATATATATATATATATATATATATCTTGTTCAAAATTTCAAGCATTAATAAAACATTATTAATCTATCCACTCAAGTTCAAATATATTTTTTAAAACTTGTAGTGGATGACACTTGATGTTACAGTAAATGTTATTTTCATGAATTATCTTTATTTGGGAGAAAAACGTTTAAAAAAGGGGCAAGATATGCAATATAGCTAATCTTTTTAATTTGGCTTAAAATAAGTGATAACATATGATTTCATAAAACAACTGATTTTATTTTATAGGTTGTGTGGTAGAACAGCTGTTTTAACGCATAGGTTTTGTTACTTTATTTCTATTAATTGTAATTATTAAATAGAAATTAACTACAATAAAATTTTTCTTTGTTGACCTAATTAGGAAATGACTTGCACAATTATATTAGAGTTTTTTTTAACAACTTTGAACCATAACCAGAAAGGGTCAGATGTACCTAAAGAAAATTTCATTGAAAAAGCATTAAACCAAAAATATTCTTGAATTAATTATTAGGATTTTTTAATCATATACTACAGTTTTAGGTTTGGATTTCTTATAAGAATTCTTTGTATTCAAACTATTAAGTTTAAAATAATTTTTCTCTTCTTACTTATAATTTATCTACTAGTTTAATGTTTTAGAGGTATTATGTTATTATTTATTTAAATTCAAAGCATATTAATTTTTAACGAATCATTTATATTCAGTACAAATTTACGGTACGCATAAATTACCATAATGTTTAAAGAAAGTCAGTATTTTAAATAAAATCCATTTGCATATAATAAGAAAATCCATTGCATCCTCTAAAGTGGGGTAAATGGAAAACGTGCCCAATCTATCGACATCTTGGGGTTGTTTACGCCACGGCTTTTGCCCTACATTGAAAAAATTACTGTCGCCAATCGTAAGGGTTAAAATATTTCAGATTATCGTTTTTTTTTATAGAAATGAAAAGAGAATATTTTACTGCAAATCAGATTTATCTTTAACAATAAGAATTAAAAGTTGTTGTTAAGGAGCCTGAATAAATAATGATAGTTGCAACTATGGCAATATCCTTTCTTTATACGTTGCTATAAATACCCACCGTGTTTCTAAGCGTTTAAATCTCTCAGACGTGGAGATGACGTCATACATAAAGCAATAGAATATTAGCACGCTGACAAGAATATCAATAACTAGTCAATGTTATATTTCCCTCATCGTTTAAGCCATTTACGGTTTCCTTTTGACCATTATCAATACTTATTTCTTGTTTCTTTTTCCATTTTCTTATATCAATTTGTTTTATACGAGCCACGTGTATAACTCCCATGTCATCACCGTCATAATTTCAGTTTTAACTGAACTGTACCAATTGTTATGCTACAGGTGGTTTATTAGCTCTACTCACTGATGATGATGACTTTATCATTGAAACGCGTAGGAGGAACGAGTATTTGCATGCCAGTTTGTGGTATTTATTATTTAGTGGATATATTTTATACGTAAGAATGGCCCTAAGGAGAACATTGGATTAAATTAATCAGCTGTTCAGAGATTACACTGCGCCATTCGTCAGAGTTTGATTAGTTTTTACGTTGTAGCTTATTGAAGTCTTACCAAGCATTTCGGCGTTTGACTTTCTTAATTAGAAGATGGGGTACAATTTTCCGAAATGCTTCAAGTGTAAACAGTCTAAGAGACGTAGGAATGAGGCATTAAGAGGAGACCAAGGAAATTAATTCACATGCTCAGACAGTCTTGTCAGTGACCAGCAATTAAGCTATCCGTTATTGTACACAAGTGGCAATGCTATCCAAGAGTGCAATCTTGTTTCTATAAAGACAAGAGTAAATATTTATAAAAAAATACTTTTTTATTTTTTCGTGTGATTATTTATTGAAGTAACAGAAGCGAAGCCAGATTATAACAAATTCGTCTCACGAAAAGCGGAGTCTACGACATCAAATAATGGTTCCTCTGTAGGTTGTGCTAACTGGATCCACTTGAAATAATCAGTCTATTCTTCCATCTGCTCTTCTAGTGATCGTTTCCGTATTGGTCAAGTTTAGAGTTATTCGAAAAATCCTCCCTTCCACTCCCTACCTCTTCCCCATAGGAATACTAAAGTTATTCCCAAAATACTAAAAACGTAGTATAAGAATAGTTTTTCAATATTTTCGCATTCCATAGAGATATAATATCAGAAACCCCTTCCATGTGCTGTCTTCGCGTATACTTGCATCGAACACCAACAATATATTGCCATCATACCCTTGGCCAGCCCTTTCTCCAGGTATTTATTGCTGTACCTGTAACTGTCGAGACACCTCTTCTAATTATAGCTGTATTAGTTTTAATTTCTTGGATTTAACTACGTAATAATGTATATGGTTCACTGACGGCATGCTTTGTACGTCCTCTATTCGTGTCTCCCTTGGCCAGCCCTTCCTCCAGTTGTCTATCGCTTTATATGTCACGACACCTCTTCTAACTATAGCTCTAAGGATTGTTCGTTCTAATCTCTTGGATTTAACTACGTAATAATGTATATGGTTCACTGATGGCATGCTTTGTACGTCCTCTATTCGTGTCTCCCTTGGCCAGCCCTTCCTCCAGGTGTCTATCGCTTTATATGTCACGACAATTCTTCTAACTATAGCTCTAAGGATTGTTCGTTCTAATCTCTTGGATTTAACTACGTAATAATGTATACGGTCCATTGATGGCATGCTTTGTACGTCCTCTATTCGTGTCTCCCTTGGACAGCGCTTCCTCCAGGTGTCTATCGCTTTATATATCACGACACCTCTTCTAAAATTAGCTTTAGGGATTGTTCGTTCTAATCTCTTGGATTTAACTATGTAATAATGTATATGGTCCATTGATGGCATGTTTTGTACGTCCTATATTCGTGTCTCCCTTGGCCAGCCCTTCCTCCAGGTGTCTATCGCTTTATATGTCACGACACCTCTTCTAATTATAGCACTAGGGATTGTTAGTTCTAATCTCTTGGATTTAACTACCTAATAATGTACAGTCCATTGTTGGGCTGCTTTGTACGTCCTCCATTCGTGTCTCCCTTAGGGCAGGCTTTCATTATGATTTAATGGAAGTGAGTACTGTTGGCAGGAGCTATCTCTCAAATGGAACGTCCATTTTGTACTGAGTTTATGACCGAAACATCAACGCGTGAAATGTAATGGTCGCATTAGGACACACTCATTCGTCTCTTGCTGTTTTAATATTCCTCCGTAATGTCGACAGTTTTTAATGTTATTCTTATTTCAAATAAAATAACTTGTCTTTCTCCGAGACAGGCACAGATATAGCTGTAAATAAAAGGAAAACAAATCAAAAAAATAAAATTAATTGTCGTCATCGGTAACAAATTTAATATTTAGCTGATTTCATTTTTTTAAATTATTCAACTTAAAATTTTAAATGATAATAGACCTACTCACAGGTGGGACATTGCTAGTCAAAAGATTTCTAAAGAGATGAATGTTGTAAAGATACAACTTTAATAATTAGAGTGTTAATAAACTTTGTACAATGCTTTTAAAAAAACTTTCTCAATTAATAATAACCGATGCTTTGAATTTAATAACCTCCCATTTAAAAGCTGAATCTGAAAGTGTCCAAGTTTTAAAATATTAAAACTAATGTTTGAGCAGACTATAAACATACGAGCGAAGTCGGCTTGATGTTTTCTAAAAGTTAGGTCTAATAATAGTGTCTTAGTTAATATTATTTTACAGAATTTGTTTTACAACTCTCACTATTATCGCTGTCCTTAACTTACAAGTCCAATTTGTTTTACATCAGATGTGTTGTATCAATGTTGATTTTATTGAGGTGTAACTCCATATGGTCATATAGATGTCACAACAAATCTTGCAAATTTGCTTTATCTGTAAGTTATGCATTATCGTTAAATTTATTTTTAATTGTGAAATTTCGTAGCTTCCTATATTTTAGTGATTTCAACGCCTAGGAACAAAGTAAAGTATAATGTTAGGAGATTTATTGAAGTGGTCTAAAGAATGTTTAAGAAGAAATAAGTCAAGAATTTAAACAGGAACCACGTATTTTATTATATATACCAGGGATGGCCAACTAGCGACCCACGACCTCGTTTTATGTGGCCCAAGACGAATTCTAAAAACATTACATCATTGATTTATTAATAAATGTATAACATAAAAATATATGTTGATAAAGATTATAACTTACAGGCCGAACACGGCTCCTACTCCCCAGTTCAAGCTCTGTGACTTGCAAAGTGACCTCTTTGATCTTTGATCAAAGACTTCGAGATCTGCTACGTTTGCAACCACTTTAACTCAGATTGATTTAGATGAACTTTGAACGATTGTGGCCGCTCACAGTGTTTCTATTGAGTGACGTAGGTAGGCCTACATAGTTATGAATGATATTATATTCAAATAAATTACAGATTTCTGGAATACAGTGTTCTGATTAGCGTAAAGAACATGATTAAATAACAACTAAAAGTTTAAAATTATACTTATTTTGATCCTTTGTACATTAAGCTTGATCATAAATGTTTATGAACATTTTTGCGTAACGTTTATTGATTCATGTTATATATTATACAACAAATACTATAAGATATATGTATTGCCAACATTTGGCTCATTGATGTATGTTAGTTGTGCGGCCCTAGTTTTCACTGAAAGTACTGCAGTGGTCCTTTAGGGTTTAGAAGTTGGCTATCCTTGATCTATACTAATCGACAAAACCTATTGAAAAAATAAACTGATACTATATTAGTATAAATTGCTTGCACATTAAATATATACGGATTAATTATTATAACGTATTATGACTATAGACTATTTCTGTGAGTGTGTTTAATTTATTAGCTGTAGTATTTTATTATTTCATGCAGTAGTAGCTGGTAGAAGATCCAAGTTTTATTTTTAAAAGAAGAAGCTGTCGCTTAGATGTTAGTTCAGTTATAAAAGATTATCTCAATTAACCTAGAAAGATCAAAGTAGTTAAGCTTTGCACCTGATCTTTAATTAATGGATCCCAAATTTCATAATAAATCACGGTTGACATTAAGTGCGCCTTCACGCAACTCTCCGCGGTGACGTCATTCGTTGCACGAAGCGCACACCAGCTGCTATTCCTGCTTCAATGCCCTGATGTACAAGTCTTCCGCTGTATAGGCCTATATTTAATATTTTGGGTAATTGTTTATCTATAATTACTCATAATGTAATTACACACACAAATTATAGAATATGATTTAACTGAAGCATTAGTAGAGTATCACAGTTATGCTGTTTTATTTTGTACTAATTTGATATTTATTTGTTCTATGCATATTAATGGCCAGTGAGCTCAAGTGAAATCGGAGACTGCAATGGTTAAAGACCGAAGGTATGCCGACAAAATGAAGGCCAATATAGAAGAAACGCCTGGAAATATGAGGCAGTAGAAATACAAACAATCTATAGTAGGGTTATCTTAATTTCTCCGTACATCATCGGGAAACCAATGCTGAGAAAAAATAATAAACCACAACCTAATAAACCACAGCTTATGCTTAAATAAAGGAGTTAAAATCCTCAGGAATGTCTTAATATTGGCATATAAAACCTTATAAGGAAATAAAAATATACATTGCTGTAGTCGGTGGGACTGGACGACAAAAGTGAATATTTTATTAGCAAAATGTTCTTAATAGAAGTTTTAATAGAATCTATTAGTATCAAAACATTTAGTTAATAGGAAACCTTTATTAGACGTTGCAAAAATTACTAGATAGAGATATATCGACTTTGATTCAAATCGGTTCCTAAAAGATGTTAGACACGCCTAAATAAGATGTTTCTTGAGAAATTGGAATAAAAAGTTATAACGAACTATCATTATATTAAATGAAAAAAAGTAAGATTTATTGGCATATCAATTTATAAATTTTATACTTGATAAAAACCTCGAATAATAAAATATAACCTAACAATGTACAATAAATAAAGTAGCATAACTTACATATCAAAACAGGGCTACAACATAACCTGTAGCATAAAATCAGCTGTTGTATGAAATCATATGTTAGCACCTAAATCCAGGTAAAATAATTGCATACAGAGGATATATACAACTATATAGATGTAATAAATACACAAAAACCTCTTAACCACAAACTTTCTTTATTTTACCCTTATGTACATTTCAGTTACAAAGTTACCATCTTAAGAGGGATAAGGATGGTTATATCCCTCTAAGGATGGTTACTTTGTAACTGAAATGTACATAAGGGTAAAATAAAGAAAGTTTGTGGTTAAGGGGTTTTTGTGTATTTATTAATAAAATCAACCACAGTATATTCCTAATAAATAGTAACTATATAGATGTGTTGGCGCGTGACGCCAAGTCGAAGATTCTTTACGTACAACTCTCTTCAATTACACGTGTAAAGTTTTTTTTGTATTTTACCGCCAAACCAGTATATAGTTCCGATAGTAAATGATTCCAATTGACGCCAAGACAGACCGACAGCTGACCGATAGTGAAACAGCTGTGCGGGCAAAGCTTAATTTTTCCGATATAGGTTTTATTTAAAATAATCAGGTTAAAAAAGATAGCAGTCCTTTACCAATAGTCTAAGCAAACAGGTCTTACACGCTTTTCTGGTGACCGAGGGAGCCAGTAAGCAGCTGAAGATAACTTTATAGACCTAAGGACGACTCGTAGCAGGTAATCCAACTAATTAAAGGGAGATGTTCTAGATTCTATTTTGTTCATATTAGGTAATAATTTCTTTTCGTCCCTCCAAAGACGGTGTGCGTCCCACCGAAAGACGTGGGCCTACGCACAGCAATAAAACACAGTAGGTAATAGATTACCATGCACACATATAGGCTACCTATATAAATGTGGTTACCAAAGTATGGGAACCCAAATAACTCAAATCTGACTATTTTTGGATATACTTTGAAGAGTAAAGAACCCGATTGCCGAAACAAGTTAGGAAATATAACGCCATGCCTATTGGGGCAAGTCTCTGTCCCTCATCCGCAGTGCTCAATGCAACGCAACGTAAGCGTATAAGCTTTAGGACTATACTTATTGGTATTTAAATACAAAAAGAAATTCCACTAAATATACATACTTTTTAATTTAAATACATTCGCACCTCCTTGAAGGTAGGCAACTTTCATTCGTGCCATAATTGAAGCTTTGAATACCGCATTTATTAATGTAGTTATTTTACGCTTCAAGTTATTTTTATGAAAAATAAAGTCTAGCGATGAATATTTCAAGAGATCTTCTGGGTTTGAAGCGTTTATTTCGCTAATTAGTTTAATAAATAATTTATTCCCTTTACAGACAGCGTTGTTGGTACGATCGCAAGTTAGACTACAGTTCTCCTGTTTCCATGGCTACCCGTAATGCAGGCTGATATAATTAGGACCATATTTACACATCATTTAAATATTAGTGAGCTGTTTGGAATTAATTAGTGTGTTCCCAGAATATGTTGTAATTTAGCTGCGTCGTTAAGTTTCACAGCAATGCATTCTTAATAGTTGTTGTGAGAGTTGTGTAGATTGGAACAGGTGCTCTGTGCTATGTGTTCCTTTTGTTAAAAGTTATTGCAAAAGTAGTTTAGATTGCTTCAGGTGAATCTGTGCTTTACACAGGGTAGTTATGTTATGTCTTGCAGTTTTTATCACATAGATTGCAACTTTCGTTACACATGTAAACAATTTTTGTTTTTTCACGAAATCCTTGTAATTTGAAACCTCAAAATTTATATTTACAAATTTTAATAATTCCTTTTATGCCAACAACACACCTTAGGAGATATCCCTCATTCGGGGCTTGCGGTAATCCAGGTAATACGACTGACACTACTCTTCAACCCCCACAGTTACCCATGGTTTGGACATGGGTACTTAGTTTCGCAGGCTGAGCTTATCTGAGAGCTAGAAATGAACACCGAAATTCTTAGGGACTACCGGGTATTGACTTCAGGACGTCTCTATTATATGAACAATTATTTACAAATTTCCTCTCAAATGAGTTGAGAAATAATTTCTATTTTAGACAGACAACTACACACAACATAGCAGAAGTAAACCTCTCATTGAAATAAACCCTTCGAGTGCTACTGAGCAACTACATAGCACGGCGCTCGTCACTCGAACTCTCGCAAAGTTTTGCGAAAGCCAAAAATGCCGGATAGGTTAACATTAACAACTGTTTGTCTTCAATTAGAGGTTATGTTCATATAATTAACAATTGCAATTACTTTTATGTTAAAAATAAATGCATATTTCTTTAAATTACTACATGACGTATGCTATTATATAAGGACGTTCTCTCTACTCGTTGTTAAAGTCTCTCTCTGCATTGTACATTAAAGAGGAAGGTGCATTACATTGTTGCCAAGTATCAGCTAAAAATAACACAGGACGATTACAAAGCAAGATTTGACGCGTTCTATATGTCCTACATTAGGAATTACATCCATTCAATGACGCTGTTCGTCCCAAACGGGGCGTCAGCGCTACTGAAACTACTCCAGCTGATATTCTGCTTTATAGCGCATGAATATCATAACCAACAAAATGAATATGACCAGGTTTCCTGACGTGTTACTGCTACAATTAGTCATATGGTGTTGTGTGACTTAGGAAGCTGAGAGTGTAGCGGACGCCATACTTCGACAGACTTCTGATACACTCAAGGTCAGCGCTAGTATAGACATCTAGTGGGGGCTCTCTGAAGCTCTATGCCCCCAACATCACGGATAATTTTGTTATAATTACCTGATATTTTTTTCAATAATATTACAAATATAACAAGATATTTTTTTCAATAATATTACAAATATAACAAGATATTTTTTTCAATAATATTACAAATATAACAAGATATTTTTTTCAATAATATTACAAATATAACAAGATATTTTTTTCAATAATATTACAAATATAACAAGATATTTTTTTCAATAATATTACAAATATAACAAGATATTTTTTTCAATAATATTACAAATATAAAAAGATATTTTTTTCAATAATATTACAAATATAACAAGATATTTTTTCGTAACATCTTTATTTAATTAATATACTGTTTTGATAACGACTTCATTAAGTAACCTTAATACTCCTCTATAATAAATGTTATTTAGGGATACTCTCCTATCACCGTATCCCTCCCCACATTTATTTTGAAATGTGAACTTAATATTCCTGAGTTAATTTACTTTTATTCCAGTGTCTATAATCTATGGATATAGTCAACCTTTCAATAATTCTTTATAACTTTTAATATTTTTGAAATCAATAAATAATCCTATATTTACTGATTAGTGTTATTATTTTGTTTGAATCTTTCAGTTTCATGTTATCAAAGGCTGTACAAATTTCAAAAAGTTGACTTTTAAGATGCTTATTTCGATCGTGGCGTTTTGGACGCATTTAATGGTTTCTTTTCCCATCTGGATTCACCTTGATCACTTTTCTGTTACATGAAATTACTATTCTGTGTCTTGGTATGCGTTTGGGACGAGCGTTTGGTCTACCTCTTCGTTTTAGATCCTGTTCTTCGTCATTGTTAAAGTTTCCGTATAGCCGATACTGTTCTATATTTACCCCCTTAGAAACCCAACCTTACTGACAGCCATTTCTTTTAGATATTATATTCGTAAATTGAAAACATCTCCTGTAGGTGCGTTGTAGTCGTTTTGATGACGTTTTGCAAGATATTCTGCTTGCTCATCTCCTATACGAGAAGTACTTGAGTTCAGCAACCTCCCCTTTTGCCTCGAGAACCATCTTAGGAGCAACAATAGCCAAACATAGTAATCAATTTCAGTGGGATTGTCGTTCGTCGAGTCACGTTTCTTCCGCTTCAGAACCCGTGGCAATTACTGCTGAAAGGAATAACGCAATTTACAAGCCAAGAATAACTCTGTCATTGTAAAATGGAGTCGCGCAATGAAAGTATTTTCTCTCGCAACAACAAAGGAACCGAGGTCGGTAAGAGGAAAATTATTCTCGCCCACAGGGTTGCGTTCCGCCCCGAGTAATCTCTGTTAATCCTGGCCTTTTAGAGAAACCACTAACCTCTGTCACTGTGCACATGTCTCGTCGCATTGTTCCCACGACGTCGGTCACAATGTAAACTCTAAACAGTTTAAATTACTTTAGTTTATAATTATTAAAACCAGTTTAAAATATATTTAATACTCCATTATTATGTGGCCTGGAGGGACATGTCATATGTGTCACATGTGACAGTTATATTCATGTGTTAACAGTTCACAATTTATTTCCAAATAGCATGGCACACGATAATCGTTTATCAATGCCTGAAAACTTACACACATAACAGATCCCTGAGAATAATTACACAACTCACTCGAACAAGTCGTACATCCGCCAGCAATTATTTCTCGTATTGACATGTGATGCTAGATGGCAGCACCGGTGGGGCGCGTATTTATTGAGGTGAATACTTCTATAGGCTGGGTATGACTGTTTTGTACGGGAGGAGAATCATCTCATCACGTCACGTCCCGTGACGCGCTTCATATTACAGCTAAAATGTTCAACGCGAATCTAAATTTATTGACTTACCCTGGGTAAGATGTTTTCTAAAATCTTGTAAGGTTGGTTATATTGATCTCAAAAGCTACGGAATAAGGTTTTCCATGTAACTCAAAACTGATTTTTGTACACAATGAATATAAAAATTTTCAAAGCTTACAAAACCACTAAATATATAGTGAAGCTGTTTTCCCACATCACGGGTTGCCTAACCTTAAGGAAAGCTTGGTCCGGCACAATATCAAGGCCATCTCGTAAAGGGTGCAATAAACTAGAGACTTGCAGGATAAAGGCCTTCTCGTGGTTCTCGAATAATAGAAAAATATATTTATAGCCTGCAAGAAACATATTACACTTTTATTAAAATCGTAAAAGGGAAAGCTCGGGAAAGTGCGTTGTGTAAAAGGGTGGTTCCATCTAAGGGCGTTGTTTGAAAATCTTGGGTTCGCTTTATACTACTGTGAAATTTATCTCCAATTTAAGTTTTAAAATCATTTCAAATCAGAAACATGTCTTACATCAATAACTGTGAACGAATAAAATGATAAATTATTACATAATATAATAGTGTAAGATATAATATAATAAGTTGTAATGTACTATTAAAGTATTATATAATATGGTATGAGTATCGTACTTATTATATTATTGATTTTTTTCAAAGAGGAGAAGTTTCTTTATTCGATCCGTAAGTTTTATTTTCACGTATCTTCTACGATAATGCTTGAGGTATAGAATCGATCTCTGTGGTTTTCTTTGGAAATGAAAGGGGAACCCTCTTGGGGGTCCCACTACAGCTACATCCCAATCTATCTGATTTGGAGACAGTAAGACGCTATTTTAACTATTAAAAAAATAGTTTAAGGGAACATCTTTTTTTAATAAGGATTATGAACTATAAAATATCTCATTAGCAAAATAAACAATCACAGAATTAGGTTTATCTAGAATTCTAGACGTTTTAAACGAAAAGCGAATGAGAGCAGCCAAAATAAATACACTGAAAGTACTATTGAGTTCAGGTTTTCAATAATCCTCACGGGAAAACTTCATTACCTCACTAAATATTAACAGATAAATCCATTAACTATACCTTTACACAAATTTAGTATTAATATTTTATGTATAAAAATGTTTTTCTTAATAATTATTAAAGATAACATTATTGTGCATTTACCTGAGACATTGCGTTACGTTATTAATAATACCTTTTTAAATGGAAACGAAAAGAATAATTGCAAGATAAGAAATAATAAGTAAAAATTTAGGAAAGTTCATCAAGAAAATTTTCAACATAAATTACTCAATGTATTCGTCTGACGAACCGATATGTTCGTTATTCTATCTCTATTATTTGAAGAACGATCAAGCAATATGATTAGATGGATATTCTTATCGGAAATTCGTGTGCATAAATAGTGGCCACTTTGCCAAGATAATCAACGAAATGAAACGAAATTCAATTCTAATGTAAAAATTAATTAAAGATAATTTTAAATATGAAGAAATAGAAATATTAAAAAAACCGACTCCGGCAAACAGAACCCAAATATATAGTTTTAACTTACTAAAAAGAAAATAATAACTTTCCAATAACGAAAAAATAATTTATCATAAGTCTACTACCGACAATCTTTTGAAGCCGGCGCCGCAATCATGCCCTGCATTTGCTAATCCATCTAATCTAATTCAAACATTTCCGAAACCAACAACTTTTTAATTGCTTGACTTCCCATGATTAATTATAACGAACCATTGAGTCTTCTCACGAAAAAATAATTCCAAGTGTAGGATATTATGGGAGTATCCGATAACTGACCTTCCTTCTCAGGAAAGTTAATACAATATCAGATTTTGTTCAATAAAAAATATACGATTGGATATTTTACATTCAGATATACAAATTGCAGACAATTCAAACTTTGTTGAATGATTTACACGGAAAGTTATTACTGCAAATGCTTATAAATATCAGAGGCAATATCTCCTTAAACCTATTGTATCATAAATATCTTATATGTATAAAATACGCCTATGGGAGAAATGATTGAATAGCCTGCGCTTATATTATAATTTGTTAGTTTATTTGCTAAGATAAAATAAAAACGCTTTATTTATCACGTTCAGCATATTAAGTATGAGTCCAAGTATGAAATTCGGTGCCAACGTCAAACATGTTTTCGGAAATAAGCTTATGATAAATTATGTTTTAGTTATTGGAAAATTGTTTTTTACGTTTTAGAACGTAAAAATTATATATTCGGGTTCTTTTTATTTTAAGTCGGTCCTATCTTTTTTATTCTCTTAAGTTTTAATATGTGTTATATTAAATGTATTCTACATTTGCTTAATTATTTTCAGTTTTTATATAACACCTTATCTTTTATTTTTATGCTTAAAATTCACAAAATATTATTTGATTGGGATGTTCTGTGAGCTCTATATGTACATTATAAAACGTATGTTTAACGTGTAGATATCTATGTTCCATCGCATATGTTTACCCGTGTCCCTATTGCTTGTACATTATAGGCTGAACTATATATCTTGTTACGCCTAGTTTAAAATAGAAGGAGGCTCGGAAACTGTAATATAAATAAACTTAATTTTCAACTGTATCAAGACTTAATTTTACTTTTTATTACGTTCACATCAACGCCATTACGTCTCAACACTCGTTTACTTTGATACAATGTATATTTTAAGCTATGCATAGTATAGTTATTATATATATATATATATATATATATATATATATATATATATATATATGCTGATACGTATTCCTTCATGGATGGAAAAATATGATGAATAGTTACTATCTGGAGTACATCCGTTCATTCTGCAGTCCATAAATTCGCAGTTCCAACATTTCGCTAGAATCTCATCCAGCATTAACGAGGTGAACCCAACAACAGTAGAAGAGCGAAAAGTCGGATATGCTAATTTATGGACTGCAGAATGAACGGATGTACTATAGATAGTAACTATTCATCATATATATATATATATATATATATATATATATATATATATATATATATATATATATATATATATATATATATATACAAGAAAGCGATTTCGAGCCGAAATCTTATAACGAAAGAAACCTAAGAAACAAGACATGAATCATACAGTTTTACATTACACAAGAATGAACTTACGTTCTGCTCCTTGAGCAAATCACTCATTTATTACATTGATATACTAAAAATAAAAACATTTAGTAGTAAACTAGGCGTTAAACTCTCTACTCTAAGATTATATAAAACAGTGTCGTTTAGTAAACAAACGATTTAGGTCGATATATCAGAAACACAAAGCAAAAGTAAAACTTATTGTAGTGCAAAGAGCGAAGTTCCTCAGCTCATTAAAGAAAAGTCTCGTATTTAACAAGACTAGTTCCAACGCGTCAAGGTTTAAAATAATGAGTTCCTCCGGAAGCAGTTAAGCGTCGATACGTTTAATGGAAGAGTGTATGAAGTGGGAGGGGGGGGGGGGGTCACGGCCTTTGTTATCTCTTATTTACTCCCGGATCGAACCGACTCGGAAATCTTTATAAAACGTAATGCTTGTTGGAGGTTAGGTTCGGTTAGAAGAAGGATATACCTTAGTGGATTCTAATTTGAGCAGCGTTCCGAGTTCTTATCTTCGAAAGGAATATGGTTCCTGAGGGATGTAGTAACCACGTTCGGCATTCATCTCTATTACGTTTTATTACACTAAATTATCTAACGGAATTTTTTATTTATATTCGACATTATAGTTTCGGTGAAATATTTTTCAATTCATTTCCTACTTAGTTCAATCAAACAAAATTCTACTTTTTTACTTTTTATTTAATAATTACATTTAATATAAATAAAGTCATATAATTTATGCGTTAAAACAGCTGCTGTATTACATAACCTATAATATAAAATCAGATGTTTTATGAAATCATATGTTATCTGATTTACTTAGGCCTAATTTTATTTTTTGTATCATGTTTTTTTTGGCAAAATGGGACGAAATAAATTTATTGCATACCTTGCTCCTTTTGTGAAAAATTTTTTCTCCCATATATATTTTAAAATATTTCATAATTGAAATTAATGAATTATTTGTAAAAACTGTATTAGCATCAAGTATATATATATATATATATATATATATATATATATATATATATATATATATATATATATATATATATACGTCAACCAATGCAGGAATAAAAACGTCTTCCTTAAAAAGTAAATCATTCAAAAATATGCGTTAAAGTAACGTTATATATGAAATCTAGAAATACGATATAAAATCATGTATGAAGTTATTTTTCGTTTAGTCATTTCGTTTAGTATCCCATTATTAGATGTTTCTTGTGTTCGTTATATGCTTATCACTTTTATCTATTTATTTCACTCCCTCTCCCTTTTTCTAACTTCTTTTCAGATCTTAACCCTCCCTATCTGTCTATTCATTCTTAATTTCTCTTCGTTACCTGTCTCTCTCTCTCTCTCTATTTCATTTTCATTCACTCTGTTTGTTAATGTCACTCTCCCTATTTCTTTTTCCCTTGACATTTTTGTTTCACCTTTTCACTGTTTATCCTACTACTCCACTCTCTTTCTAACCCTCTTCTTGTCTCCATCTACATAAATTTTCCTCTAGCTCTTTGTCTCTCCCTATTTTTCTCTTTCTATCTTCTATCTATTTCTGTACCACTAAATCTGTCGTTCCAACTCTCTCTCTTTCTCTTTCTCTCTCTCTCTCTTTCGACCCTTCTTCCTATTTCTCTCTCTCTCTCTGTCTCTCTCATTATTAATTTGTATCTATCTCACTCTCTATGGTCTGTAGTATTTAAATAATATTGCTACTGATGTAAGGAAAAAACAGCTTGTGGGTTCCCTTACACATAAAGCTGACGTATTTTATCATATCTCGTTCTGTAGCTATGTCACAGATCAGCTGAGATAACTAGAATCTAATACGCGATATGTTTAACGGTGAGCACTGTGTTGCGTGTTTAATCCGGCAGAGGACTCTGCACTAGCACTCAGGACAACAATGCAGCAAATTATCGTGTATTGACAGCTGCGATCGAGTTAGACCTGCCAACAATGCCGACGACCTGTGTGTGTTATCTCTAGCATTGCACCTGTATTGAACTGTTACAGCTCTCGATTAGAGAGACACACAGGAGTATCTTTATATATGTTTAATATTATGTAAAAAGACTTGAGCAAAGTAGTCGACTATAATATATATATATATATATATATATATATATATATATATATATATATATATATATATATATATATATATATATATATATATATATATATATATATATATATTATTTTGCAATATTTTTGCACGGCCATATTTTTCACACACACGTTACTAAATAAAATGCGTACTAGGATAATTCCTGCTTACGCAGCTTTCTATTGTGCAGGTGGGTTAGACTGTTTTAAGATTGTGTGTAAGTGACCTCTGTATCGAACAGACGTCTCCACTCCAGCTGAATGTACATCAGAAGCTACATTATTGCAATCATTTCAAAATTAAATGTTTCGTAATTAATAAAAAGGTTTATACAATATAAAATCATTTTTAAAAACCTTTGAAGCTTAATAAAACACGTAACTTATATATATATATATATATACAGGGAGCGGCAGAAATACCTGACGATTTTCAATCGCGTACAGTCGAACAGCTGTGTGGAGGGGGGTAGTGGGGAGCGGCGCGTTGACAAGGCCATTCGACGCCATTTCAGTAGATATGGAGCAGTGGTCCGGTGTACATTGTGCATTTGTCATTGAGACGTATTTTAAAAGTGGTGATTCGGTTGTTGCTACACAACGTCCAGTTTCGTAGGCATTTTAATGTGAGTCGTAGAGGACGCATCCCATCCCGAAACACAATCAAACTGTGGGTGGATAGATTTAGAACAACTGGTTCATCTTTAAAACAAAGGCCTACAGGCCGCCCAAGGTCAGTGAGAACACCGGACAACATTGAGCAAGTGAGACAAACTGGGCCAACAAGCCCCCATAGAGCAGCGCGTAGACAAGCTGCCACTTTTCAAATGTCTGATCGCATAGTAAGTCGTATTTTGCACTACGATCTAAACTTTCTAGTATATATATATATATATATATATATATATATATATATATATATATATATTATTTTGCAATATATTTACACGGCTGTATTTTTCACACACACGCTACCTCATTTACACAGTTCAACTAACAGAAGCCCTCGATCAACGTCTGGATTGATTGCCTTCACCTGACGGTCATTCTTGCCTCCGAAGCAGCGAATGACGCATAATTTTCGAAAAACACATAATCAGACCCACCCACGTGTAGCGATATTCGCTTCTTTACCTGCATTAATGTTTCCGGGTACTCCGCAATGACTAGGAACCCAACCTGCCTTTATTAAAGATTGTGTACTGAACGCAAAATATCCCCAACAATAGGTAAGCAACCCCAGGAGTGTTGTGTGTTACATAACCGCACGGGATCACTAACGGATGACACACCCATAGTTTACACTAAATTAATATAATATTTACAATTTATGAATATTTCGCCAGTACGTGCTCAACTCATCCGGAACAGTAGCTCCCAACATTCTACCGGACCGTTGATGAGATGGCCTCCATCCTCAGGCGCCTCCACCAGGCCTACACTTCTACAGTTATGCTGCTTCAGTCCAGGAAAACTTTATTCCACCAGCTATTCTTTGAGCTTACCTTGTGAGGTCATGTTTAAACAAATAAAAGACATACACAAAACTCACAAATTAATCATTTATTGACTCATACGAGTTTCAATGCTCACAGTCATCATCATCAGTGAGTGTTGCTACTACAACACCTATTGTAAGTTAGAGTTTTTAGTAGCAACACTCACTGATGATGATGACTTTGTCATTGAAACGCGCATGAGTCAATTAATGATTAATTTATCATGATGAAAGTTTTCTGTATGCCTTATTTATTTTGATTCTACCAAGGTCTGACTCATGCACCCACCGGGTCCACGACTTCTAAGGCTTTAGAAGTACTAGATTCACTACAAGATTTAGGAAGTATTCATTTTGAATGGTTTTGATGTAATTATTTTTAAAACATTTAACTCAGATAAATCTATTTCATCATTATTATTACGTATTCAAGTAATATTGTGTATTGAAGTGTATAAATGTGTATTATATGGATGTTAAGCTTATTGGAAACCTAGAATGTAGTGTTTATGGGTTTATTTGCAAATGAAATATTTTTGCTTTGTTTTATTTCATTTATGTTCATTTTTTTAAATAAGAAATATACAATATATCATTTAACATATATTATAAGGTGTCACATAAGGTGACACTATGAAATAGATTACTGACTTTAACGCTAGCAGCAGCGAGACTAAAGGAAACGACGAACTGGATGTGTTCGGCAAAGACCAGGATCATCTGCTCATTCAACTATACAGAGAGAGTTTAACGTTTGAGCAGACACAAGGACTGTTTTAAAAACTCAATCAGGGAAATAGACACGTGCACATCATACATAACTAAAGCCGACGCCTCAATCACGGAAACCCAATCGCTAACGTGCAACTCTCTGATAGGATTTTATGAATTGTTTTCTGAAACATTTCCTGGATCTGCTCCAAGAGTTTTATTGAGGGTCTATTACGTTATCTAGTAAGCTATGTACAATTTTTCATTTTTAAGGAAGACCAAATTCAACTATATGATTTAATATACTCTGTATTACATGCTACACGCACGCACGTATGCAACTATACCATCATGTGTAACTAGAGCGATAAATATCATTCAAATAACAATACAGGACGACACCCTATTGTTAATCTGAGTAATGATGGACTATTCAATCGATGAAACGCGAAAGTATGGATATAATAAAGAGCTGACAATTGAGCAACTGAGATATTTAGAGGTTTCCTTCTATTTGTATAAAGATACAAAGGATTTACTGAATATAGAAAAAGAACTAAACTAAAAGAGTAAAAGATATTACTCAGAAAAATGCATAAAGGGGTTATTGAGTCAATGGAAACCACGAACCATCCAAAACAAACAGAAATGTATAGGCAGATTTATTTCTAAAGACATGAATGATCCAATTGTATAGAGTTTTTTGTTATTTAAAAAATCCATGAGTATATATTGTACAGTTAGGTTCAATTATACGCCGCACTAATAATTACGTTTTAAACATTTAGAGAAACGCGCTGTAACAGTTCTCAAAGTTCTCTTACTTTAGGAAGAGAGTTCTTTATCCTTTACCTGATCACTACAGCGTTTGCGAAGGGAAACCATAAATATTCAGGGGGGATGAGAGAGCGCGGATTTCTTCCGCCCGAGTTGCCAAAGCTATACAATAATAAGTGCACTGTAAATACGTTGCTTGAATGTTAAAAAAAGGTTTTAATAAAACTATATACAAAAGAATAATTGTTAGCAAAAGAGGAGACGTGTGTTTTATGTAAAACACAAAGAAACGTATTGAAATAATGTGTTTGTCGGACATTTTATATCGTGAACTTGCGGTTCCCTTATCCCTTTTATGTAAGTGTTTATATATATATATATATATATATATATATATATATATATTTATGTGTGTGTGGGGGGGGGTAGGGGTGTAGTGTGTGTGTGTGTGTGTGTGTGTGTGTGTGTGTGTGTAAGTGTGTGTTTGTGTGTGTGTGTGTGTGTGTGTGTGTGTGTGTGTGTGTGTGTGTGTGTGTGTGTGTGTGTGTGTGTGTGTGTGTGTGTGAATGTATGTGTGTGTATTTGTGTGTGTGTGTGTGTGTGTATTTGTGTGTGTGTGTGTGTGTGTGTGTGTGTGTGTGTGTGTGTGTGCGTGTGTGTGTGTGTGTCTGTCTGTGTGTGTGTGTGTGTGTGTGAGAGAGAGAGAGAGAGGGATTGAGAGTGTGCGGTGGGGTGGGGGTTGCGCACAACAGGATAAAAACAATAACACTAGAACAACAAATCATGCCGACATAAACCTTCACCACGTGACAGTACTTGTATTTGTATTTGTGCACAAACGTAAACATAATTCAGCGGTTTTTCCTCAAAGTCTTTCATTTCGTGGCGTATTTTTACTGAAATGATTTTTAAGACAAAAGGGTGCAGACGGGTTCCTGCCATCGTCAGCGCGCTACCCTTTGCTCCTTTATGTCCTTGGCAACGTCTAAGGTAAATCCTTCAAAGGACGGCTTATTTATAGAAGCAAATGTCGAGAGTATAATATCGGAAGGAACTATAAGGTAAAAAGGAGATGATTTAAGTTTCTAGCTTGGGTATTTTATTGTTAATTATTCAAGTCGTGCAAGAAACTGATTTGTTTATTTTACAATATCTTCTTAATTTTAACATCCACTCAATACAAACCGATATTTTAAAATAACATGAAGCAATAAACTCTCATGAATGGTTTAACTATACAAGTTATTTGATTTTGTATTAAAGTTACAATATTTTTCACGTTCCAATCTCTCAGAGTGACTTTCCACCGTAATACATCTCTGTGTTTGTATGGCACGGTTGCATGCTTGTAAGGCGCGCCACGAGTGGTACGTCTATAGAGTGATACCTGAACAAAACTATTTCGTACATTTGCTGAGAATTGTTCGCTAGTGTTGAGATTTGATTCGGAGGATCGAATAAGGGGGTGTAGTGGGTGATACAGGTTACCCCATAGTTACCCCTTAATGTTACCACATATGGAGTAACTCAATCCTTTACCAATACGCCTGTGTGGTATAACGACCAGGTACTGCTAAGCTTAGCAAGTCGTTGCTATCATCACTTGCTTGTATCTCTGTGCTGACATTAACGTTGCCGAGGTTACAGGTAAATCTGTCAAAGGACTGTTTAATATACAATCTCTTAAGAAAAGATACAACAAAAGTATAATATTGCCACAAAGTCGGTGGGTTTTAAATAACATAATTTAAATAAAATGTTTGAAATTGTGAATGTCGGGTCTATTGTAAGTTTAAATGTTACTTACAGAATAGATTATTCTTATTTTAAACCAAAGCAGGTTTCAACAGGGCTTTAAAGAGATGTAGAGTCGATGTTTTCTAAAATACGAAAACCTTGATGTGTTCCCCAAATCCTATATTGTAGATATTCTGATTAACCCTTCCGCTTGTTCGAGCTAACACCGTCCCGGGGCCTTTGTGCCTCCGATTATATCCCGAAACCAGTGTAGTGTAAAAATTCCCTAGCTTAGGTTTATAACAAGGTCAGGTACTTGGGACGGATTTATAAATACAAACTGCAAACACACATTATTGCATCAAAATATTTTGTTTAAATTTATCGGATGCGGCACGAGAAAGGTGAAAAAGCTCTGATTTCAGTTGGGAATAAATAGACAAGTTCGTGCTCTAAGTTTAAATTCGTCTAAGTTAATTGCAAAGACGTAGTTGTGTAGTCTAAAATAATATGGTACGCTGTATCTATAGCACCAACATTGTTAGAAGAAGAAGGTATTGCAAGATACATAATAAATCTATAAGTATTATTATGTAGTATATATATTATGAACATTTACACGAAGTAACCTAAATAAGATTGGGTCTTAAGTGTTGATATACTCAAAAACCATTCTCATCCTTTTAAGCCACTCTGACTAAACACAGTGAAACTATAAGAACAAGGATTTCAAAGGAAACCAACATAATTTATAACCATCTTTGGGACAATTAGAGGAACATGATATGGAAGAGGATAAGGACCTCCTGCAGGATACGTTCCCACTATCCGTCATTGCATACTCTAGACACTCCTCAATGTTGCTGTAGCTTGTCAGGGTCACCTCACCCCACACAACACTAGATAAATGCGCACTTTGTGAGGTTTCCATGTTGGACGAATGCTTATAAGGTTTGTTGCTATAGGCAGGGATACATTAGTAAAAGCAATTTAATGTGAAATATTACGTCCTCTATCACCACAGCCTCGAGGCTCACTAAGGATAGGCGCCTGTTGTCTACCTTAAAGAGTTCCCTGCTTTGTCCTTACAAAGCCCGAACTGTGCTTTGCGGAAAGTCTATTCAAGCGATCCTTTCATGAAACTTTCCTTTTTCCTTTCAACCAAAAACCTCGCAACAATTTGTCTTTTAATATTAATTTTATTTTAATTAATTACAAAGACATCTCTCTTCTTTTTAGGACAAACATTGCTACAATAATGAATGGGTTTTCTTTTTGCGTATATTTTACCCCTTTACTGCACGAAAACATTTAATAAAATCTTGTGATTTACTCGATAGAAAAAGCTGTTGCTTTATCAAATTTTTATAAAGCGTTCTTTGGAAATATAGATAAGTACTTAAAAATATTCCAGTTGAAAAACATTGTTATTTTAAAAATAATAACAAACATTTTATTGAAATTTTTTCAGGCTTTCATTGGCTAAAAACTTCTTTTATTATACCACTTGAAATTTTGCTCCAGAGGAAGTTGCCCAGCAGGTCTTACTCCATACTTTGGTACGTCCCAAACCTGTCAGAGCGTGCACGACCCCCTTCCCCTAAAACCAATAATAGAAGGTGCGCTTGACATAACTCAATGCCCCGCTTTAAAGCAGTTCCAATAATAATCAAACACTTTATTGAATTTTTCTTCAACTTTTTTCAGTCATATGATTCACTTACGTCTTCAGTCTCGCGTGAAATAAAACTACATTCCCTCAGAATATAGAGAGATCCATATAGGTTAAAGTTACAACAACTGCTACGTCATACCATTTTACGTCACACTGTCCTTATTGGCAAAGTCGTTTCAAATATGGGCGATACTCTCGTCCCTATCCCAGTTCAGTTCTAGCTTGTCAGTTCATAGTGAATCATCTGGTCAGTTGTGTACTCACAGGACAGTTCGGGGTATCATTCTCGCTCACTTATCATCCGTTGAGTTCAGTTCTGGCTGATCAAATTCATGGTGTATCCTTACTCAGAGCATCCGACTACAGCAGTCACTGCCTTGTCCTCAGAGTATGTAGTCATTCATTATTAGAAAGGACGTCTAATATTTGTACGTATGGCGTGTTATAGGTTATAAATGTATGTAGCTTATAGAAAGCAATCTGCTCCTCTTCTCGAGAAAGTTTCCGCCTGTAAACAAGTTTCACAAACAAATCCAATACTATTTGCAAAAAGCCGCGAGTTCTCCATTAAAACGAAACAAATACTTTAACAATTAATAGCTATTACAATGCGTTACACGTCGGCCATCTTGTTTCTAAATTATTGTATAATTTATTGTTTCCATTCAAGTTGACTCAGGTGACTTTAACTGTCGGTTAGGATTCAAGCTGGAAACCAATCTAGTTGGAAAACCCGTTGGAATAACGAAATCTGTGTAAATATATCCAAATGTGTTGTCAAGAGTTGTCATTGTATGTTCGATGTCCTCGAGTTGGGATTGCCGTATATAAACGTAGGGTTGACAATTATAAATGGCTTTTCTGTAGTGCAAGGTTGGGATGCGTACGTTCAGGCTGATGCAGTCGTTCTTTGCCTATTGTGTGGGTTTAAAGAGAGAAAGCAATTTTAAAAATATTAAAGTTTTGTCTCGAAATACTTAATAGCACTCTCGGATTCTTCGGGCGGAGAAAGCCGTAAGATAAGGGAGTCTGCAGAGACATGTTGGGGATGGGATCATAACCAACATGTCTCGTCTATGTTGGTGTAAACGGGGTGTAACGGGGTGCCCGTACAATCCAGCTTCTCGCCTTTTATTGTCTCATCAGGGTGAAGTGATGTTGATCAAGTTGCACTTAAGGGCGAGGGCCACTTGAAATAAAAGGGGAAAGTTGTTCCAAGTCAGTTTTGTTCCACGTAATGAGATGCTGGCCTTGTACAAAGTTTCAGCCGGGAAACATTGCAGTTAGAAACTTTCATTTTATTTATTATTATATAGAAACAAGTTATATGTCACGATTATATTTTTTTTTTATATTTTGACACGCTTCAAAAACAAAAATGACTCATAACTTTTATAATAACAAAAGGTTCCACTCGCTTTGTGTTTAAACATTAAAGTGAAAACTTTTGACGAATGTGAGATAATAATAAAAGCGTAATGAAAACGCAAGCGTCTTTATAAAACAAATAAAGCCACATTTCCCGTAGTAATCTCCGAAATCCATTAACAAAGCCGGATCAGGAACGAAATTAATATACTTAAGGTAAGTTGAAAATCCGGGTATACAGGTTTAAAGTGAGATTTATAATGAGTCCGCCTATGTGTAATTTCTTCCAACTTTTGCGTCAAGGCAGTCAAACTTTGCGTTGTATTTTTGTAACGTTGGAGGAGGGTAATTCTAATCGTGAATAATAAGCTTCATTTATATGAAGCCTTGCAGTCTCCGTGACGTCATCACGGAGAGTTAAGACTTGTTTCAAACTTTCTGTGTTTGCTTAAACCTAATTAGAATGGCTGGAGACTTTTTATCACTTACAAACTACAAGTGATAATAAACAATGATTATAGTAATTCTTACTTAGGCCAAAAAAACTTTTTTATTTTAGTTACTTTTTATTAAATTATTTAAAGTAATATAAATATGTAGACACATATGACAGAATCACAATAATAGGGGGCAAAATAGAAAGCGAAATTATCAGATAAAATTAATTAACCTATTCGATTATTCAATTAATATTTGAAAAAACTTTATTACCATCATAAGTCATCCACTACAAGTTTTAAAAATGTTTCTAAACTCAAGTAGATGCATTGGTATTTATGTGCCTAAATAAATAAGGTATTTTATTAAACGTTGAAAGTTTTTTAACAAGGTATATAAACATATATACAGGGAGATTGTTAACTAATAGGAGGAATCGGATAAACGTAATTAATGAAGGTTCAATTAATTATTTTAAAACATTCTCAAAAAACTCTACTTGTAAAAATTATTTAAAATTATTTGAAGTATTTTTAAAGTTTTATAAAAACCATTTCATTCCTTAAACGAGTGTTACATTTGTTTCAGCGTGCTAGGGATGTTTTCAGTGTGACGCATCAAGGCTTCGGAGTGCTACAGGTGCTTGTCTTTGCTTTAAGACCTACTCTCGCCTGGATCACATTTCGATTTATCATCCTCCATGAAAGAGTTAAACAAGTTAACAGACAGGCACAACATACTTTTAGACATTTACAAGCGGTTCATAAATAATAAAGAATAAGTATTTTGTTCATTCATTCAGTATTAGAAATGCTATGAATCCAAATACGTTTGACTATAGCTTTATTTTGTATGGCATAAATAGTAAAAGAAACAACTATATAGGAATATTTTTATATTTCACGTCTACTACGAAGAGACAATTTCTGGGAATATTTTGAACCACCCTAAATCTGCACATTTTCATAACTATCAGGCTCTGTTTCAATAGTGACTCTGAAACCACTAAAACAGTTCTTTACCCGCGCATAGTTCTAACCTATCATAAACGTTTCTGGTTTATGCAATAAGCTCCTAAACCTCAAGCACTGTGTAAGTAAGGTTCAGATGAAAATTTATCATTTAACAAAACATTGGTATCCAATAATTGTGAAGGGTTGAGCCCTTACAATGTGGGGTCAAGCATAACATGAAGATGATGCTTAACTAGAACCAGTTGAGGTTGAGTCAACTTGAATTTCAGTAGTTTGGCCCACAATCAAGTCTGCAGGAACTTACAGTGAAGAATCGATTTCCTCCGAGGCTGATGTTTTAGCTGTTTGCTTAGCCCTAGTAAAGATTACACATGCTCTATGCCTACAGGGCATTGAAATCACTTGTTAATAAGTCTTTCCATTTTAACTGACTTTGCTTGTTTGTACTCTTGCATGTAGTATTTACATACGGCAACTTTCCCATTAATTTTAAAAAGACCCAAATTACTCCCATTTACTTTACCATTATACCTATGTAACAACGAACAATTTAGAGTAGGCCTACGTGGAGTCCGTCCCTACTTCTTCCTAAATTGTCCCTTACTCTTACAATCTCACACTGTCACTTGAAGCACTCTTGACACTGGTTCTATAACAATCTCAATCACACAGCAAACTCAGATAACATAATGGCTGTCTTTCTAAAATCTTCTGTTGGGAGTGATGTTGGATGAAGTTTCTAGGGGTTGAAAAGGGGAACAAAATTCCCTCCCAAACTGAAGGAACTAAAGTTCCCCCAAACACTTATAGTATATTCCAACCAATCTAATTTTAACTTCAAGATTATAAACTTTTTCAATAAATACAGAATAGACATATTTTAAAAATGTATAAAAATAATTTTTTTATTAGCCTAGATAATATTATTGTGATAGCCTTCATTTCTAAATGTTATAAGATACTATTACTTTATCAAATTTTTATACGTAAAAGCAATTATGAAAAAACCTTTATAATAAATCTTTACAATTTCTTTATATAAAACTTATCTGATATTATAATGCCAGTACGAGTGTTTCTACTGGTCCAGGTATTCCATTCTCTAAATTGCCACTTGATCATGAAGGTAATTTATGTATTTAAACATTAATTATTAAGTAGAACCTACTTAAGTAACTTGTTTTAAGATTATTAACGGTTCAGTTAATGTTAAATTGCTCAAAATCTAATAATTTTTAAAATACCCACTTTTTTGAATTATTCCCCGCCCAATGAAATATTCCCGACCAATTCCCATTTTATAAGTTCCCTCCCATGGGCAATATTCCCGGCCAACATAACTATTCAGAAATAAACATATGTTAACCTAACCTGACCCGACCTGACCTAACCCAACCTAATCTGATCTGACTTAACCTAACCTGACACGAAGCATTCAAGCGACCGCAAAATATGTTTATAAGCTTTGTTCCCAAACTCTAAGAAGAGTTACAAATGCTTATAAATAGAATTTTATCTATTAAGTAAGGTGAGCCGTCTCAGCCCTCCGCTAAGCCGGAAAGCCGGAAAGACGGTATATAACTCTTTCCTAATGGCAGGGATTAGGGTAGAACAGCGCGCGGGTAGGGGGGAGGAGGTGTAGACTAATATAAAATCATACAAGCCTCACAAAGAGAAACAAGAGTTCTTGACGCTTCCTCCCCTACCCAAGCGAAAACCTTTAAAAAGGTTTATGTCCCTATTATTTGCGTAATGAAGAAAACATTATAATAATACCGGAAATACATATTACTTTTATACTTATATAGTTCTATGTATATTGCACCTAATCAATTACAATTACTTATCGTTATATTATTTTGGAAAAAATTATATTATTATTATTAGACTATTTGTGTTTCTCAAGAAATTGTTTATTAAATAGGCACTATATATATATATATATATATATATATATATATATATACAAGCATAACATTTATATATACAGTCTATGGCCAAATCTAAATCAAAACCTTCCTAAGCGGATACCACTTGGAAGGACTTCCTCCACCTCCAGCGTTAAACACACTAACATCACAGACAATAGAAGTGACTGCCAAAAATGGGCACGTCGGGCTACGTGACTCTGTTATGGCTGGATACGTGTTATACTGCAAAATCTGCGGACGTTTTTGCTTCACACAACTTTATTTATTGAATGCCAAGACATAGCATTGACTTCGTCGCTAGCAAAGTGACATAGATTTCTAAATAAGTCCTTGAAACTCGGAACGTGTTTGTCCAATAAAGTTTCAACACAGCCTCGGCAGAGGTGCAGTAATCTAGGACTACAATTTTAGAATATTTAAATTTCAATATCTCGTAGGGATTGCGCGGTGGAATGACGAAAACTCGTCCTTTCTTTCCATTCCTGCATTGAAATCTCTTTCCTCTAATATTACTTTTTCCTTTGCAACCGTAAATAATATTGAATTTTTCAAAATGACTACTTTCTATTTTTCAAATATCTTTCAAAGATACTGTTTACATTTTCAATATACATCGTTTCGGCGTAACTATGAAGAAGGAAATACCCTTTTTTCCGAAGAGGAAATACCCAATTTTTAAAAGCCATCTGTTCTATTGTAAACAATACATATTCACCATTACTATTTAGATTTCATTATTTGTCGCCAAACCAATGGCCAAACCGGCGAATGTGTCTTTATTTTGATAGACTTTCATTTATTTTAACCTTCTCTTCCTAATTCATATAATTTTGTGTAAAAACTCATATTCATTTTTCTGTAATATTTCTTAAGCCGTTAAAGGCTACCCAGTACCTACCAATCTATTGTTTTGCCGATTTAGTCGATTACTAAATAATTCCATAAATCGACACAGGAGAACGGTTGCATTTATTCCAGAAGAAACTACACCAAAATTACCAAACGGTGTTCTTACATCCCTTTGGATCTCTCAATTACTTACCATCGCCACTTCTGAAACACCTTCCCTTCATCGCCACACAACGCTAGCTTACTGGCTTCACAGAATACACACTCGCTTCATTTTCTTATCAACTTATTACTGTTATTCAATAAACCAATAGGCACACGATTTTACACAAATATTTAAAGTGATAATAATAATTTTTTAAAGAATGAATTTTAAAATAGTTCTCTACATACATAATTTATAATAAACCCTAAAATCGTGACACTAGTATCATAATTTAAGTAAATTGTACTTCAAACATTAAAATAATGTTACCAGTTGTAACCAAATTAAACGATTTAAACCCTATAAAATCAGTCATTTTTACCAACGAAACTATTTCCTTTGATTTTGCAAGAACGAGTAACGTACAGATTGTTTTCTATTTACTTTCAGTTTGTGTTATTAGCTGTAAGAACTGTAATAACGCATTAAACACCCTTGGCAAGTGCTTTAAGACGTAATTTGTTTTAATTAAAGTTCTACAATTATTTAGAACAATCATAGTCATAAATCTCACCATAATTGGTCATACATAATGTAGATTCACACAAACACGGCGCAGTGTGGGTCGGACGTTTGAAGGAGAAATATTCATAGTGGTAAACTTCACCATACTTGGTCACACATAATGTAGTTTTAGAGAAACACGGCGCAGTGTAGGCAATTCGGATACATACTTGTACACTGCGTGATGTGTGGGTCGGACGTTTGAAAGAGAAATATTCATAGTGGTACACTTCACCATACTTGGTCACACGTAATGTTTTTTAGAGAAACACGGCGCTGGGTAGGCAATTCGGATACAACTCATAACCTGAGTGACGTCGTCGGACGTTTGATGGAGAACATTCATAGTGGTAAACTGTATACTTCCTTATAGATAATGTAACCTCAAACAAATACGGCGCAGTATAGGCAATTCGAGCACATATTTGTAGCCTGCCTGACATATGAAGGTTGGAATTTTTAAGAACATTTATTGTGTAAAACTTATCCGTACTAGCTTTTGATACTATAGCTTCAAACTAACACGGCGCAGTGTAGGCAATTCAGATACATTTTAGTAACCTGCGTGTTGTCGCTTGGAAGTTAAAGAGAACATTGAAAATAGTCTCTTTTATCCTTGTCTGTAAAAAAAGCATAAACTATTCTGTTTCTTTGATGTTTTCATTTCTTTAAGACTAGTCTCGTGTTCTGAATGTATTTTCGTAATAAGAGCGACACGTCACGAAATCGTCAGAGAAATAAATTATACTACAATGCAGATGCGTTTAATTTTGTTTTTCCCTAATATAAACAATAAGACACAAAAAACGAAAACAATCTTTCAAAACTCTTCAGCCTGAAAACCCCTTCTTTTTCGGTTTTGGCATTTTTCGATTTGACATGTGATTCCAGGGTTGCGTGTTTATTGAAGTGAATACCTCTTTAGGGTGGGTATGACTGTTTTGTACAGGGGGAGAATCATCTCATCACGTCATGGGACGTGCTTCAAATGACGTAGCCTAAGATGTTCAACTCGAATCTAAATTTATTGCCTTACCCAGGGTAAACTGTTTTCTTTAAACTTGTAAAGCGGATTACATTGATTTCAATATCTACGAAATAGGGTTATCCATGTAACTCTGTTTTTGTAAAACTGTTTTCCGTATAAAATGAGCATAAAAAGTTTCAAATTTACAAAACTATCAAAGAGCCTAAATGTGCTACTTGTAATTTTACCAACCCACATTCTATACGGATTGTGTCAGAGCGCTGCCAATAAAGCAAGAAGTGTGCATTACAATGTCCAATGAAACGTGTATGTTTTAAACAAAAAACATAAGTTTTAAATTATTTTTAAACATTATTAAGGGATTTGCCGTTGTTTACAAAGTTCTGCCGCTTAGTGAGGCGAGAGAAGGAATAAAAACTTCAATAATTAATAAATATTATCTCACTGTTATATTGTAATAACCTATATGTATCATACAATGTAATATATACAATCAAATACAAATTTTATGACCTAATTATATCCAGAAGAAAGTAATATAAACAAACATTTAAGGTAAACAATATTGTTGTAGAAACATATTATTCTAGAATTCTAGAACACATACCTATGCGTTAAATCAGCTGTTCCACTACATAACCTAAAACATAAAATCGAATGTTATATGAAATCATTTGTTACCACGTATTTCAACCCAAATGGGACGATACTTTATTTTAGAAGATATGTTGTAAACCAGCTGTTTTAACACTAAGGCTATGCTACTATATTTATTAAGATTAAAGTCCATTAGTAAAAGATTTTGTTAGTTAATAAATGTATTGATTTATCTATATTTTAAACATTCTAATGTTATTTAACTTCAACAATAAAGATTAACTTCATAAATAAACAGTTATATATTTTTACTACATTTTTAAAAATAAAATCTTTCGTAGTCGGGTCGGACTATATAAAAACAGAATTTATTTAAATTAGATAAATAAAATTATTATTAATAAAATTTGTCAACATTTCAAAAAGACTTCTAGTAAATAGATTTTATCAAAGCTATATTAAATAGACATTCTCGGTAAACTCATCTTTACTTTTTTAGGGGAATTTTTATACATTTTCCTGCTTTTCCCAATAATGAAATATTTTTCATTGTTGACGAGCTTGAATTTTTAATAAAGTTTATAGAATGAAAATATTTAACAAAGAAAACTATTTTAATGTTAGGAAAAGCAGAAAAATGTTCTCAAAAGAATACTCTATCAAGTTCATAAATCAAATGTAGTATTAACTTCCGCATGTCAGTATCAATGAGTAATTAGACATTAAAAAAATTAAAAACCTTTCTTTAATACAGATAGTGAAGCTGTTTTCGCGTAGTGAAACTGATTTTTGTACACAATGAATATAAAAATTTTCAAAGCTTACAAAACCACTAAATATATAGTGAAGCTGTTTTCCCACATCACGGCCTGCCTAACCTTAATGAAATCTTGGTCCGGCACAATATCAAGGCCATCTCGTAAAGGGTGCAATAAACTAGAGACTTGCAGGATAAAAGCCTTCTCGTGGTTCTCGAATAATAGACAAATATATTTATGGCCTGCAAGAAACATATTTCTGTTTTATTAAAATCGTAAAAGGAAAAATTTGTGAAAGTGCGTTGTGTAAAGATTTAGATGGGTGGTTCCATCTAAGGGCGTTGTTTGAACATCTAGGGTTCGCTTTACATTACTGTGAAATGTATCTCCAATTTAGGTTTTTAAATCATTTCAAATCAGAAACATGTCTTATATCAATAACTCTGAACGAATAAAATGATAAATTATTACATAATTTAATATTGTAAGCTATGGTATAATAAGTTTTAATATACTATTAAAGTATTATATAATATGGCATGACTACATTGAGATATTATGTTATGGATTTTTTTAAAATCCCCTGTATTAGTTCACATTCTTCTGTATATATTTTGTACAAATTTTCAATCGTTTATAAAATGCGTTTTTATTCATCCAATCAAGTTCTAATACATTTCTTTTAACCTATATTAAATAACAATTGACGTTAATAAAAGTTTTTTCAAACATTAATTTATTAATTTAATCATAAAAATTTAGGGTTCTATCATGATTCGAACTATGAATATTCAAAGTCACTTTCCAATATCAAGAAAAAAACTTTTCAAAGACATATATGAATTTTCTTTTGTCTTTGACAAAAGGTATTGTCGTCAAAAACTTTGTGGACAACATTAAACTGTTGCCATGGTTACCACAAAATACCAAAAATAAGGTTAAAAATAAAATAAAATAAATAAACAAACTGGAAATAAGCCAACAATGATACAATTTTTCTTTCTTGACCTCGGTAGGAATATTCTTCAAAAACATTTTTTTAAATATTTTTTGTTTCTATTTTTGACCAACTTTAAGAAAGGAGGAGGTTCTGTATTCGATCCGTATGATTTTGTTATTTATGTTCCACAACAATGCTCGAGGTATTGAACAGATCGAAGTGGTGTTGCTTGGAAATGAAAGGGGAAACCCTCACGGAGGTCCCGCTACAGCTACATCCCAATCCATCTGATTTCAAGACAGTGAGACGCTATTTTAAGTAAAAAAATATTTTTGAGGGAACATTTTTTTAAATAAGGACTATGAACTACAAAATAAATCATAAGCAAAATAAACCAGCACAGCATTTATTTTAATTTATTTTATTTAAGTAGTATTCTACCAGATATAAATATTATATAGGAAAAACGTATAAAACGAATATATTTTTGTATTTCTTGCTTCGGAGAGCCGCTTACAACGATCATCATCTGATAATAATGAACAAAGTTTTAACCACGAAAGCGGCTTCTTCGATAATCTGCCCATATTGATATATCACGAATAGGATGAGCTAAGATAAATACACCGCAAATCCTATCTACTTATTTACCATACACGAGATATTCAATAATTCTTAGGTAAAAACCTCATTACTTCACTAAACATTGCCAGTTAAATCCGTTAAATATACCTTTACTATAAATTTTCACTATTTTTTATTATTATTTTATGTATACAAAACGTTTTTCTAATTCATTATTAAAAACAAGATTAGATTATTGTACATTTACCTGAGACATTGCATTACGTGATTATTAACAACTTTTTAAATGGAAACGAAAAGAATAATTGCAGGATAAGAAATAATAAGTAGGGTTTTAGGAAAGTTCGTCAAAGGAACTTCCAGCATAAATTAGTCAATGTATTCGTCTGACGAATTGATAAGTTTATCGTATTTTAAAGGGAGTTTCTATTATTTGAAGAACGATCATGCAATATGATTAGAGGGATATTCTCATCGGAAATTTGTGGGGTTAAATATTGGCAACTTTGCCAAGACAATCAACGGAATGAAACGAAATTAAATTATAATGTAAAAAGTAATTAAAGATAATAATTCTAAATATGAAGAAATAGAATCATGAAAAAAACGAACCGACTCCGGTAAAAAGAACCCTAGTTCTTTTTTGTTTTAACTTACTAAAAAGAAAATAACAACTTTCTAATAACGAAAAGACAATTTATCATAAGCCTATTACCGACAATCTTTTGAAGCCGGCGCCGCAACCATGCCACGCATTTGTTAATCCATTGAATCTAATTCAAACATTTCCGAAACCATCAACTTATTGATTGCCTCATTTTCCATGGTTAGTTATAGCGAACCATAGAGTCTTCTCACGAAACAAAAAACTCCATGTTTTGGATATTATGAGAGTATCCGATAGCTGAGTTTTGTTTTTAGGGTACATTAATCATTATATAATATCAGATGAAAAATATATGATTATATAATTTTGATTCGGATATACAAATTGAAAACAATTCAACCTTTGTTGAATGATTTACACGGAAAGTGATTACTGCAAATGCTTATAAATGTAAGAGAAAATATCTCCTTAATCCTTTATTGTCATTAATATCTTATATGTATACAATACGCCTATGGGGGATATGATTGAACAGTCTGTGTTTATATTATAATTTGTTACTTTATGTGCCAAGATAAAATAAAAACCCTCTATATTTATCACCTTCAGTATATTAAATATGAGTCCAAGTATGACATTCGGCGCCGACTTCAACATGTTTTCGGAAATAAGCTTATGATAAATTATGTTTTAGTTATTGGAAAATTGTTTTTTACGTTTTAGTACGTACAAATTATATATTCGGTTTATTTATATTTTAAGTCGGTCCTATCTTTTTTATACTGTTAAGGTTTATTCTGTGTTATATTAAGCGTATTCTACATTTACTAAATTATTTTCAGTTTTTATATCACACCTTATCTTTTACTTTTACGCTTAATATTCACAAAGTACTATTTCATTGGGATGTTCTGTGAGCTTTATACTTACATGAGTAAACGTATGTTTAACGTGTGTCTATGTTCCATCGCATATGTTTACCCGTGTCCCTATTGGTTGTTCATTATAGGCTGAACTATATGTCTTGTTAGGCCTAATTTATAATAGAAGGAGGTTCGGGAACTGTAATATAAATAAAGAGAAAATATCAAAAACCATACACTAAGACTTATTTCAACTCTATTACGTTTATATCAACGCCATTACGTTTTACAGATCTGCAACACTCGTTTACTTTGATACAATGTATAGCTTAGGCTATGCATGGCATAGTAATTATGTGTGTATAAGATATATACAAGTAAGCTGTCTCAAGTGGACGAACAAGCACTGCGGCCAGTAGAGACGTAACGAAAGGAACAAGACATGAATCATACAGTTTTACATTACACAAGAATGAACTTACGTTCTGCTCCTTGAGCAAATCACTCATTTATTACATTGATATACTAAAAATAAAAACATTAAGTAGTAAACAAGGCGTTAAACTCTCTATTCTAAGATTACATAAAACAGTGACGTTTAGTAAACAAACGATTTAGGTCGATATAGCAGAAACACAAAGCAAAAGTAAAACTTATCGTAGTGCAAAGAGCGATGTTCCTCAGCTCATTAAAGACAAGGCTCGTATTTAACAAGACTAGTTCCTGCGCGTCAAGATTTAAAATAATGAGTTCCTCCGAAAGCAGTTAAACGTCGAGACGTTTGATGGAAGAGTGTATGAAGTGGGAGGGGGTCACGGCTTTTGTTATCTCTTATTTACTCCCGGATCGAACCTACTCGGAAATCTTTATAAAACGTAATGCTTGTTGGAGGTTAGGGTTAGGTTAGAGGAGGAGGGTAAACGTATTGCGCTTAGTGGATTCCAGTTTCAGCAGCGTCACGATTTCTTATCTTCGAGAGGAATATTGTTCCTGAGGGATGTAGAAATCAAGTTTGGCATTCTTGATTGTAATAGATTACAATCATTTTTTTAACAGAGTGTTCTATTTATGTTTTAATAATATTCATCATTATAATTTTGGTGTAATATTTTTAAACAAGTAATATAAACAAAACTTTGTTTAAGTCAATTCCCTTTTAGTTCAATCAAACAAAATTCTATTTTACTTTTTATTTATTAATTACATTTAATATACACAAGGTTACATAGCCTATGCGTTAAAACAGCTGCCCTATCAAATAACCTATAATATAAAAACAGATGTTTTATGAAATCATATGTTATGTAATTTACTTTATTGTATTTTTTGTATCATATATTTTTTTTTTTTTTGAAAAATGGAACGAAATAACTATATTGCATACCTTGTTCTTTTTGTGAAAAGTGTTTTCTCCCATATATATTTTAAAATATTTCATTATTGAAATAAATGAATTATTTGTAAAAACTGTATTAACATCAAGTATATATATATATATATATATATATATATATATATATATATATATATAGAGAGAGAGAGAGAGAGAGAGAGTGAGTGAACTAGTAGTAGGAGTTTAATAACATTACATTTGGAATTTTAATAAAGCACCAAATATACATCCACGCAAATGTAACATGTACAATACATGCGCCTACGAGAATGCAAAGGTAAATAAAGATTTCCGGAGAGGAAACCTGGCCGTCATAGCTAATAAATATTTCCATCACAGTTTCAGATGCCGTGAGGTGTTTCCATGGAAACGCGCGTTTGTTAGCAGCCTGAACCCCGTGTTACACCACCAAACTCTATTTACACAAACCATTCTTAATATTTTCCTTATAAAGTAAGGGCGATCGCGTGCATTTGCTTGTAAACATCGTCACGTCCGGCGCAGCGGAAGACAGCAACGCACGAATAGACTTCATTGCTTTCCAGGACTTCCGGAATACTTCTATTATTTTTCAGAAATAAAGACATCGGATGTAACATTAAGTTAATTAGAGCCTAGCTAGTGAGAACAATTCACAATGGTAAATATTAAAAGAGTTTCCTCTAAATCTCACTACACATTAGTTTAATAAAACAGACAAGTTTCGACGGCATAAACTAATATGTAGTAAGATTTAAAGTTAACTGTTTTAATGTTTACGTTTGTGTAAGTGATATGTTTAAATGAATAAGTTGTCCTCACTAGAAAGCTCCAAATATGCTTATAAACGTTTTATATTCAAGAGTGTGGAGAAACCAAGATCGCAGAAGACGTGTACTGTCTTTATTTAATATTACTCGGATCGGTGGTTAAACAATAAAAGTTTCCAAAATCTATGACTCTCGGAATTAGGACCACTGCCAGCTTTGTGGCACGAACTGAAAGTGTTTTTAAAGGGTTAACGATTCCTTGCGCGGGGCGCTAGCGTGACGATCGGGGTGCTCCGTCCGTAAAGTATTCATTTGGGATCAGGCGAAGTCACGTCAGTCCGAGGAAACGTAATGCATCTAACATTGAGGCTCTCGGGGACGGGATAACGTACGCAACTGTGAGGTGATGTGGGCAAGTTGTGCGGAATAGCCTACCTAATATATGACTTACCTTCCATAGACCGTACTATATAACTTTCAAGCTAAGATTGTATATATCAACGCTCTTTACATCAATCTACTGTCGTTGCTAGGTTCATGATGCCAGGACATACAACAGTCGAAACATTGCCTATACAGCCCCGTGTATTCTATTTCCGAGTGTGCCGTGTATGTATACACGTTCGGTCACTTTCATCTCTACGTTTATTGTACGAATACGTTTAGCAAATATGTTTAGAGTACTCACATATATAAATAAAATAAACATATAACTTCATAAAAAAATATATAATTAAAAAAAAGGAAATAGTAAAAACGAAACTACTTGAAAAAAAGGTAATAATTAATTCTAAATTGTTGGAAACTCCTGGAATAACAATAGGTAGGCCTGTAATAAGCGACAGATGCATCTGTTACAGTGTCAAGTCGACCGATTCAGGAATAAAATCTTCTTCCTTCAAAAGTAAATTATTTAATTTTGTGTTTAAAAAAAAACTTCATATATGAAATTTAGATATACGAGTACAATATAAAAAACATGTATTAATATTTTTTTAATGTATGGTTCTGTGGTCATTTCGTTTAATATCCCATCATTAGATGTTTCTTTTGTTGATCATATGTTTAGCATTTTCTGCGCAGTCACACCGTCGCTCAGCGCTCAGCGAGATGAAGTCACTAGGTTCTGTCCTTTCCCTGGCGCTACTACTCATGGAGCCGGTATTTAGGTCATTAGGGTAATACAAGGCGGGTTGCTAATGCTTTAGAGCTACAAGGTACAAGGTTCCGTATTGCAATTTCTTCCGAGCTATTCAGTCCCTTGTTGCTGCTCTGTCTTCCATTTTTTCCGATATCCACTTCTCCCTTTGCTATCATCTTCTTTCTCTTTTCTTCACTCCCTTCTATTTTTATGTATCCTTTTCTCTCCTCTTCTTTTTCACATTTTCCTTTACTTACTTTCCCCCGTTTCTATATCTCTTTTTCTATTTCTTTCTCTCCCTGTTTCTCACCTCTCTTCAGTTCATAACCCTCCCTCTCTTTCTATTTCATTCTTAATTTAACTTTAGTCCCTTTTAATCCCTCTCTTTCATTCTCATTCTCTCCCTCTCTATCTATCTATCTAACTATCTCTCTATTTATCTATCTCTATCTGTCTCTCTGTTTACCTACTCCTCTGCTTTTGTCTCCTTCTCTATATTTATTCTCACTAATTTTCTTTGTTAATGTCACTCTGTTGCTCTCGTCTTCTTTTGTTTCACATTTCACTGTCTATCACAATACGCCTCTCTTTTTCTGACTATCATCTTATCCCCGTCTACATAACTTTTCATTAGTCTCTTTATCTCTCCTTTTCTCTATCAGTCTCTCCCTATTTTTCTCTTTCTATTTTCTCTCCTTTTTCTGTGTCTCTAAATCTGTCATTCCTACTTTCTCTCTCTCTTATTCGATCCCTTTTCCTCTCTCTCTCTCACACACACACACACACACACACACACACACACACACACACACACACACACACACACACACACACACACACACACACACACACACACACACACACACACACACACACACACACACACACACACACACACACACACACACACACACACACACAGTCGCCAGATACAAACGAACCTATTTAAACAAATATTCGCAAACGTTGTACAAAATAACGTGGAACACCCAAAGCATATTTTAAAAATTATTGCTACTGATGTAAGGAAATGAAAAACAAAACAGCTTGTGGGTTCCCTTACACATAAAGCTGACGTATTTTATCATATCTCGTTCTGTAGCTATGTCACAGAGCAGCTGAGATAACTAGAATCTAATACGCGATATGTTTATCGTATGGTGAACATTGTGTTGCCGGTTTAATCCGACAGAGCGCCCTGCACTAGCACTCGGGATAATAATGCAGCAAATTATCGTGTATTGGCAGCTGCGATCGAGTTAAGCCAGCCAACAATGCCGACGACCTGTGTGTGTTATCTCTGGCATTGCATCTGTATTGAACTGTTACAGCTCCTGATTGGAGACACATAGGAATATCTTTATATATGTGAAACAATATTTAAAAAGACTTGAATAATCGACTATATATATATATATATATATATATATATATATATATATATATATATATATATATATATTGCACAACCCTATTTTTCACTCAGTTCTCAATAACACAGTTCATGTAATAGAAGCCCTAAGTTAGCCAATGGATTGATTTCACTCACCTTACGGTTATTCTTCCCTCCAAAGCATAATTTGCCTCCGTAACATACATAATCAGATTCACCCACGTGTAGCGATATTCGCTTCTTTGTCTGATTTATGTTTCCGGGTACTCCGCACTGACTAGGAACCCAATCTGCTTTTACTAAAGATTGTTTACTGAACGCAAAATGTCCCCTACTACAGGTAAGCAACACCAGGAGTGTTGGGCTATATATAACCGCATGGGATCACTAACGGATCACACACCATAGTTACACTGAATTAATATACTGTTTACAATTTATGAATATTTCGCCAGTTTGTGCTCAACTCATCCGGAACAGCAGCTCCCAACATTCTACATGCAAATAATAGCAAAAATATCAGAGTGTAATCTGTCTGGCCACAACAGCAAATATATTACTAACTAGGAACTCCCAATGTGATTGCAACACAACCCTATGTTCCCCTATGTATCTTGACGATATTATCCTACGTTAAGGGTAGAATCAGCCTTAAATGTCAATAAACTGGGTTGTCTTGGTGACCTTTAGCAGTTTGTTTCCTACATAGTAACCTATTCCTCCATATACGGCTTCATATTTTTTATTTTAGTTCCAAATAAAGTTATTCATACCAGATTTGTATCACATTTATTAATACTAAATAATTAATTATTAAATATATACAGAGAATATAAGCCAGAGTATATTTTAAAATTTTGTATAAATAAGTTTTTTTAATAACGTTTTTAGGTCTAGTAGTATAAATGACCTATTAAGGGGCAAACTATGCAATCTGACTACAATAGTGTTATCATCCCTTGAGGTAATGTTAAATTAAATATTTTTCACATTCCATTCTCTCAGAGTGACTTTCCTCCGTAAAACATCTCTGTGTCTGTATGGCACGGTTGCATGCTTGTAAGGCGCGCCACGAGACGTTTTAACGTCTATAGAGTGATACTTTAACAAAACTGTTTCGTCTATATGCTGAGAATTGTTCACTAGTGATGAGATTTGATTCGGAGGATCGAAGAAAGTGGTGTCGTGGGTAATACAGGTTACCCCATAGTGACCCCTTCATTTTACCACATGTGGAGTAACTCAAGCCATATTTAGTAACTATACGCGTGTGTGGTATAACGACCTGATACAGCTAAGCTGAATAAGTTGTTGCCATCACTCGTTTCTCTGCGCAGACGTTGCCAAGGTTACAGGTATATCTGTCAAAGGACTGTTTAATATACAATAAAAGTATAACATAGACACAAAGTCGGTGGGTTTTAAATAACATAATTTAAATAAAATGATAGAAATTGTGAATGTCGGGTCTATTGTAAGTTTAAATGTTTTGAATATAGGTTATTCTCATTTTAAACACAACATCTCAGGTCAGGTTTACCGGGACTTTAAAGAAATGTTGAGTCGATGTTTTCTAAAATTAGCAACCCTTGATGTGTTTAGGGTAAGTAATATGACTTCTAAAGTTCGTACTTAAGGTTTATATATTACAGCAAGTAGACAAGTAGTAAAAGTGTCAAGATAACCATATACTCGTAGAAGGATCTGTAGGCAACACAAACACGCACATTTACAAACGCCTTGCCTACGAAAGTTTTTTTTATTCACGTAACTTTTATCCCTAAACCCTATATTGTAGATAATCTGATTAACCCTTCCGCTTATTCGAGCTAACACAGTCCTGCGGCCTTTGTGACTCAGATTATGTCCAGTAGACAGTGTAACGTTAAACTCCCCTCGCTTGAATTTATAACAAGGTCAGTTACTTGGGACGGATTTATAAATACAAACTGCAAACACACATTATTGTATGAAAATATTGTGTTTAAGGTTTTTGGATGCGGCACGAGAAAAGTAGAAAAGCTCTTATTTCAGTTGCGACAAAATAGACAAGATCCTGTTCTGAGTTTTAATTCGTCTACGTTTAAAGCACAGACGTAGATGTGTTGTCTATAATAATATGACATGCTGGATCTATAGCGCCAACATTGTTAGAAGAAGAAGATGTTGTAAGATACATGACAGGTTGTAAGACGACGTATGACACGTTGTAAGAACATGACATGGAAGAGGATAAGGAACTCCTGCAGGATACGTCTCCACTATGCATCCCGTCATTGCATAATCTAGACACTCCTTAAGGTTGCCGGAAATTATCAGATTTTCCTCACCTCACCCTTAGATAAATGCGTCGCGTCGTAAGATTTCCAAGGGGAAGAATGCTTATAAGGTTTGTGTCTGTACTTAGGGAGAAAATTAGTAAAAGCAATTTAATGTGAAATATTGCGACCACTATTACGACAGCCTCGAGGCTCACTAAGGATAGGAGCCTGTTGTCTACCTGGCAGAGTCCCTGCTTGGTCCTTACAAAGCCCGAATTGTGCTTTGCGGAAAGTCTATTGAAGCGATGCTTTCATTAAACTTCCCTTTTTTTCATCCTTTCAACATTTTGTCTCTTAATATTAATTTTATATTTATGAATTACAAAGACATCTCTCTTCTTTAAAACACAAAAAAACGACTTTTGCTTTTGATAGTTTATGCTCATTTATCTACTTTTCCTTTAAGTTTTGTTAAATATATTAATTTTTACAAATAAAATTTATTTATAAAATATATAGAATGGCTTATGATTAGTTCCCATTTTAGATACTTGTTTGAAGTTAAAGAAGGGGGATTGGTGGATTGTTCATGGGGTAAACATTGCTCTAATAGTGAATGGGTTTTCTTTTGGCTTATATTTTATCCCATTTACTGCACAAAACCATCTATTAAACTCTTGAGATTTAAAAGGGTTACTCCAGAGAAAAAGCTGTTGCTTTATTACATTTGTAGAAAGCGTTTTTTTTGGAAATGTATATAACCACTTTAAAAATATTCTATCTGAAAAAATGTTTTTTATTTTGAAAATTATATCAAACACTTTATTGAAAATGTTTTCAGGCTTTCGTCGGCATTCCATTCAGAAATTTCCAAAACGTTTCCATTGTGTTTGTTTGTTGAGTTCTTTTATTATACCACTTGAAATCCTGCTCCAGAGGAAGTTACCTGGCAGGTCCTACTCGTAACCCGGTACATCCTACACCTGTCAGAGCGTGCAAGCCCCCCCCCCCTTTACCAAATAATAGAAATTGCACTAGAAGGTAACTCAATGCCCCACGATAAAGCTCTTTAAACATTTTATTGAAATTATCTTCAAAGTTTTTCATGGTCATATGATTCACTCATGACTTCACCTCGCGTGAATTAAAACTACATTCCCTCAGAATATATAGAGGTCCATATAGAGTGACTGATTCACAATAAAACACCCACCATGTTTTATGCTATGTCCTATCCATTAAAGTTACCTTTTCGCATCCAGGGCTCAGGCTATATCTACTCTGCAGTTTCTACTTTCTTGATATTACAAATATGGGTGATCCTGCCACCCCTATCCCAGATGAGTCCTGATAGGTCATGGGTTGTCTATAGTAGGATCATCATGTCACTTCAGTTCTCGCCGGTCGGTTCAGCGTATCATTCACGCACACTATCACCCGGTGAGTTCATTTCTGGCTGATTAAGTTAATGGTGCATCCTTACTCAGACCATCCGACTACGGTAGTCACTGCCTTGCACCTCAGAGCATCCGACTACGGCAGTCACTGCCTTGCTCTCAGAGTATCTAGCCAGACTTTATAAGCAAGGACGTCTTATATTTGTATTAATGATGTGCCATAGGTTATAAATGTATGTAACTTATAGAAGGCAATCTGACTCCTCCTCTCTAGACCACTTCCGCCCGTAAACAAGTTTCACCAACATCTTCTACTATTTGAAAAAGCAGCGAGTTCTTCATTAACAAATACACTAAAAATGTATGGCCTTAATACTTACAGTGCTATTCCAATGCGTTACACCTCATCTATCTTGTTTTTAAATATATATGTAATTCATTGTTTCCATTCAAGTTGACGCTGGTGACATTAACTGTCGGTTAAAGCTGGAAATCAATGTAATTGGAACAACCGTTGGAATAACGTAGTGTCTCTCTAGATCTGTGTTGCCGAGAGTTGTCATTGTGTGAGAGATGTCCCCCAGTTGTGATTCCCGTATATGTACGTAGGGTTGACAATTATAAATGTCTTCTACTGGAGTGAAGGGTTTGGGATGCGTACGTTCAGGCTGGTGCAGTCATTCTTTGCCTATTGTGTTTGGGTTTAAAGAGAGAAAGCAATTTGAGAAATATTAAAGTTCTGTAGCACATCCTTATTGGGATTGAGAATGCCATAAGTCTGCAGAGACATGTGGGAGACGGGATCATGACCAACATGTCTCGTCTATGTGGGTGTAAAGGAGGCGAAACCTAGTTTGTGTACTTAGCGCGAATGTTTAGAAAGTCCAATTCTTTCACTTTGATTGAATGTTTAGCAACGGAGCGACAAGACAAGCACTTAGAATCCAGCTTCTCGCCTCTTATTGTCTCATCAGGGTGAAGTAGTGTTGAGCAAGTTGCACTTAAGGGCGAGGGCAACTTCAAGTAAAGGGAAAGATGTTCCAAATCGGCTTTGATCCACGTAATAAGGAGCTGGGTTTGTGCCAAGTTTCAGCCGGGAAACATTGGAGTTAGAAACTTTCATCTTATTTGTTAATATATAGAAAATAACAAAATGTTCCACTCTCTTTGTCTTTAAAGCTCAAAGAGAAATGCGGTGACAAAGAGTTGGTTTGAGCCTTCACTGCAAAGGTGAGGCAATAATAAAAACATAATGAAAACGCAAGCGTCTCTATAAAGGAAATAAAACCTCACTTCCGGGAGTAACCTACGACATCCAGCAACAGAGCCGGATGAGGAACGAAATTATTATACTTGAGGAAAGTTAGAAATCCAGGAATACAGCTTTAACGTGAGATTTATAATGAGTCCGCCGACTTGTAATTTCTTCCAACTTCTGCGTCAAGGCATTCAAACTTTACGCTGTATTTTTGTAATGTCGGAGGAGGGTAATTCTAATCGTGAATAATGAGCTTCATTTATATGAAGACTTGCAGTCTCCGTGACGTCATCACAGAGAGTTAAAACGTCTTTAAAACTTTCAATGTTTGCTTAAACCTAATTAGAATGGCTGGAGACTTTTCTATTACTTACAAACTACAAGTAATAATAAAAAAATATTTAAGTCAACTTTTACTTAAAGAAATGTATTCTAATTACTTTTTATTAAATTATTACAAATAGTATAAATATGTATATACATATGACAGAATCACAATATTAGGTTGCAAAATAGAAAGCGAAATTAGATACTTAAATTTAATTAATGCAGCAATATTAGAAAAAAGCTTTAACAACATCAAGTGTCATCCACTACAAGCTTTAAAAATTGTTGAACTTAAGTGGATAAATAAAAGGTGATATATCACCGATTGAAAATTTGAACAATATATATATATATATATATATATATATATATATATATATATATAGAGAGAGAGAGAGAGAGAGAGAGAGTGAACTAAGGAATCCAATACCATTAGTTAATGAAGGGTTCTTTAGTTACGATTAAAAACTCAGGAATATTTTATAATATTCTGAAAATACTCTACACGTAGAAAACTAATTTTAAAATATTTTAAATATCTGTAAAGTTTTTTAAAAACTATTTCATATCCTTAATCGAGTGTTTTATTTCTTTCAGCGTGCTAGGGATATTTTCAGTGTGAAGCATCATGGCTTCGGAGTGCTACAGGTGTTTGTCTTTGCTTCAAGATTTACCCCCACCAGGTTCACTTTTCCATTTATCATCCCGCATGAAAGTATTGAACAAGTTAACAGACAGGCACAACATACGTTTAGACATTTACAAGCGGTTCATAAATATTAAAGAATAATTATTTTGTTCATTCACGATTAGAAATGCCATGAATCTAAATATGTTTGTCCTTAGCTTTATTTTGTATGGCATAAATAGTAAAAGAAACAACTTTATTGCAATATTTTTATATTTCACGTCGACTACGAAGAGACAATTTCTGGGAATATTTTGAACCACCCTAAATCTGCACATTTTTATTACTACCAGACTCTGTTTCAATAGTGACTCCAAAACCACTAAAGCATTTCTTTACCCGCGCATAGTTCTAACCTAACATAAACGTTTCTGGTTTATGCAATAAGCTCCTAAACCTCAAGCACTGTGTAAGTAAGGTTCAGATGAAAATTTATCATTTAACAAAACATTCTGGGAATTTATGATTTATTGAAACAATAATTTAAAAGCTCTTGAATAATCACCAAATTCAGTAATTTTATGATTAAATAAAACTCAAACACTGTTATAAGTTCAAAAAAAATATTATAATTAAATAAAAAGGTAGGAAAATAAAAATTTATTGTTTTACATTTTGGATAGGTTATTAGTTAGAAATTTCCTAGTGGCTTTCAAAGTCCATTAAACCTTAGGCATCATATTTTCCTTCTCTCTCCTCCTCTTCCTAACAAGAACACGCAGGAAATCCAGGAGAAATCGCTTAATTGCTTAAACTCTAAGAATGTTCTATAAATATCTACTTTCTGGAAATTTTCCCCGGCCAATAAAATAAACGTTTCCTCCCTTTGGCAATATTCCCGGTCCACATCACTATTCAGGGGTAAACCTATGTTAACCCAACCTAATCTTATCTAACTTAGCTCTGACCTAACCTAACCTGACAAGAAGCTTTCAAGCGACCGCAAAATATTCTTACTGCTTTGTTCCCAAACTTTACGAAGGATACAAATACTTGGAAATAGAATTCTATCTATTAAGTAAGATGAGCCGCCTCAGGCCTCCGCTAAGCCGGAAAGCCGATATATAACTCTTTCTTGATGGCAGGGATTTGGGTAGAATTGCGCGCGGTTACGGGGGAGGTGTAAACTGATATAATATCCTACGAGCCTAACATTCACTAACAACAGTACTTGACACTTCACTAATTGAAAACCTTTGAACAATTTTTATGTCCTTATAATTTGCGTAATGAAGAACAACTCTTCTAATAATAAGGGAAATACATATTACTTTTTATACTTATATAGGCTATGTACATTGCACCTAATCGGTCACAATTGCTTATATTGTTATATTAATTTGGGAAAATATTATTTAAACTATAAACTTTAAAAAAGAGCAAAATCAATTTTTAATAAATCCTTTAATATAAATTTCAAACTGTAAAATATATTCCTAAATGAAGAAACTAAAAATTAAAATTGCATTGCTTTTCATATAACTTAACTCTATTTACAGTGTGTCACTCCATTTACAGTGTAAATCCACGAAATATGTTTGTATATTATTTGTGTTTTACAAGAACGTGTTCATTAGATTGACAAAGCATAATATATACGAAAACATAATATTTATATACAACCTACGACCGATTCTAAAAGAACCCCCCCCCCCCCGTACTTCACATCTTCCTAAGCAGAGTCCGCTTGGAAACGGACTTCCACTCACATCGAGCGTTAAACACACTCCCAGCATAGAAAATAGAAGTGACTGCATAGGACAGACACGTCGTTATACGTGACTCTGTAATGGCTGGATACGTGTTATACTGCAAAGTCTGCGAAATGTTTTGCTTTACGAACTTTTATTTATCGAATGCCAAGACGTTGCTAGCTAAGTGACCCTGATTTCTAAATAAGACATTGAAACACGGAACGTTATCCAATAGAGTTTCAACTCAGCATCGGCAGAGGTGTCGTAAAGTAGGAGTTAGGAGTAAACTCGAGTTAAATAAATAAAATATTTTAAAAATATTTAAATTAAAATATCTTCTAAGAATTGCGAAGTGGATTGACGAACCTGTCCTTTATTTCCATCCCCACATTGAAATCCAAATCCTTTTTATCTAAAATCAACTTGTCTTACTACTCAAATAATTATAATAATACCATAGAAATGTAACAGCATTATTAAAGTTAAATAATCTTACTTCAAACATTAAAAAAGAAACATGTTACCAATTGTAACCAAATAAAACCATTTATATCCTATAAAATCAGTCATTTTTACCAATCAAACTATTGACTTTGATTTCGCCAAAACGAGTAACGTATGGATTGCTTGGTATTTACTTCAAACGTTTGTGTTATTAGTTGTAAGAACTGTAATAACGCAATTAACACTCATGGGAAATGATTTAAAATGTAATTTGTTTTACTTAAAGTTCAACAATTATTTAGATCAAGTGGCAATCAAGCAGCAATCATTGTGGTAAACTTCACCATACTTGGTCATACATAATGTACTCGTAGTTTCGGATAAACACGGCGCAATGTAGGCAATTCGGATACAAACTGGTAAATTGCATGACGTGTAATTAGAAGTTTAAAGGAGAACTTTGATAGTGATAAGCTTCGTCGTACTTGCTTATAGATACTGAAGCCTCAAACAAACACGGCGCTGTGTAGGCAATTCAGATACATACTTGTAACCTGCGTGACGCATCGGTTGGAAGTCATAAAGAAAAATTTAATATAATTTCTTTTATCTTTGTAAAAAACGATTAAATTATGGTGGTTTCTCTTCTTTAAGCCTTGTCGCGTGCTCTGAAAGTATTTTCGTCCTAAAAATCAATAAAAAAGACACGCCACGAAATCGTTCGAGAATTAAATTATGTTATTCTGTAAGATGAGTTTACATTAGTTTTTGCCTAATTTAAACAATAAAGCGCTAACAAACGAAAAAACGTCCGCAATTCTTCAGCCTGAAAAACAATTTTGTTAATTTAATAACTCAAGGGTATAAATTCAGCCACTTCCCTGTGTAGGATGTGTCAGAGTTTAGCAGGAATTACACAAAACATGTGAGGTTTGTTTGTGGGTAACTGTAGTGCAGTAACATCGCTGAAAGTTAAGCTTCGGATCAGATGACGTCATGGGGCGCAAATGGCTCTGCTGGCTTAGGAGGGTAGTTGCAGCCATCCATTCGGAGTGCAAATAATCTACGATCGTGGTAATATGTTTTGAGTAAAATCTTTAAATAGCCTGTTTACACAATGGTACTAAAAACTGTAACTTAAACTCGCATCTGTTTTTAGAGCTCAACTCTGAGCGCCAAAGCAAGGATAAAAACGTATCCAGTTTCTTGTCCCTTTCGCTGCTCAGAAAGTACGAAACCCTGTCGGGGTGGAATTCTGATGTGCCGAAAAGCCTGACAGGGAAGTAACGCTGGGACATGCTGCTTCTATCTTGTGTCATAGATTCATGGCGTTGGTAGGCTTCCCTCAGGTATGGGGCTATCGCCAGGTTAAATAAAATGAAGTTAATACTAAAAAAACCTTTTTCTAACAAACTCAAAACATACAGGAAGAGTAGCCCGCAATATCGAGAGGCATCGACATTTTGAGGATCCGTGAAACTCTCCGAATATCGTGTCTGCGGGGTTGGGAGACCTCGCAGGAACTCTCAGAGGACTGGGAGTAGCGACAAGGGCCGAGAACTTACTTATGTTCAATATATAGGTGACTGTGTCAGTGGAGTGCCAATGTGAGTGGGGTCGTATATCAGAGCCATGGAGATCCTTTACATAATTCTTTAGATAAGGAACACGAAGTACCGCATTCTATAATAGGATAAAGGATGTTAGAATACGCGTAAAAATGAGACTGCTAGGGAAGGTTGAGATGGAGAGAGGTACGAGGCAAACCATAAAGAGAGAGAGGATATTCCTTATAAAGGCCGTGATCAATGTACCCGACCTGTACCCGGGTGTCCAACCCAGGCACTCAAGAAGGATGTAGTACAAAACTCAAGTAAAGCTCAGGAGGTTGTGTGACGAAAAGGACTAAGAACAGAACGACACAAATCGATGGGTGTAAGAAGATACCTGACAAGCGAGGGGTGGGCAAGCAGGGGAAGTAAACATTTAGGGCTAAAGCCTTGGGAAAGTTACAGACAAGACGAAAGCACGCCTAATATAGACAAGACCGCAGGAATGTTAATACAAGAACAGAAATAGAAGTCCGTATCTGACATTGTGTTGGCGACGCATAACTGCTGTTTAATATGTTGACTACATTTTCTTTGTCAGTTATTGACTCAAAGAGAAAATCTTCGGATATATTAAAAACGGTTGGATACGGTTAAAACCTGAGATACACAAATCTAATTTCGCTACACATTGTATTTAAAATAATCATATTTTTCGTAATGTAATAAATTTGAAAATGTAGAGCAAAATTAAGTAATAAACAGATTCAAGTGAAGGCAAAGCAACGGAATTGTATTTTCTGTTAGTAAAAAGTAAAAGATATTTCAGTTTAATAAACCTATCGAGAAGGCTCACAATTCCAGAGGCTTGTGATTTCAAGTTAAAGAAAACACAATATTCCCGCAACTTTGCCCGAGCCGCAATAAACCTAGAGAGAGCCCCTTGGGCTTGAAGTGCTCCAATCATACGCTTCCAATATGGACACTTACTTTGGGTTTATTATAAAACCAAATATATTTTTTATTTAAAATAAGTAAAAGCTTTTAATAAAAGACTATTCATTATATACAAATGTACATTTCGATTGAAAATCAATCATCTTTAAAGGATATTTTTACAAGAATAACTTAACATTATATATTATGTAGTTTACTTTTACAAGTTCATGTTTAAGATCTAATATCATTATTATTTTATTAGTTCCTGGTTTTCCACAGACATAACGTTGAGACAGGTTACAATGGATGAAGAGAGAATGGGTCAGACGGGGCAATGAGAAGGCGAATTGAAACGAAATACAGTGATGTCGCCATTTTTGCTTTTTCAATTTGTTTGTATTCAATTTGTTTGTGGGCATCAATAATTCAACTACCCTTACTAAATTGCTACACAAGAACCAACACCAATAGGTAATGGGGCGAGCACTGGACTTTGGCACTAATATCCTAGACGCCTAGACACTCATAACAATAGGCTCAAAGTATCCTGTGCTTTGTGTAAAATCTGTGAGAAGGAAAAAGGATTGGTGATAAGTAGAAGAGTTTAGACTTGGAGCACCAAGGCTTCCGACTCTTATTTCCAAGACCGCAAGAAACACATAGGTGCGCATATTTGGAAATATAATTATGAAGCATATTGAAACTACGCCTCCATACCGACTCCCTCCCGGGAACTAGTGTCAGCCCCGAGTTGAAATTGTCCTGTAGTACCAGTATAAAAGAGACTGTAAGGCCTGGACTGGTGACGCCCTGTGACTGAACGAACTCCAATCATCCTCTTCACCCTATTTCGTGAAGGGTGAAGACACTCTACTCCCCTTCTCTCTCGTCCTCTTTCTTCCCAGCTCCCTCTATTCTCAATGCCTATTTTTTTAAAAATAGTCCTCTTGCTCTCCGGCTGTCTCCATATCTGACGTATCTCTAATTCTTTACCTCTATCTTTACCATCTCCTCGCTCTTTCCTTTTCTTCGCCTTATCTCTTTTCGACCTCTCTGGTCACTCACTCTCACCCTCTCCTTTCTACCCACGTATCCCTGAAACCCATCTTCTCTCATACCCTCTTTTCTTTAGCGCTTGTTCTCTCTTGCTTTCTTTTTCTTCCTTTGAATATTTCGTATTTTGTAAGTATGCAAATGAACTCATCTTTTATAATAATATACAAGGGTATATGTTTTGAGGGCTTGCGCATACAAACCTTCTGCCTCAAGTGTGTTACTATTTCTCCTCGTACACTTGGCATACCTGAGCGGGTCACATTGCTACAGCACCAGTTTACTTCAAGAGTTCACGCCCCTACCTTGCGTTCTTTAAATGCGCAGGACTTTACTAAATCCACGTCTACATATCATTTGTACCTTCTTACAGATCGGAAATTTCTAAGCCATTCTTAATATTGTACAAAATTATTCCTATAGTCTTATAAGCTATCCAACACAGAACAATCGAGTTAAAGTATATACTCCACTGTTACCAACCAAACTTCTCAAATTTACCCGAAACATTTAATCAGCTGTTAGAACTTCCTAAACACATTCCATTTGCCTCCAACTATTGTCTCTCAAGGAGTTGTGACACACTTTGCTCGATCCAAACTAAACGATCTCCACATTTTCGAGTCATGTTCTTACGTTAAGCTTTAAATGGATTAGAAAAACCAATTCATCAGATTTACCTCTGACGGGAAGGGCGAATAGACAGGCCTGGGGGGAATTAAGAGATTTGTAAAACGGGAGATTAATTGGAGAGGTAAAGTGATTTTTGTAGAATAGGAAAGGGTTACTGGGGTCCGTCAATTTGTACCTCATTAGGACGCCTTCATTCCGGAACGTAGACAATACCACTCACAGTTTGATAGAAAACTTTCGGGAATTTTAGAATCGCGCTAGAATTGCTTTAGATACCGGTATTTATAAAACTATTTTTTAATTTCTAAAATTATTTAAATTGTAAACTTACTAAGCTCTTTAATTTATTGAATCATTCTATGATGGAGGGTAATGGGTAGTCAATGTTTGGCCATGTTAGGTGGAGACATAATTTGTGTCTGTGGAAGAGACATATCACTTGTACCTTCTTACAGATCGGAAATTTCTAAGCCATTCTTAATATTGTATAAAATTATTCCTATAATCTTATAAGCTATCCAACACAGAACAATCGAGTTAAAGTGTAGACTCCACTGTTACCAACCAAACTTCTCAAATTTACCCGAAACATTTTAACAGCAGTTATAATCTCCTAAACACCCTGCATTTGCCCCCAGCTATTGTCTCTCAGGGAGTTATGACACACTTTGCTTGATCCAAACGAAAAGATCTGCACATTTCGAGTCATGTTCTTAAATCAGACTTTAAATGGTTTAGAAAAATCATAAGATTTACCTCTGACGTGATGGGCGAATAGACAGGCCTGGGTGGAATTAGGAGATTTGTAGAATGGGAGATTAATTGGAGAGGTAAAGTGATTTTTGTAGAATAGGAAAGGGATTACCATTAGGGTGTGGTTGTCCGTCACTTTGTGACGTCATTAGGATGCCTTCATTCCGGAACGTGGCCAATAAAACTTGTGATTTGATTTAAAACTTACACAAAATGTAAACTATCGAGAATTTTACAATCGACGCAAGAAGTGTTTTACATTTTTATTCAAATAATCTATAATTATTTAAATTGTAAACGTACTAAGCTCTTTAAATTATCGAAACGTTCTATGATGAAAGATAATGCGTAGTCAATGTTTGGCTTTGTTAGGTGGAGAATTAATTAGTGTCTGTGAAAGAGTTTACCTCACTTGTTAATTATTTGTTCGAAGCAAACTGAGACACCGCGAGTGTCGCCAAACCCTTCATAGCGCCCCCCTGCGGCTGGAAAGAAGGATAATAAGGGTTGATGAAATTAGGTAGTACTAAGAAGAGTACTGGCGTACTTAGAATAGGGAATGTTGTGGCGTCCCTTGGGTAGGGGCTAGAGTGGTCTTGCTCTTCATCTTGTCCTTAGGAAGGTATCTAACTACTACCCAACAACATCACACCCGATGTTACGATAAAATTATGGTAGTGAAATACTACCACTGATGATAGAGGCCGCAATGTTTTATAATTGATAATTATTTCTCTCGTTATCTCTTTCTCTCTCTCTCTCTCTCTCTCTCTCTCTCTCAATGATATCGTCCGACCGTAGTCTACATGTTCTTTCACTTCCCATCTTCTAACTTTTAGTTTCGAACAAAACTTTCCTCTCGTCTTCTGACGAACTTTTCCACAGTTGTGGTTCTCTGTGAGCATTCCACATCATTTTGCGTTTTTAATTTCTTTTTGCCTGCTATGTGACCCTACAGCACATCATCTACATTCTGTTTAGGATATCCATCGAGTTTCTCATGACCCCGCCCCCTCCCCTACCCCGCTGTGCTAATCGTGTATTTCATTGCATTTTGTAAGACGTTGCACATTTTCTTCAAAGTGTTAGGCGTACTGTGTAGTATGAATATAAGATGCCATCCTAAAAGCGCAATGGTTTATTCCGCTTGAACTCATTATTTTTTAAACACGAAACTGTTTGCATTACAATAAATAATTGCTCTGCTAGATTATAATTGTAACATGGAGAGGGTTGCATTACCATTACCCGTGCACTGACGTCGTCTATTAGCTTGTGCAAATGCAGTATTATAGGGTTTAATATAATGTTGAAATAATATTGACATAGATATTATATTTTGGAATATTTGTAATAAAGTTTATTTTGAAGTACTTATTGTCAGGACAAAGGGACGAGGACGGTGATACGGGAGTGTTGGCCGGTAGCCTCAGTGCCATCGCGTTTCCGTCACTTTCCAGTCATTTTCTAAAATTATAAATACACTTTAGTTTTACGTTTATCAACGCTGTTGCAAATATTCAATGCCTGTTGCGTTCGGAAGCAATTCTGTCACTCGAAGCTACTTTCTCATGAATATTTCATTGATGTGATATGAAATACAGGAATTTGTGTGGATGAAGGCGAGCCAAAACAGTAACAAATAATCCGTCTAATGTTTGTCGGTTTCTGCCGCTAAATCAGGTAAACACGCAACGCCTCAAACCAGTACCATCGTTTTAAACAAAAGTATAACTTATTCAGAACTGCTGCAGCTAGCGGTAAAGTCGCATCCCACTAACAAAGGCGCAGCACGTAGTGCTAAGACATATAACACGTTCTTTTAATGTAACCCTCGGGCAAAGTATACAGCGATGTTAAGAGAGACTTGCAAACTGCAGCGCGTGAGAAGTTCTTAAAGATCGTGGGAACTTTAACGAACTGCAATAAACTGAATCTGCGATTATTCTTTAATACAACTTTATTAATTACACCAATTAAAGTTTTCCTTAGGGCAATGAAATCTATCTGCACTCATTCTATAATCGTAAGAGGTTCCGGGAGATGCTGCCACATGCAGGATCTATCTTCGAGTTCTTCGACAAGGAAGTAGAGTCAGAAAACAGGTAGACTACTCTTTGTCGCCATTTTTTCACCGCTATTTTCATTACTCTACTACACTTTCCCACAACATTGAGAAGGAAGTAGGCCTATTGTTAAGAGGCCAAACATTGCTTTCAAAGTGATTGAGTTTTCTTACGGCGTATAATTTACCCCATTTACTATACGAAAGCATTTATTACACTCTTGTGATTTAAAGAGGTTACTCGAGAGAAATGGCTGTTGCTATTAAATTTGTAAAAAGCGTTCCTTGGAAATATAGCTAAATACTTTTAAAATATTCCAGTTAGAAAAGGATGGTTTGTTATTTCGAAAATAATTTCAAACACTTTTATAGAAATTTGTTCAGGCTTTAAATGGTTAAAATGTTTCCATTGTGTTTGTTTGTTGGGTTCCTTTATTATACCACTTGAAATCCTGCACCAGAGGAAGTTACCCGGCAGGTCCTACTCGTAACCTGGTACCTCCCAGACCTGTCAGAGCGTGCATGCCCCTCTTAAATAGTAATAGAATGTTTTTTAACCAATACTCAACACCCAATAAAGCTATTCCAAGTCTGATAAAACACTTAACTGGGATTGTCTTCGACGTTGTTTTATTATCATGCTATTCCCTCACAAGTCTTGAATCTCACACATGGAGATAAACAACCACCCAAAATAAATCATTCACTCTGTGTATGCTATCTCCAGTCATTCGTGTGTCTGTTATCTCCATGATTAGAGTGTTGTGTCTCACCCTAGAGAATTTACAGGGCTCAGGCGATATCTGTTCTCCAGTTTCTACTTTCTCGACATTACAAGAAAAACCCCTTAACATTCCATATCCTAAGTCAACGCTCCAGTCACGACATCCCATTTTACGTCACACAACCCTGTTTTGCAGAGTCTTTACAAATAGTGTAGTCCCTATCCCAGTTCAGTTCTGACAGGTCAGATCACGGGTCTTCTATAGTCACATCATCTGGCCAGTTTGGATCTCGCCTGTTAGTTCATAGTAAATCATCTGGTCAGTTCATTTTTCGTCGGTCAGTTCAGTGTATCATTTGCGCTCAATACCATTCGGTGAGCTTAGTTTTGGCACATAGAGTTTATCTACATCCCTACGCAGAACCCCCGACTACGGCAGTCACTGCCTTGCCCTCAGAGTATTCATTATTAGCAAGGACGTCTTTTATTTGTATGTATGGCGTGTTATAGGTTATAAATGTATGTAACTTATAGAAAGCAATCTGCTCCTCCTCTCGAGAAAGTTTCCGCCCCTAAACAAGTTTTACCAACAAATCCTATACTATTTGCAAAAAGCAGTGAGTTCTTCATTAACACGTAACAAATACTATAACATTGTATGCCCTTGATACTTACGAGCTATTAGAATGCGTTACATCTCGGCCATCTTGTTTCTAAATACTGTATTTGTTTAATGTATTGTTTACATACAAGTTGACTCTGGTGACATTAACTGTCGGTTAAGAATCAAGCTGGAAATCAATCTAATCGGAAAAGTAGTTTGCATAACGAAATCTCTCTCTCTAGATCTGTGTAAATATTTCATTGGAGTTTTCATTGTGTGAGAGATGTTCCCAATATGGTGTTGACGCATATTTACGTAGTGTTGACAATTATAAATAGTTTTTCTGTAGTGAAGACATTGGGATTGTTACGTTCGGTATGGTACAGTTGTTCTTTGCTTATTGTGTGAATGTTTAAGCATTTGAGAAATATTAAAGTTTCCTTTCGAAATATGCATTAGGACGGCCGGGGTCTTCGGGCGGAAAAGCCGTTAGATATGGTAGTCCCCTATGTTAGAGACGGGATCATAACCATTAATAAAAATGATGTAACCCAGTTTGATGTATTTGGCGCGAGAGTTAACAGAAAGCCCAATTCCTTCACTTTGATAGAATGTTTTGGCAAAGGAGCGACAAGGACAAGACTAGACGTTGTACAGCCCCAATCTTTCATCAACGCGCATGCGCAACCTTCAGTTCGGTTCCTTGAGTGAGGAGAGAATGTAGGGGGAGCGATGAGCCACAAAGTAATAAGAGAAACAGTATCAACGATAACAGTAGAAACTCGTGGCCTAATGGGTAAGATATCAGCTTTCTAATCGAAAGTTTCGGGTTCAACTCGTGAACTTCGATTTTAATTTTTTTCTTAAGGCATTCTAGTTTTAATGAGTTTTATTTGTTGTGATAGGTTAGGTTAGGTTAGGTATTATAAAAAATTTATAAATGTCTTTTGAATAAAAATGGCAAAGTTATATTTAATTTTTACATAGTGAGTTTTCTTCCTTTTATACCTACATTAAAATATACGTACGAAGTATCCAGTCAGGATAGATTTGGTAATAATTTTATTCAGAATTACTATCTATTTTTATTAAAGTATAACTACGAAGTATCCAGGCAGGATAGATTTGGTAATAATTTTATTCAACATTACTATCTATTTTTATTAAAATATACGTACGCAGGATAGATTTGGTAATAATTTTATTCAACATTACTAGCTACCTTTATTAAAGTATACCTACGAAGTATACTACTTCCCCCACTGATGCAGCAAACCCTAGATCGCTTCTCAGCTGTGACGTCACGCGCATGCGCGTTGATGGAAGATTGGGGCTGTACAACGTCTAGTACAAGACAAGCACTTACAATCTAGCTTCTCACCTCTTATTGTCTCATCAGGGTAAAGTGATGTTGCGCAAGTTGCACTTAAGGGCGAGAGCCACTTCAAGTAAAAGGGGAAAGTGGTTCCAAGTCGGCTTTGTTCCACGTAATGAGGAGCTGGCTTTGTGCAAAGTTCTACCAGGGAACCACGTCGCAGAAACATTGCAGTCAGACACGTCGAGTGGAAAACAACATTCCTTTGAGAGAAAATATCAGGAGAGTAATGTTTAGTTAGGAATAAAACCAAGTCAAAGCACACCAAACAATTTTATAGTGCAACGCGTGGAAAAGGCTACAGATATCACTTTCTCATGTCCAATACTAATTTGGCGGGTTTAAAATATATTTAAGCAGTATTCCAGTTTTCATAAAAGAAAATTTATTGTTTGAATCATTTAAGCCTGATTTTGCATAAGTTGAGTTTATTCAGCCAGGCCAATGCTGTGAGTACATTGCCTATAACGCAATGCTAATACAACGTACAGACGCAAAAATCAGTACAACTTGGTTCCCTCTAAACAAATCAATAATAAAATATGAAAACAAAATAATATCAAATCAATATGAAATTAAAACGTAAGCTTTATTGGAGTTTATATTACTACCTAATAGTCCTAAATACAATATGCTTCGCTTTAACTTACTGCGTAAGGATCCTGCTTCGACCCCAACCGTTGTATAAATGAGCTATTAACCAATACATTCTAATTTAAAGATAAGAGGACTTCACCTATCGCGCCCCCACTACTGTGGTGCCTTTTTTAAATATCAGTGGAAGTACCATCGGCTTTTATGTCTCATAAAAATGATCCAGATTTCCCTTCTTAATTGTTGTACCTAACCCTCCATCCCTACCTAACTAAGGGGCTTGTCTGTAGGTTTACGTTGCAAAGAATCTGTCTTCGTTACGTGGTCAGATCCACTTTTACCTTTTCGTTTATTTTTCTAACCATTTATTCAAACATTTATGTTGACAAAAAATTTCCAAATTATATTAACGATTGGGTAAGACATACTGCTACAGGTTTATCTTCTCTTTTTGTCATGTTTACAAACTTAAAGCAGTAATAAGCTACAGATCTGCTCCACCGTAAGTATCACTAAAGCCTTATAAATACATTCCTATGAAATGCTTACGTATGAGAGGAGTAAATACGATGATATTGCCATATGTCGAACTTCACCCTCTGCTGCCATTTGTTTGGACAGAACTGGTAGGTTTATCACTGACCTTAATTAATTTAGAAAAGTATTGCGATACGGTTACAAGCGACATAGTTTACTAAATAGGGGTAAGTGTGTACCGCACGTGTTACAGAGTTGCTATGAATTACATGTACTATATAAAAGTTATAGAGACTCAGTATTGTTTGCTTTGTTAACTCTAACGGTCTAGGAAAATGTTTAAGTTGTTTATTCTTTTACATTTTATCGTTTTCATAAGATCTATTACTTAAACATTGTTACAAATAATCGCCAGCGGAGATGTGCCCCAAGGTAGTAAGAATCTTGTTCCAAGCATTAAAATCTCCTGGCAGGGACGCTAACTCCATTATTTTAATGGGGGCATATCTGTAACAAGAATAAAATGGAGTCTCTAATTACTTCCTAAGCCAGTTAGTTTATAAACAGAACGGATTTACGGCGAGAATTTCTTTAATTAGATAATTACATTATTTGCTAATTAAAATGTGACATCAATGATGTCTTAAACCTGGAGGCAGCTTTGCTATTTCATAATGATATCCGAAAGCACGAACGTAAAGTGATTGCCAAGTAGATGGCGCCACAGTGAATCTATATAGCCGACATAAAGAAATTACAGCTTTTACGATAAAACAAAACAATGATGGATGTGTTCTATTTAAACAATGGAAAGCGTTCACAATGGAACCAGAGCTTCATTTGTATAAAGTTTGTAATTAATAGAAAACCTATTATTATTTGTTGGAAAATGTAAATAGAGCTACATTTAATTAATTTAATTTAAATCTGTGTTTAAAAGTGTCAGACGCGTCTAAGGAAGTTTTTATTTGTAAAATTGGATAAAAGTATAAACCCATTATATTTACATTGCGTTAGTTGTAATATAATTTACTATATTTATTAGCTAGGGTACTAATATATTGAATAAGAACATTTTACCCTAATAATGTACAACGAATAATGTAACATACCTTTCATGTTACAACAGCTGATCTGCAATATAACCTACATCATAAATTCAGCTGTTGTATAAAATCATATGTTATTACTTATTGTACGCTAACATAGTTGTATACAACATATATATATATATATATATATATATATATATATATATATATATATATATATATATATATATATAAATGTAAATTTAAAAAAAAATGTTCCACTCGCTTTGTGTTTAAGCATTAAAGTGAAAAGATGTGACTAAGAGTTGTTGGTTTGATCCTTTTCTGAGAAGGTGAGGCAATAATAAAAGCCTAATGAAACCGGATGTGCCTCTATAAAGCGGTTAACACTTCACTCCCGGGAGTAATCTCCGACATCCAGCAACAGAGCCGGGTGAGGAACGAAATTATTATACTTAAGGAAAGTTAGAAATCCAGGAATACAGGTTTAAAGTAAGATTTATAATGAGTTCGCCGACGTGTAACTTTTTGCAACTTTTGCGTCAATGCAGTCAAACTTTACGCTGTATTTTTGTAACGTCGGATCAGGGTTTTCTAATCGCGAATAATGGGCTTCATTTATATGAGGCCTTGCAGTCTCTGTGACGTCACAACGGAAAGTAAGGACTTGTTTCAAGCTTTCATTGTTTGCTTCTACCTAATTAGAATGGCTGGAGACTTTTTATTACTTACAAACTACAAGTAATAATAAAACAATATTTAAAGTCAACTACTTAGGTAAACAAAAACAAAATTTTTTTGTTACTTTTTACTAAATTTTTTAAAATAATATAAATATGTAGACACATATGTCAGAATCGCAATAATAGGTGACAAAATAAACCGAGATTATTACATAAAATAATTAATTAAATATAAATATTCAATTGTTATTTGAAAAACAGTTCCCGAACGGAACAGACGTAATGCCATTTTCGGACATAACTTTGAAATTTGTAAGCTTCCAGCATTCAAAATTTAAGATGTCAAGGCCGGTACCAAATTTTATTAACGCAACAAAAGAAGAAGTCAGAAGCGATTATTTATGTATTTTCAATAAGTAAAAGTTTATATCATTTTTGTTTACGAGCGATGATTGTAAGAGCGATTGTGTAAGGTGTTAAGTGATTAATGAAATATGTTACAGTGTTTTAAAAGTAATGTGCACAACCAGGTACGTTTTAGATAATAATAAAGAAAATGTGTTTTAATGTTAACTAACTTGAATTTTAAATGAAGAAAGGTTAACACATGAACGATAGAAATTGCCCTTTGAATATTCATTTCTAAAATTAAATTGGAAAACTTAAGTTACTATCTTCTCGATATATATAAGTTTTGAAAAGATAATAAGTAATTAAAGTATGTATGGAATAGTTAGCAGTAATTAAAAGTAAATTACTCGACACATTGGTGTCATTTGTTCTTTTGTAATTTGTCATTGGTTATTAAATTGTATAACTTTGTATTTTAAAAATTTCAATTATCATTTCCCAAGTAACCTAGAACGTTATAATATGTATATACATATGACAGAACCGCAATAATAGGTGACAAAATAAACCGAAGTTATTACATAAAATTAATTAATTAATTAATTATAAATATTCAATTATTATTTTAAAAACAGTATTAACATCAAGGGCCATCCCCTACAAATATTTAAAGTTTTTTTATATTTAAGTGGATAAATAAAAGGTATTTTATCAACGACTGAAAATTGGACCAAGATATATAAATATATGTATATATAAACAGGGAGAGTGTGAACTAATAGAAGGAATTAAATAAATGTATTTAATGAAGGTTTAATTAATTAGGTATAAAAACGCAGGAATATTTTAAAACAATCGGGTTCATATTTCCATCACCCCCATGAAAGCATTGAACAAAATAGCAGATAGGCACAACATACGTTTAGACATTTATAAGCGGTTCATAAATAATAAAGAATAAGTATTTTGTTCATTCATTCAGTATTAGAAATGCTATGAATCCAAATACGTTTGACTATAGCTTTATTTTGTAAGGTATAAATAGTAAAAGAATCCAGAATACTGGATTCCAGAAAGGGGAGGTATAAACTGATATAAAATTCTACGGGCCTCACAATGAGAAACAAGAGTACTTGACGCTACCTCCACTACCCAAGTGAAGACCTTTGAATAAAGTTTATGTCCTTATAATTTGCCTAATGAAGAACAGATATTCTTATAATAAGAGAAATACATATTACTGCTTATACATATATAGGCTATGTATATTGCACCTAATCAATGACAATTACATATATCTTTATACATATTACTTTTGAAAAATATTATTTAAACTATAAACTTTAAAATATAAACCAAATCAATTTTTAAAAGAGTATTGAATATATATTTTAAATTAAAAAATATATCCCTAAACGAAAAATGTGAAAATAATAATTGCATTTTTCGATATAGTTCAATCATTGTGTGTCATTCCGTTACACTGTAACTCCAAGAAATATTTTTTAATATTGTTTGTGTTTTTCAATATCGTTTTAACTATATAGACACTCTATACAAAAGCATAATATTTATATACAACCTATGCCCTAATCTAAATTGTCAATTCCCCCTCCCCATATTCCACACTTTCCTAAGCGAATCCCGCTTGGAAATGGACTTCCTCTCACCTCCAGTAATAAACACACTCCCAGAATAGACAATAGAAGTGATGCAAAGAACGGGCACGTCGGGCTACGTGACTCCGTTTTGGCTGGATACTTGTTATACTGCAAAGTTTGCGGACGTTCTTGCTTCACAATATTTTATTTATCGAATGCCAAGCGGTTCCTTCGCCGCTAGCAAAGTGACCCCGATTCCTAAATAAGTCGTTGAAGCACGAAACTTCGTTATCCAATAGAGATTCAACACAGGCTCGGCAGAGGTGACGTAAACTTGGAGTACAACTTGTAAAATATTTAAATTTCAATATCTGGTAGGAATTGCGCCGTGGAATGACGACTCGTCCTTTCATTCCATCACCGCATTGAAATCTCTTTCCTCTGACATGACGTTTTTTTTCAACTGTAATTAATGTTGACTTTTACAAAATGGCCGCTCTCCATATTACAGTTTACATATTCAACATACAACTTTTCTACGAAATTATGTAAAATAATTTTTTCCTAAGCAAAAATACCTAATTTTGTTAAACTATCTGTGACTATTGTAAACAATTCATTTTTTTCGCCAAACCTATGGCCTTCCTTCTAACTGGAAATTTGTCTTAATTTTGGTAGACTTTCAACTATGTTTTTACCTTTGTCTTCTTAATTCATATAATTTTTGTAGCAACTGATATTTATTGTTCTGTAATATTTCCTAAACCTTTTAAAGCTACCCTCTACCCATCTCTTAAAATGCCGATTTCGTCGATTACTAAATAATGATACAATTTATCACAGGAAAATGGTTGCATTTTTTCCAGAAGGGACCACACCAACAGTCACGGACTTTACGTACCGCTGTTCTTACATCCCACAGGATCTCTCCATTACTTCCCTTCAGCACTTCTCCTTCAACGCCTTCCCTTCATCGCCACACAACGCGGACTTACTGGCTTCACATAATACAAACTCGCCTCTTTTTCTTATCAACTTATTACCAATATTCACCAGACTAATAGGCCACGTTTTTACACAAATATTTAAAGTTTACATAAAAATTATTTAAAGAATAAATTTTAAAATAGCTCTCTACTTACATAATTTATGAAAAACCATAAAAAACATGTTACCAATTGTTACCAAATAAAACCATTTATATTCTATCAAATCAATATTTCTCCCATTCAAACTATTTACTTTAAATTCACAATGAGTGGCGTACAGATTGCTTCCTACTTACTTTCAGTTTGTGTTATTAGTTGTAAGAACTGTAATAATGCATCAAACGCCCTTGGCAAGTGCTTTAGGATGTAATTTGTTTCACTTAAAGTTCTACAATTGCTTAGAACAAACATACGGGTAACGTCATCATATTTAGTCATATTTAATGTAGTTTCAGACAAGCACGGCCCAGTGTAGGCAATTCGGATACAAACTTGTACACATGGCGTGATGTGTGGGTCGGACGTTTGAAGGAGAAATATTCATAGTGGTAAACTTCACCATACTTGGTCACACATAATGTAGTTTTAGAGAAACACGGCGCAGTGTAGGCAATTCGGATACATACTTGTACACTGCGTGATGTGTGGGTCGGACGTTTGAAAGAGAAATATTCATAGTGGTACACTTCACCATACTTGGTCACACGTAATGTGTTTTTAGAGAAACACGGCGCTGGGTAGGCAATTCGGATACATACTTGTACACTGCGTGTTGTGTGTGTCGGACGTTTGAATGAAAAATATTCATAGTGGTAAACTTCACCGTACTTACTTATAAATAATGTAACCTCAAACAAATACGGCGCAGTGTAGGCAATTCAGATACATACTAGTAAACTGCGTGACGTGTCGGTTGGAAGTTAAAGTGAACATTTAAAGTAGTTTCTTTTATCCTCGTCTGTAAAAAAATCATAAATTATTCTGTTTCACTGATATTTTCTTTTATGTAAGACTTGTTGCGTGATCTGAAAGTATTTTCGTCCTAAAAATCAATAAGAGTGACACGCCACGAAATTGTCAGAGAAATAATATATGTTACTATGTCAGATGCGTTTAATTTTGCTTTTGCCTAATTTAAACAATAAGACACAAAAACTAAAAAAATCTTCCGCAACTCTTCAGCCTGAAACCCCCTTCTTTTAATTACACCTCACATGAACAAGGCATCCAGATGGAAGCACCGGTGGGGGTGCGTATTTATTGAAGTGAATACTTCTTTAGGCTGGTTATGTTTTGTACGGGAGGACGTCATCTCATCCATCACGTCACGGGACGCGTTTCATATTATAGCCTAAAATATTGAACGCTTATCTAAAATAATTGACTTACCCTGGGTAAGTTGTTTTCTTTAATCTTGTAAGGTTGGTTATATTGATCTCAAAAGCTGCGGAATAAGGTTTTCCATGTAACTCAAAACTGATTTTTGTACACAATGAATATAAAAACTTTCAATCTTAGTAAACCATTAAAAGACCTAAATATGCTACTTGTAGTTTTACCAAACACAGATTCTACACGGATTGTGTCAGAGCGCTGCCAATAAGGCAAGGAGGCAATGTCCAATAAACACGTGAATGTTTAATACAAACAACTTTAGTGTTACATTATTTTTAAACATTATTAAAAGATTTGCCAGTGTTTAGACAGTTATACCACTTATTCTGCTACAGAAAGAATACAAACTTACATAATTATTAAATATTATCTCACTTTTATATTGTAATAAAGAAATAAAAATATAGATTAGAACTTGGAAAGCACCAAATGGCGCATTAACCCAAATTGATCACATAAGCATTTCCAAACGACATTCTTCCTCAGTGATTGATATCAGAGCGACCAGATTGCAAAATTGTGATTCAGACCACTTTCTGGTGAAAATAGAATATAGAGAGCTACTGGTATGCTTGCGACAAGAGAAATTATATAAAGGAAGGCACTAGAACCTAGAAACATTTAAAGCTCCGGACACATTAGGAAGATTTATAGAACTGAATAAAAAAACGTTAGAAGCGTTACTAAAAGAGGATATTGAAAATGAGAAAACAGGAATAGAAGTAAAGTGGTCCAAAATTAGCAGAGTCATTGAGGAGATGGCGAGTGATGTGATTGGTGAGAAGATGAGGGGACGTGGTGAGGAATGTCGTGAGGAGCTAAAAATAGGAAATGCATATATAATGATAATGTTACAGCGCGCTACAAGACAGAACACCTCGGATTACCAACTAAGAAGTTGAAGAGCAAGAAAGGTCATACGTGAAACTGAAAAAAACCTTTCTAAGGAAGCAAGAAGAGCAAATTGAGGAATTGAGAAGTAATAACGAATCCAAGACATTCTGTGGTGCTGTTAAATATATAAATAGAGGTTTACAGCCTAAAACAGACTCATGCAAGTATAAAGATGGTAGAGTAGTAGAGAGGAAAGCGGAAGCTATTGGCAGATGGGCAGAGTACTTTGGTGATCTGTATAAAGCGGGAGCTCAGACGATAGACCCGGAGAACAATACCTTGAGCCGAATAGAATTGACAAATGAGGATGACATTGATCCACCGGACATGGATGACTTCATAGAGTCGATTGAAAAGCTGAAAAGCAATAGAGCAGTAGGGCAATAGACTCACTTGTAGCCGAATTTTTTAAACATTGTGGAGAAATTGTCGAGAGGCGTTGGGAATATAAAATTGACCTTCACCTGCTTTTATTGACTATCGGCAGGCTTTTGACAGTGTCAACAGAGCAAAATTGCTCGAAATTCTAAAGGGGTTCAACGTACAAACAAGTTGATCAGGCTGATCAACATGACATTGTGTGATAGTGACGGCAAAGTTGTCATAGGCGGCGGTATGAGGTCCGAATTCCCTATTCTGACTGGCGTGAGATAATACGAAGCCCTGTCTGCTACCCTATTCAATCTGGCATTACATGACGTTTTGAGGAGGATTAACGTTTCAGGGAATATCATGCAGTCAAATATTTGCATATGCTGATGATATATGCTTGGTTGCTAGGAATATTCCATCGCTCAAAGACACTTTTAATATAACCAATAATGATAGCAAAAAATTAGGTCTCTGCATAAATGAAGATAAAACTAAATATATGGGTACAAGCAGAGGGCGTAGCAATACGTCTATAGATATCGATGGATATTCCTTTCAAAAAGTAAAACGATTCACATATTTGGGCTCGGAAGTAAATGATGAAAATAAAACAATAAATGAAGTCCAGAAAAGAATAATGGCAGCTAATAGAGCATACTTCGCAAATATGAAGCATTCTAAAAGTAGGCTATTATCTCAAACCACTAAGGTAAGACTCCTATAAAACCTGAATTCGGCCAGTCCTAACGTATGGAGTGGAGACGTGGAATTTCCGCGATGAAAAATCAGTTCACATTGTTTGAGCGTAAGCTTTTGAGAAAAATTTATGGTCCGGTCCACAATGCACAAACAAATGTGTGGAAGCTACGATCTAATGCCGAATTGTATTCCTTATACACAGAGGCAAATGTGGTCCATTTTATTAAAACGCGACGTCTAGAATGGTTGGGTCACATCATAAGAATGCCCACCAATAGAATGCCGAACAAACTTTTACATGGCACTATGATTGGCAAAAGAAGAATTGACCGACCAAGAAACCGATGGCTACAGGACCTTGAGGAAGATTTAAGGGTACTCGGCATTACAGCATGGAAACAGAAGGCTAAGGACAAAAGTACATGGCGTGGCATTGTTAAGGAAGCCAAGACCCACCCGGGTTGTAGCGCTACGTAGTAGTAGTATATTGTAATAACCTATATGTATCATGCAATGCAATAGATATAATCATATACAGTTTTTAAGACCTAGTTATATTCATAATAAGTAATATAAACAAATATTTTTAGGTCAAAGAAAAAACATTTTAGATACTTATTATTCAAAAATTACAATTAATACAAACAAAGTAACATAAACCTATGCGTTAAATCAGCTGTTCTACTACATAACCTATAACATAAACCCAGCTGTTGTAGAAAATCATATTTTACCACGTATTTTTAGCCAAATGGGACGAAATATGTGATTTTATCTAAGACGATATGTTGTCGAACACCTGTTTTAACAAGAAAAATGTGTTACTATATTTATTAAGTTACAAGTATGTTAGTAGAAATTTTGGATAGTTGATAAATATATTGATTTATCTATATTTCAATAAATCTGAATATATTTAATTTCATACAATAAAAACTATATTATACATACTTTACAGTATACATATATTATTTTATATTATATACAAGGTATATATTTTTACTCCAAATTTTTTAAAATAAAATATTTCTTAGACGGTTCTGACTATATAAAAACAGATTTTATTTGAATTAGATAAATAAAATTTTTAATAATAAAATTTCTCAATACTTAGTAAACGTTTCCTAGTAAATATTTTATCAAATAGATAAAAATAGACTTTTATTACGTAGATGTTATCAAAGCTTTGTTACGTAGAAATTCCCGGTATACTCTTCTCTTCTTCAGAGGTATTTTTATACATTTTCCTACGTTTCCCAATAATGAAATATTTTTCATTGTTGATGATCTTGAAGTTTTATTAAAGTTTATAAAATGAAGTTATTCAACAAAGAAAACTATTTTAATGTTAGGAAAAGCAGGAAAATGCTCTGGAAAGAATACTCTGTTAAGTTTATAAATCAAATGAAGTTCACTTCCTCATTTCAGTCTCAATAAGTAGTTAAACATTTCTTTAATATTAAAAATCATTCTTTAATACAGATATTAAAACCTTTATTCAACATCCCGGCTTGATCCGGCACAATATCAAGGCCATCTCGTAAATGGTGCAATAAAGTGGGACCTGCAGGGTAAAAGCCTTTTCGTGGTTTTCGAATAATAGACAAATATATTTATGGCCTGCAAGAAACATATTTCTGTTTTATTAAAATCGTAAAAGGAAAAATTCGTGAAAGTGCGTTGTGTAAAAGGGCGGTTCCATCTAAGGGCGTTGTTTGAACATCTTGGGTTCGCTTTATATTACTGTGAAATTTATCTCCAATTTAAGTTTTAAAATCATTTCAGAACATAAACATGTCTTACATCAATAACTCTGAACCAAGAAAGTAATAAATTATTTCATAATATAATGTTGTAAGCTGTAGTATGATCAGTTTTAATATACTATTAAATTATTATATAATATGGTATGCGTATATCGAGTTATTATTTTATTGGTTTTTTAAAGTTCCTTTGATTAGTTCATAATCTCCTGTTATATATCTTGTACAAAATTTCCAATCGGTTATAAAATGCGTTTTTATTCATCTAATCAAGTGCAAATACATTTCTGTTAACCTATATTGGACAACAATTGACGTTAATAAGGATTATTTTATTATCTATTCAATAATCACATTATAAAAACTTGGGAGACTATCGGGATTCGAACTATGAATTACCATGTTCAAAATCACTTTCCAATACCAAGAAATGAACTTTTCAAAGACATATATGAATTTTCCCCCATCTGGTTGTCGTCGAAAACTCCTTAAACTGTTGCCATGGTTACCACAAAATATCATAAATATGTGCTGTAAGGTTAAACATGTTTGAACCGAATAAAATTTAAAAAATTGAAATAAGCGAACAATGATAAACTTTTCCTTTCTTAACGTCACTAGGAACTTACTTCAAAAAACTTTTTTTTTAAATTTTTTATTTTTATTTTGACTTTTCTTAGAAAAGGAGGAGGCTCTGTATTCGATCCGTATGTTTTTGTTCTGTTCCACAACAATGCTCGAGGTATTGAACCGATCGAAGTGGTGTTGCTTGGAAATGAAAGAGGAAACCCACACGGACGTCCCGCTACAGCTACATCCCAATCCATCTGATTTCGAGACAGTGAGACGCTATTTCAACTAAAAATAAATATTTTTTGAGGGAACATTTCTTTAAATAAGGAATATGAACTCTAAAGTTACGTATGATCACAGAGTTACGTTTATGTAGCAATATACAAACTATAAAAATAATATAGGAAAGAAAGTATAAAACAAATAGGTTTTTAATTTCTTGCTTGCTAAAGCTGCTTAGAATGAGCACCATCGAATACTAATGAGCAAATGTTTAATCATGAAAGCGGCTTTTTCGATTGTCTACCCATATTGATATATAATTTGGTATAAGTCGAATGAGAGAAGCCAAAATAAATACACTGAAAACACTATTTACATAGTTTAACATAAACGAGATTTTTAATAATATTCAGGTGAAAACTACATTACTACAGTAAATATTAACAGATAAATTCATTAAATATACCACTACTATAAATTTTCACGCTTTTTTTTAATTAATATTTTATGTATATAGAATGTTTTCTTTAATAATTATTAAAGAGAACATTATTGTATATTTACCTGAGATATTGCATTATATGAATTTTAACATGTTTTTAAATGGAAACGAAAACAATAATTGCAAGATAAGGCATAATATGTAGGATATTAGGAAAATTTGTCAACATAAAACACTGAATATATCCGTCTGACGAAATGATTGATATGTTTATCGTATTATTCGAGGGCGTTTCAATTATTTGAAGAACGATCAAGCAATATGATTAGAGAGATATACACGTCGGAAATTCGTGTGGATAAATAGTGGTAACTTTGCCAAGATAATCAACGGAATGAAACAAAATTCCATTATAATGTAAATAGTAATTATAGAGATCATAATTCTAAATATGAAGAAATAGCAACATTAAAAAAAAGAACCGACTCCGGTAAAAAGAACTCTAATATATAGTTTTAACTTACTAAAAAGAAAATAATAACTTTCCAATAACGAAAAGATAATTTATCATAAGCCTATTACCGACAATCTTTTGAAGCCGGCGCCGCAATCATGTCCCGCATTTGCTAATCCATCTAATCTAATTTAAACATTTCCGAAAACATCAACTTTTTAATTGCTTGACTTTCCATGGATAATTATGGCGAACCATAAAGTCTTCTCACGAAACTAAAATTACATGTGTTGGATATTATGAGAGTATCCGATAACTGTCCTTTGTTCTCGAGAAAGAAGATACAATGTCAGATTTTGTTCAATAAAAAACATATGATTGGATATTTGATTCAGATATAAAAAATTGAAAACAATTCAACCTTTCTTGAATGATTTACACGGAATTTGTCTACTGCAGATGCCTATAAATGTAAGAGAAAATATCTCCTTAATCCTTTGGTGTCAATATCTTATATGTATACAATACGCCTATGGGGGATATGATTGAACAGTCTGTGTTTATATTTTAATTTGTTACTTTATGTGCCAACAGCAAATAAATTCCCTTTATTTCTTACATTCAGTATGTAAATATGAGTCCAAGTATGACATTCGGCGCCGACTTCAACATGTTGTGGGTAATAAGTTCTTGATAAATTATGTTTTAGTTATTGGAAAGTTATTTTTTACGTTTTTGTGCGTAACCATTAAATATTCGGGTTCTTTTTATTATGAGGTCGGTCCTATTTTGTAATTCAATCTGTGTTATATCCAGTGTATTCTAAATGTTTATTTAATTTAATTCTGTAATTTATTTTCAGTTTCTTATATAACACCTCATCTTTATATTAACGCTATTACGTCTCGACAGATCTGTAACACTCGTTTACTTTGATACAATGTATATTTTAAGCTATGCATAGCGTAGTAATTATGTATGTATATATATATATATATATATATATATATATATATATATATATAATAAATTAAAAACATTTCAAAAACAAGAATACTTTTAGTGCATAGTCTATATTATTCAAAGCTTTTCGCCGATAAAACAGTACCAGCGTCTTCAGGAAAATAATTTTAATTTAATAATATAGTAATAATATAAGTTTAATAATAC
>JBAIZL010000011.1:9902414-10017414 GCA_036971475.1 Prosapia bicincta | reverse complement strand
CCACGCAATGTAACATGTATAATACATGCGCCTACGAGAATGCTAAGGTAAACAAAGATTTCCGGAGAGGAAACCTGGCCTTCATAGCTAACAATCATTTCCATCACAGTTTCAGATGTCGTGAGGTGTTTCCATGGAAACGCGCGTTTGTTAGCAGCCTGAACCCCGTTTTACACCACCAAACTCTATTTACACAAAATCATTCTGAATATTTCCCTTGCAACGTAAACGCGATCGCGTACCTTTGCTTGTAAACATCGTCACGTCCGGCGCAGTGGAAGACAGCAACGCATGAATAGACTGCATTGCTTTCCAGGATTTACCGAATACTTGAATTTGGTTTCAGAAATAATGAAATTGGATGTAAAAATAAATTAATTAGAGCTCAGCTAGTGAGAACAATTCACAACGATGAAAATTACAACCGTTCACTATAACTCTAACTACACATTAGTTTATTAAAACAAACGGAACCGTTTCGGCGGCATAAACTATTATGTAGTAAGACTTAGAATTAACTGTTTTAATGTTTACGTTTGTGTAAGTGATATGTTTAAATGAATAAGTGGTCCACGCTAGAAAGCTCCAAATATGCTTACAAACGTTTTATATTCAAGAGTGTGTAGAAACCCAGATCGGATATGACGGATATGACAAGATCAGATACGACGGATATTTTCTGTGTGTAATTATAGCCTACTATGAGCAATTAGATGGTTAAACAATAATAATAATTTTTAAGCAATACAAATTTAGCAATTTCAGTAATTTCCCCAAATCCACAACCTTCCGAATTAAGACCACTGCCAGCTCTGTAGCAGGAATCGAAAGTGTTTATAAAGGGTTATCGATCCCACGTGTCGAGCGCTAGCGTGACCGCGGGTGCTCCGTCCATTAAGTATTCATTTGGGATCAGGCGAAGTCACGTCAGTCCGAGGGAACGTAATGCATCTAACATTGAGGCTCTCGGGGACGGGTTAACGTACGTAACTGTGCGGTGACGCGGGCGAGTTGTGCGGAATAGCCTACCTAACATATAACTTACCTTCTATATGTTGCTTTTGTGTTACTACAAAACTTTCAAGCGATGTTGTATAACATCAATGCTCTTTACCTCAATCTACTGTCATTGCTAGGTTCATAGTCTCAGGACATAAAACAGTCGCGAAATTGCCTATACAGCCCCGTGAATTCTATTTCCGAGTGTGCAGTGTATGTATACATTTTCACCACTACGTTTATTGTACGAATACGTTAGGAAATGTGTTTAGAGTACTCACATACATAAATAAAATAAAGATATAACTTTATAAATTATATCAATTTTCAAAGACAAAATATGAAAATCAAAACTATTTGAAAAGGTAATATATAATTCTAAGTTGATGAAAAAGCCTGGAATAAATATACGTAAACCACAATAAGCGACAGATGCATCTGCTATAGTGGCAAATCATCCAATGCAGGAACAAAAACTTCTTTCTTAAAAAGTAAATTATTTATTTTTGTGCTTTAAAAAACGTCATATTTGAAATGTAGAAATACGATATAAAAAAAAGTATGAAGTTGTTTTATTGTATGGTTCTGCGGTAATTTCGTTTAATGTCCTATCATTTCTGTGTAATCACACCGTCGCTCAGTGCTCAGGGAGATGAAATCACAACGAGATAGGTTCTGTCCCTTCCCCGGTGCTACTTGCTCATGGAGCCGGTATTTCCGTCCTTTGGGTAATACAAGGCGTGTTGCTAATACTTTGGAGCTACACGGTACAAGGTTCCCTTCTTCAGGCCTATTCAGTCCCCTATCACTGCCTGCTTCCCTTTATTTCCTATGCTATCATCTTCTTTCTCTTTTCAAAATGCCGTTCTATTTTTATGTACCTTTTTCTCAACTCCTTTTTTCATATTCCTTGACTTACCTGCCCCCGTTTCTTTATCTCTCTTCTCTATTTCGTTCTCTCCCTCAATCTATCTATCTTTATCTTTCTCTGTGTTTACCTTACTCCTTATCTGTTTCTCTCTCTCATTCTATTTAATTCTCATTCACTCTATTTGTTAATGTCTTTCACCCTCTTCCTTTTCTCTCTCTTTTTCTCTCGTCTATTTTTGTTTCATCTTTTCACTGTTTATCCCACTACGCCTCTCGTTTTTGACCCTCTTCTTCTCTCTATCTATATTTCGTTTCCTCTGTCTCTTTGTCTCTCTTTTTTTCTATCAGTCTCTTAATATTTTTCTCAATCTATCTTGTCTCTGTTTTTGTCTCTTTAAATCTGTCTGAACGACTCTCTCTCTCTCTCTTATTCGATCCCTTTCTCGCTCTCGCTCTCTCTCTCTCTCTCTCTCTCTCTCACACACACACACACACACACACACACAGTCGCCAGATACAAACGAACCTATTAACTAACAGAAATATTTGCAAACGCTGTATAAAATACCGTGGAAAACCCCAAAGCATAATTTAAATAATACTGCTACGGAAATAAGGAAATGAAAAACAGCTTGTGGACTCCTTTACACATAAAGCTGACGTATTTTATCGTATCTCGTTCTGTAGCTATGTCACAATGCAGCTGAGCTAACTAGAATCTAATACGCGATATGTTTATCGTATGGTGAGCATTGTGTTGTCGGTTTAATCCGGCAGACGGCTCTGCACTATCACTCGGGACAATAATGCTGCAAATTATCGTGTATTAGCAGCTGCGATCGAGTTAGGCCTGCGAACAATGCCGACGACCTGTGTGTGTTATCTCTGGCATTGCATCTGGATTGAACTGTTACAGCACCCGATTAGAGACACACACAGGAATATCTTTATATATGTGAAACAATCTATAAAAACACGTCAAACTGTAACCGACTATTATATATATATATATATATATATAAAATAACTAATAGAAGCCCTTGGTCAACCCCAGGATTGATTTCCCTCACCCTACGGCCATTCTTTCCTCCAAAGCAGGCAATGACGCGTAATTTACGAAACACACATAATCAGATCCACCCACGTGTAGCAATATTCGCTTCCTTATCTGCATTAATGTTTCCGGGTTCTCCGCACTGACTAGGAATCAACCTACCTTTACTAAAGATTGTGTACTAAACGCAAAATGTCCCCAACTGGAGGTAAGCAACGCCAGGAGTGTTTTGTGTTACATAACCCCACGAGATCACTAACGGATCACACGCCCATAGTTTACACTAAATTAAAATAATATTTACAATTTATGAATATTTCGCCAGTTCGTGCTCAACCTATCCGGAACAGCAGCACCCAACATTCTACAGGAGCGTTGATGAGGTGGCCTCCACCATTTGACGTCTGCATTTCTATAGTTATACTGTTTTTGACTAGGAAAATTTTATTCCACCAACTATTCTTTGAGCTTACCTTGTAAGGTCATGTAAAAACAAATAAAAGACATACGGAAAAAACCACAAAGTAATTATTTATTGACTTATACGCATTTCAAAGCTGAGAGTCGCCATCATCAGTGAGTGTTGCTACTACAACAGTTGTAAGTTAGCGTTTGTAGTAGCAATACTCATTGATGATGATGATGACTTTGTCATTGAATCGCATATGAGTCTATAAATGATTAATTTGTGCGTTTTCTGTATGTATTATTTCTTTTGATTCTACCCAGTTGTCACTCAGTATTTGAACATTTAATTGCTTACATCATGCGCCTGTCGTGGATCCACGACCTCTAAGGCTTTAGAAGTACTAGATCCACTACCAAATTTAGGAAGTATTTTTTTGAATGGTTTTGATATTTTTTAGTTTTGAAAATTTAAACTCAGATAATCGTTTTTCACCTTTATCATTAGTTATTCAATATAAGTACGTCTCTGTGGCAGGTTTAGTGTATTGAAGTGTGTGAATGTGTATTATATGAATGTTAAGCTTATTGGAAACCTAGAATGTAGTTTTTATGGGTTTATTGTTTAATGAAATATTTTTGTTCTGTTTTATTTCCATTACGTTTAACTTTTTTATTATAAAACATACAGTTTATCATTTAACATATATTATAGACATAACGTGTCACTATGGAATAGGTTACTGACTTTAACGCTAGCAGCAGCGAGACTAAAGAAAACGACAAACTGGAAGTGATCGGCAAAGGCCAGGAATATCTGCTCATTCAACTATACAGAGAGAGTTTAACGTTTGAGCAGACACAAGGAGTGTTTTAAAAAACTCAATCAGGGAAATAGACACGTGCACATCATACATAACTAAAGCCGACGCCTCAATCACGGAAACCCAATCGCTAACGTGCAACTCTCTGATAGGTTTTTTATGAATTGTTTTCAGAAAAATGTCCTGGATCTGCTCCAGGGGTTTTAATGAGGGTCTATTACGTTATCTAGTAAGCTATGTACGATTGTTCATTTTTAGGGTAGATGAAATTCAACTAAATGACTAAATAAATTGTGTATTACATACTACACGCATGTGTAGTGCATTACATGCAACTCCACCATGATGTGTAACTAGAGCGATAAATATCATTCGAGGAACAATATAGGACGACACTCTTTTGCTAACCTGTGTAATGATGGACTACTCAATCGAGGAAACGCGAAAGTAGGGATTCTAGTAAATGGCCGACAATTGAGCAACTGAGATATTTAGAGGTTTCCTTCTATTTGTATAAAGATGCAAAGGATTTACTGAATGTAGAAAAAGAACTAAACTAAAAGCGTAAAAGATATTACTCAGACAAATGCATAAAGGGGTTATTGAGTCAATGGAAACCACGAACCATCCAAAACAAAAGGCAGATTTATTTCTAAAGACATGAATGATCCATTTGTATAGAGTTGTTTGTTACTTACAAAACCCATGCGTATATATTGTATAGGTTCAATTATACGCCGCACTAATAATAAATACGTTTTAAACATTTAGAGAAACGCGCTGTAACAGTTCTCAAAGTTCCCTTACTTTAGGAAGAGAGTTCTTTATCCTTTACATGATCACTACAGCGTTTGCGAAGGGAAACCATAAATATTCAGGGGGGATGAGAGAGCGCGGATTTCTTCCGCCCGAGTTGCCAAAGCTATACAAGAATAAGTGCACTGTAAATACGTTGCTTGAATGTTAAATAAAACTTTTAATAAAATTTTATACAACTTGCGAAATGATATTTGTAAGCAAAAGAAGAGACACTTGAAACTCAAAGAAACTTATTGAAATAATGTGTTTCTCGGGCATTTTATATGATGGACTTGCCGTTACCTTATCTCTCTTACGTAAGTGTCTATATATATGTATATATATATATATATATATATATATATATATATATATATATATATATATATTTAATAAATTAAAAATATTTCAAAAACAAGAATACTTTTATTGCATATATTATTCAATATTATTCTTGTATTGTTCTTGCAATATTATAATATATTCTTGTTTTTGAAATATTTTAATTTATTTAATATATTTCAAGAAAACATATCACCATATTTAATATATATATAAGTTACGTTTTATATTAAGCAAGAAAGGTTTTTAAAAATGATTTTTATTTTTACAAACCTTTGAATTTAATAAACAATTAATTTAGAAAACTGTTACATAAATTTTACTTAATAAAACAATACAATTGATATGCACTCAATCGGAGTGGAAAACGTCTGTGCGATACAGAGGCGACTTACACACTGCCGGGGCTCTGTTCTCACACCTATATAATACTAAAGCTGCGTAAGCAGGAATTTTCCTAGCACGCATTTAATTATGAAATGTTCACATAAAATGTTTATATAACTCCTCCATCCCTAAAGAAAACTTCGGGGGTTGGCGAAGTTTCGGCGTTGGTTGAAGTCTTCTTCTTCTTCCTGATGAGGGCGAAGTATATAAGCTGCTGAATAGGCCTCCGTAAAGGGCAATTTTTCGGCATGGGTTGAAGTCCTCTTCACTGGAGAAAGTCACCAGGCAAAGGTTGATTTCCAAGATCCAGTTAAATGGGTTGTCTGCGATTTCCAACGCAGTATCCTCGTAGTTTGTAGGCGTTATTGTTTTTGATGATGGGCATTTTACTGTCTAATTTTCTGTTCATTATAATTCAACTGAGCAAAAGTATTTGGAATTGATTAATACAATTTATAATGAGTCTTTTCTATCATAGGATAGATACAAAATGTTTATAACATATACAATTGTTATCAGAATCTAATTTTTGTTCTACAAAATTTACATTGATTACAATAAAAGTTTTATATAAATTTTTCATAATTTTTACCATCATTTACATTCAACTTGCCTGTTATAGATTTGATAAGGACTCTAGTCAGTTTATAAGAATTCTTTTTGTTTTGTTATCTCTTTAAGAGTATAGTTTCTAATTTTCTTCAATTACATTTCTTTTTGTGATTAACTTATTTCACATAATTAACAATATTTATTACCATAATTAGTTACATATCATTTAATTAATTACAAAAGTTTGTAACACATACAATTAATAAAAACAATGTTGTTTAAAAGTTTAATAAAGTTTCTTGCATAGAACTAGTGGACAAAGGTATGGTAGGGATTTTAATTTGATTGTGTCGAATATGAACAAGAAGGATTTTGGTCATTAATTACATTTTTTATCTTCCTAGGCCTTTTAATTTTCGACAAATGTATATTGTCTTTTGTGTTATGATGTCTAGGCTTTATTTTTCCAGTTTTTCTTTCTTTATCTATCGAAGCTATTTCTTCCTTGCTATATCTGTTTTTAGTTTTGCTTTGCTTCTGAACTGATTTTATATAAACTTCAGATGGTATATCTGGAAGTGGTTCTTTGTTTACATTCCTTTTTTCTAAAACTTTTTCTTTAATTCTTTGATTGCTATCCCTAATGTTTTCATAAAGTATTTTTGTCTTTTCTTTATGGTTTAAAACGTAGTCATTTACAATTTGTTTTTCTAAATCTATATCTAATAAAGAGTTTGAATTTATGTGTCCAAATAAGACTTCGCACGGCGTTAATTTTGTGACTGAATGAATGCTATTGTTATAGGCAATTATAGCATATTTGACTTTCTTAATTATACTGTCTTTTTTAAATTCGATTTGATTATTTAACAGCCTTATGTGTTCTATTAAGGTGGAATGAAATCTTTCACATAATCCGTTTGATTGGGGGTTTTGTGTACTGATAAAATGGATTTTGATTTTATGCAGGTCTAATATCTCCTTCACAATTCTGTTATTAAACTCCGTTCCATTGTCTGAGATAATAACTGTTGGTAAGCAGAACTGCGCAAAGTAATCTAATAACTTGTCTGCAATCTCTGTAGCTTGAGAGCTTCCCAAGCGATAAGCTTGAGCATACTTTGTGAAACTGTCGACAATGCTGATAAACGCATTCTTTTCTAAAGAGATAGTGTCGATGTGAATTATCTGGAAAGGCCTTGCAGCTGTAGGCGTCTAGTTCATCTCTAGTTGTAAGGGAATTCTGTCATATTTGGTTCTTTGACATATGTCACACTGATTTATGAAATTTTGGATTAGTGATTTTAAATTAGGCCAATAATATCTTCGCTTAATTTGTTCGTATGTTTCCTGTATCCCTCGGTGATTGGTTTTGCTAACATGATAATTACTTATTGTTTCTAAGGTATCTTCTTCCGAAGTTAGGTCTAAGAGTTTTTTATTACACTTAACTAAATTTAGTTCAGTTTGTTTGAAATTTTTGGCTATGCATGATGCAAATCTCTCATAAAAATCGTCTTCAAAATATAGATTATATTTTATTTTTGGTACCAAATACGATTTTACAAAATTAACTATGTCCTCTTTAAAATTATTTTCTGATATTTCGACTATTAAACGGGTTCTTGAAGTTCCAAATAGTTTTATAATTTTTACTTTCTTCGGCTCAAATTTTACTAATGATAAAAATACTTGATTTTTCCCAAAGTTTACAGGCTCGTCGGAAATTGGTATTTCAATTTGGGTGTTCCCTTCGAAGTTGGAATGCACGGTTTGACTGTCACTTTCTTGATCGTACTCTAAGTTGGCATTATCTGTTGCGTCGAGTTGTACGACCATAGACTCATTATCTTCATTCAATTCCGGGAAGTAACGACTCAGTAAGTTCGCTGGAGATAATTCAAGGTCTGGTTCTACAGTGTGTTGGGTGTTTGTTGACCTTTTATCAGTAACGTTCAATAGTATTCTAGATAAAGCATCGGCATTTTGGTTTAATTTGCCTTTTTTGTATCTTATGTCATAATCATATTCTTCTAATTTTAATCTCCATCTTAAAAGCTTGGAATTTGGTTCTTTAACTGAAAATAACCATTGTAAAGGTTTATGGTCTGTATAAATTTTAAATTTTCTTCCAAATAAATAAGGCCTGAAGTGTTTGGTAGACCATACGATCGCTAATAATTCCTTTTCAATCGCGGAGTAATTAGTTTCGCTGACGTTTAAAGTTCTGCTGGCATACGCTATAGGAAGGTCCTTTCCATTTTTGTCCTGGCTTAAAATCGCTCCTAGTGCAAAATTACTCGCGTCTGTCGTTAGAGTAAACTCCTTTTCAAAATCTGGGTATTGTAGAAGGGGCTCGTTAGTCAATATATTTTTACATGTTTCAAAACATTCTATAAAGTCTGGATTTTCTATATTTATTTTTGCATTTTTCTTTAAACAGTTAGTAAATGGTTTTGTTATCTTGGCGAAGTTTTTAATAAATTTTCGATAATAGCCTATTAGTCCTAAAAATCCTTTAATTTGTTTGGTGGTTTTGGGTATTGGATAGTTTTTGATTGCCAAAATCTTTGCTGGGTTAGGTTTTACGCCTTCCGGTGTAACAACATGCCCTAGATACGCTACTTCTTTTCTTAAAAATTCTGTTTTATCCAGCTGTACTTTAAAGTTGGCTTTGCGTAATCTGTCGAATACTTCTTTAAGTCTTTGTATATGTTCTTGGAGGCTAGTGGAGTAAATTATAATGTCGTCTAAATAAACTAAACATGTTTCATTTTGGATGCCTCTCAGAATATTATTCATAATTCTTTGAAATGTAGGGGGGCTATTCTTTAGTCCAAAGGGCATTCTTAAAAATTCGTAGTGTCCCGTTTCTGTTGAAAACGCTGTTTTTTCTATGCTATTTTTATCCATTTCTACTTGGTGAAATCCTGAGGCTAAATCTAAAGTTGTAAAATACTGAGATCGTCCTAATTTATCTAATATGTCGGTAATGTTTGGCAAGGGAAATTTATCGTCAATTGTTTTCTTGTTTAATCCTCTAAAATCTATTACTAATCGAAATTATCTTTTGCCAGAAGCGTCTTGTTTTTTGGGTACAATCCAGACAGGAGAGTTCCATGGAGAATTTGAAGGTCTAATAATTCCTTGTTCAAGCATGTCCTCAGTTTGTTTATTAATTTCGTTCTTGTAAATCTCTGGATATCTATAATTTCTGGAGTATACGGGAATTTCATCAGTAGTCCTAATAACATGTTTTATTTGGTTGGTAAAAGTTAAATCGTTTCCCTCAATATGGAATAAATCTGCATAATCTTTTATTAAACTTGTTATAGCGGATTTTTCTTCCGAGTTCATATGTTCCATTCTAAATTTTGATAAATCTAAATTTTTTCTTCTCGAATTTTTTTGTTTATAATCTAATAAATTGAAATTAGCGTTCATTTGCATTGCATCAGGTCTAAGGATATTGTATTCTTCTAAAGATTTTAATTCTAATGGTTCATTTACTGTTAATTCTACATTTACTTCTGTGTTGTTTATTATAGGGCAGTAGGCTTCTCCCTTGTGTACTGAGACTATACACTGCGGAATTTCTAATCCATTTAAGTTTTTGTATGGTAAGAGTCCTTCTCCATCTTGAATATTTTGTATTCTAAATTTAATCATTTGGCTAGCGCGGGCTTGTATAACATAACTTGTTCCCTTTTTTGCTTTCTGTTCCTGACATTTATTATTATTATTATTATTATTATTATTATTATTATTATTATTTTGTTCTTCTGTGTTAAAATATTGAATAGGGATTTCCTCATCACAAAGTATTAATTTATTATTTGTAAAGTCTAAGCTTATTCCTAAATCCTTTATATTGTCTAGCCCGAGTAATAGGTCGAAATTCTGATGAAAGTCAAATAAATAAAATTTAATTGCTTTTTTAGACAACAGAGGTATGGTGCAACAAAAATTTTCTTTTGAAGTGCCGTGTGCGGTGATTACTTCAAACGGCTCTTTTTTTATGCTTGTTTTAAAATTTTTCCATCCTAAAGATTTTCGCATAAATGATCTAGTACTGCCTGTGTCAATTAATATTCTAGATTTGGTGTTTGTGTCGTATATAAATGGTAGCTCGTTATTTTCGCTTTGTAGATTCATTATTGAAAATCGATTCCGAGGCTCGTATGTCCTAAAAAATCGTCCTGATCGATTTTAGCGGTCTCTTCTTCGTAGTTGTCGGTTAAATTTTGGGATTCTTCGAAGTACTCTTCTTTCCCGAGATCTTCTTCAAAAGCGAATGATTCTTGTCCATTAGTCTGGTACATAGTGTAATCGTCTTTTTCGGCTCCTTGTCCGGTCATTTGATACAAATTCGTTTGTCTAGAAGGCCTATCTGTCTGTCTAGTGGAAATACTCATAGGGGTAGGTTGATAACCCGTATTTCGCTGAGGATACTGAGGTTTAGTAGTGTTGTTGTTTGGTTGTCCCCTTTGAGGCTGACCGTGATTAGCAAAAGTTGGTGGTCTATAGGAAGGATTTGGGTGTTGATAAGGTTGTTTAGGTATTTGGTGGTATTTAAATTCAGTATGTATTGGTCTTCTTACGTTATGAGTTTGGCTTTTCTGAAAGACTGGTTGTTTGCTTGGCTGAGTAACAACCAGCCATTTTATTATTTTTAAATTTAAAGTCGTTTGTGAGCATATTAAGTGCTTCACTAAGAGTGTTAGGGTTCTTGGTACGCATTAGTGACCCGATGGGTTCAAGCAAACCCCTAAGGAGAACTCTTAAAGCTAGTTTCTGAACGTATTCTATTAAAATGTCTTTAGCCATCTGCCTTTGAGGCTCTTTATTCATAAAAAATGAAATTTGTAAATTTAGTAACTTTTGAATTTTCTCATAGAATTGAAATGGTGATTCGTTACTTTCTTGTTTTAATTCTGACATCTCTAAGTTTAATGTGAAACAATCTCTTTTGTCTGAATAACTAATTAATAATACTTTTCTAGTTTCGTGCCAATTGTAAGAGTTAGAGTTTACAACCATTTCCAGTGCTTGGCCTTTTAATTTAGAAAGAATAGAGGAGAACAGATACTCATTTTGAAAATCCTCTGGATTTTCGCTTACATAAAACTTATTCACTAACTTATCACATATTGAGATAAATCTGTGGAGCATAGTGGGCTCTCCACTATACTCGGGTATCATGTCAAGATACTCCTTTTTTAATATTGGCGTTGCCATTATTTAGTATTATTTTCAAAATAATAAAAATTAAAATCAATTATATAAAATTAAAAAGTATTTACTCTACTTTTTCTTAATTCTATATCTTAAGATCTACTTACAAGTTGATCCAAAATACTTTGCTCATTTGAACAATTTTCACTTTTCACTTTTCACCTACACGATATTCGCTCGTGTTCTTAATAGATATGCGCTCTATTAAGTGGTTGTAGATATTCAATCTACTTAAAGTTTCCTCAATTAACGGTTAAAACCGACGGACGTTATATTCACTAACTTCCTTGAGGTGTCCTACCGACTGCGCCAGTTACGTTTTATATTAAGCAAGAAAGATTTTTAAAAATGATTTTTATTTTTACAAACCTTTGAATTTAATAAACAATTAATTTATAAAACTGTTACATAAATTTTACTTAATAAAACAATACAATTGATATGCACTCAATCGGAGTGGAAAACGTCTGTGCGATACAGAGGCGACTTACACACTGCCGGGGCTCTGTTCTCACACCTATATAATACTAAAGCTGCGTAAGCAGGAATTTTCCTAGCACGCATTTAATTATGAAATGTTCACATAAAATGTTTATATAACTTATATATATACTCGCACCATTGTATACAAACAATAATACAAGGAAAACAAATCATGCTGACATAAACCTGAAGGTCACCACGTGACAGTACGAAGTGTTTGTATTTGTTCAGAAAAGTAAATATGACTCAGCGGTTTTACCTCTCGAAGTTTTTCCTTTCTTGGCGTATTTTTACTGAAATGATCCTTAAAAGAAAGGGGTGCATACAGGTTCCTACCATCGTTAGCGCGCTACCCTTTGCGCCTTTATGTCCTTGGCAACGTCTCAGGTAAATCTATCAAAGGACGGCTTATTTAAGAAGACAAATGTCGAGAGTATAATAACGGAAGGAACTTTAAAGTAAAAAAGAAGATGATTTAAGTTTTTAGCTTGGGTATTTTGATTGTTAATTGTTAAAGTCTTGCAAGAAACTGGTTTATTTATGCTACAATATTTTCTTAATTTTAACATCCAATTAATACAAACTGACGTTTTAAAATAACATGAAGTAATGAATTCCCATGACTCATTTAACTATATAGGTTAAAGTTATATATTTCATAATGTTTTTGTATTTAAGTTACAACATTCCTAATTATAACATTTACCATTATCGAGTTTAGCCTTCCGAAATTATATTACGTTTAATGTACTGCTCGATACTGAATGACAAAATGAGTGAATTTTGTTACTTATTTAACAATTAGTTTTAACTTTACGCTGAATATATTTAGGTTGTTTCTATATTTAGCACCTGTGGTAATACTTGACAGGGTGTAAACTGTCTGGCCACAACAGCAAATATATTACTAACTAGGTACTCCCAATGTGATTGCAACACAATCCTATGTTCCCCTATGTATCTTGACGATATTATCCTACGTTAAGGGTAGCATCAGCCCTAAATGTCAATAAACTGGGTTGCCTTGGTGACCTTTAGCAGATTGTTTCCTACATAGTAACCTATTCATCCATATACAGCTTCATAATCTTTATTTTAGTTCCAAGTAAAGTTATACATACCTGATTTGTATCACATTTATTTATACTAACTAAATAATTATTGAATATATACAGAGAATATAAGCCAGAGTATATTTTAAAATTTTGCATAAACATGTTTTTAATTAATTTTTAGTTTCTATTAGTGTAAATGACATTTTAAGGGGCAACGTATGCAATCTAACTACAGTTGTTTAATCATCCCTTAAAAATATTTTTCACATTTCAATCTCTCAGAGTGGCTTTCCCCCGTACAAAATCTCTGTGTCTGTATAGCATGGTTGCATGCTGTACAGGCGCACAACGAGACGTTTTCACATCGATAGTGTAATACTTGAACAAAACTCTTTCGTAGATTTGCAGAGAATTGTTCACTAGTGTTGTGATTTCATTCGTAGGATCGAATAAAGGGGAATCGTGGGTGATAAGGTTTACCATATTTACGAAATTAATGTTACCACATATGGAGTAACTTAAGACATATGGAGTAACTATACGCCTATGTGATATAACGACCTGATAGAGCTAAGCTGAATAAGATGTTGCCATCACTACTCACTCGTTTCTCTGTGCAGACATTACCGTTGCCAGGGTTACTGGTAATTCTGTCAAAGGACTGTTTAATATACAACCATTTAAAAAAATATAGAATAAAAACATTTCCACAAAGTCGGTGGGTGAATGTCGAGTCTACTGTAAGTTTAAATCTTTTGAATATATATTATTCTTATTTTAAACATAAATCCCAGGGCAGGATTCAACAGAACTCTAAAGAGATGTGGAGTCGATGGTTTCTAAAATTAGCGACCCTTGATGAGGGTAAGCAATATGACTTTTAAAGTTCGTACTTAAGGTTTCTATATTACAGCAAGTAGACAAGTAGTAAACTGTACAAGAAAACCATATATTCGTAGAAGGATCTGTAGGCAACACACGCGCGTACATTTACAAACGCCTTGCCTACGAAAGCTTCTATATTCACGTAACTTTTATCACCAAATCCTATATTGTAGATAATCTGATTAACCCTTCCGCTTGTTCGAGCTAACACCGTCCCGGGGCCTTTGTGGCTCCGTTTATATCCAGTAGCCAGTATAATATTAAACTTCACTCGCTTGGGTTTATGACAAGGTTAGATACTTGGGACGGATTTATAAATACAAACTGCAAACACACATTATTGTATGAAAATATTGTGTTCAAGGTTTTTGCATGCGGCAAAAACCATGCATGGTTTTTGGTATTCAAAAACCTTTCTCATCTTTTGTAGCCACTCTGACTAAACACAGTGAAACTACAAGAACAAGGCTTTTAAAGGAAACCAACATTATTTACAACCATCATTGGGACAAGTAGAGGGAGATGAAATGGAAGAGGTTAAGGCCCTCCTGCAGGGTACGTTTCCACTATGCATCCCGTAGTTGCATACGCTACACTCCTCAGGGTCACCGGAGCTTGTCAGCGTTGCCACACCACACCCCTAGATAAATGCGCACTTCGTGAGGTTTACAAGGGGGAAGAATGCTTATAAGGTGTGTGTTTGTAGGCAGGGAGAAAATTAGTAAAAGCAATTTAAAGTGAAATATTGCGTCCACTATTACCACAGCCTCGAGGCTCGCTAAGAATAGGAGTCTGTTGTTTACCTCACAGAATTCCCTGCTTTGTTCTTACAAAGCTCGAACTGTGCTTTGCGGAAAGTCTATTCAAGCGATCCTTTCATTAAACTTCCCTTTTTCCTTTCAACCGAAAAACTCGCAACATTTTGTCTCTTCATATTAATTTTATTGTAATTAATTACAAAAACATCTTCTTCTTTTTAGGACAAACATTGATACTTTATGTTCCTTTATCTACTTCTACTTTTAGGTTTTGTTAAATATAATAATTTTTACAACAAAAATATAGCCTACTTACTCAGCTTATTATTAAATTATATAGAAAATGCTTTGATTTTATTTCCGATTTAGATACATGTTTGATGTTAAAGAAGTAGGCTTGGTGGATTGTTCTTGGGGCAAACACTGCTTAAATAGTGATTGGGGGTTTACGTACGGCGTATATTTTACCCCATTTACTGTAAGAAAGCATTTATAAAATTCTTGGGATTTAAAACTGTTACTCGAGAGAAAAGGCTGTTGCTTTATTGAATTTGTATAAAACGTTCTTTGGAAGTAAAGATAAACACTTTAAAAATATTCCAGTTGATACAAAATGTTATTTTGAAAATAATATCAAACACTTTTACTGAAATTTGTTCAGGCTTTCATTGGCTTAAAACGGTTCCATTGTGTTTGTTTGTTGGGTTCTTTTATTATACGACTTGAAATCCTGCTCCAGAGGAAGCTACCTGGAAGGTCCTACTCGTAACCTGATACTTCCCAGACCTGTCAGAGCGTACATGTCTCCCCTTTACCAAATAATAGAAGGTGCACTCAAAGGTAACTCAATGCCCCACTATAAAGCTGTTCCAATACTAATCAAATATTTTATTAAAATTAACTTCAACGTTTTTCATGGTCATATGATTCACTCATGACTTTGCCTCGCGTGAAATAAAACTACATTCCCTCAGAATATGGAGAGATTCTTATAGTGTGACTGATTCATTTCAGGGATAAGGCTACATCTACTGTGCAGTTTCTACTTTCTCGACATTAAATAAACAACACTTAAAATTCTAGAGCATACGTTAAAGTTTCAACAACTGCTACGTCATCCCATTTTACGTCACGCTGCCCTGACTGGCATTGTCGTTACAAATATGGGTGATACTGTCACAGTAGACCTTCAACAGCCAGGGTCTTCCATTAACGCGCATGTGCAACCTTCACATCGGTTCCTTGAGTGGCGAGAGAATGTAGGGGGAGAGAATGTAAGAGGAGAAACAGTATCAACGATAACAGTAGAACCTCGTGGCCTAATGGTTAAGGTATTCGGGTTCAAATCCCGAACTTCGATTTTAATTTTTTTTCTTAAATTATTCTAGTTTTAATGAATCTTATTTGTTGCCATAGGTTAGGTTAGGTGTTATAAAAAATTTATTAATGTCTTTTGAATAAAAATGCAAAGTTAAATTTAATTTTAACATAGTGAGATTTCTTCCTTTTATACCTACATTAAAATATACGTACGAAGTATCCAGTCAGGATAGATTTGGTAATAATTTTATTCAGAATTACTATCTATTTTTATTAAAATATACGTACGAAGTATCCAGTCAGGATAGATTTGGTAATAATTTTATTCAGAATTACTATCTATTTTTATTAAAGTAAACCTACGAAGTATCCAGTCAGGATAGATTTGGTAATAATTTTATTCAACATTACTATCTATTTTTATTAAAATATACGTATGAAGTATCCAGTCAGGATAGATTTGGTAATCATTTTATTCAACATTACTATCTATCGTTATTAAAGTGTACCTACGAAGTATACTATTTCCCCCACTGCTGCAGTAAACCCTACATCGCTTCTCAGCTGTGACGTCACGCGCATGCACGTTGATGGAAGATCCTGGCTGTTGAAGGTCTAGTATACTGTCACCCCTATCCCAGCTGAGTTCTGATAGGACAGATCGTGGGTCATCTATAGTAGGATCATCTGGTCAGTTTAGTTCTCGCTTGTCAGTTCATGGTGAATCATCTGTTACGTTCAGTTCTCGCCGGTCGATTCAGCGTAACATTCACGCACACTATCATTTGGTGAGTTCATATCTGGCTGATCAAGTTTATGTTGCATCCTTACTCAGAGCACCCGACTACGGAAGTCACTGCCTTGCCCTCAGAGTATCAAGCCAGTCTTTATTAGCCAGTCTTATATTTGTATTAATGATGTGTCACAGGTTATAAATGTATGTAACTTATAGAAAGCAATCTGACTCCTCCTCTCGAGAAAGTTTCCGCCCGTAAACAAGTTTCACCAACAAATCCTATACTATTTGCAAAATCCCGTGACCTCTTCATTAACACGTGACTAATACTTTAACAATGTATGCCCTTGATACTTACGAGCTATTACAATGCGTTACATCTCGGCCATCTTGTTTCTAAACACTGTCTTTGTTTAATGTATTGTTTACATACAAGTTGACGCTGGTGACATTAACTGTCGGTTAGGATTCAAGCTGAAAACAAATCTAATTGGAAAAATCGTTGTAATAACGAAATCTCTTTCTAGATATGTGTAAATATCTCCAAATTAGTTGGCAAGAGTCGTCACTACGTGAGATATGTCCCCGAGTTGTGATTCCCGTATATGTACGCCGGGTTGACAATTATAAATGGTGTTACTGTAGTGAAGGCATTGGGATGCTTACGTTCAGGCTGTTGCAGTTGTTTTTTTTTTTTTGCCTATTGTGTGAACGTTAAAAGAGAGAAAGCAATTTGAAATATATTAAAGTTTTGTTTCGAAATAATCAATAGCACGGCCGGATTCTTCGGATGGAGGGATCCGTAAGATACGGGAGTCAGCAAAGACATGTTGAAGACGGAATCATAACCAATACAAAAAAAAAATATATCTCAGTCTTATGTATTTGGCGCGAGGGTTAATAGAAAGACCAATTCTTTCACATTGGTTGCATGTTTAGTAACGGAGCGACAAGACAAGCACTTACAATCCAGCTTCTCGCTTTTTATTGTCTCATCAGGAAGAAGGAATGTTCAGCATGTTGCACTTAAGGGCGAGGGCCACTTCAAGTAGAAAAGGAAAGTTGTTCCAAGTCGGCTTTGTTCCAGGTAATGAGGAGTTGGCTTTGTGCAAAGTTTCAGCCGGGAAACACGCCTCAGAAATTCACTTTAAGAGTAAATATCAGGAAAGGTAATATTACTGGTGGACTTATCATTGACCATAATATCCTTAGGAAAGTATTGCGATACAGCGTGGTTGCAAGGAGTATAGTTTCCTACGCAGTTGCTATGAAGTATATGTACTCTATAAATGTTATATAGAGGCCTAGTAGTGTTTGCTTTGTTAACGCTAACGGTCTAGTAAAATGTTCAAGTCGTGTATTCATTTAAATTTTATCGTTTTCATAAGATTTATTAATTTAAATATTGTTACAAGATAAAAATAAACGCAATCGGAGATGTGCGCCAAGGTAGTAAGAAACATATTCCTAGCATTAAAATCTCCTGGCAGAGACGCTAACTCCATTAGCCTAATGGGGCATCTCTGTAACGAGAATAAAATGGAGTCACTAATTACATCCTAAGTCAGTTAGTTAATAAAGAGAACGGATTTACGGTGAGAATTTCTTTAATTAGATGATTACATTGTTTGCTAATTAAAATGATACATTGTTGACGTCGTAAGCCTGGAGACATCTTTGGAACACGTGTTTTATAATGATACCCGCAAGTTCGAACGTAAGTAATTGCCAGGTAGATAGCGCCACTGTGAATCTATATTAATGACGGCTTTACAAAGAAGTTACAGCTTTTACAATAAAACAAAACAATGACGGATTTGTCCTATTTAGACAATGGAAAGCGCTCGCAATGGAATGAGTGCTTCATTTTTATAAAGTTTGTAATTAATAGAAAACCTATTATTAGGGGTTGGAAAATGTAAATAGAGTTTTATTTAACGAATTCTGTTTAAATCTGTGTTTAAAACGTGTCCGATGCGTCTAAGGAAGGTTTTATTTATAAAATTGAATAAACGTATAAACCTTATTATATTTACATTGAGTTCCTTGTAATATATTTTATTATATTTATTAAGCGATAAAATATAGAATAAGAACATTTCATCTTAATAATGTACAATGAATAATGTAACATAATCTACGTGTTACAACAGCTGATCTACAACATAACCTATATCATAAATTCAGCTGATGTATAAAATCATATGCTATTACTTAATTTATATTAAAATAATTGAATGCAACATACACAAACACACACACACACACATACATACATATATATATATATATATATATATATATATATATATATATATATATTTGTTTAATAAATTAAAAATATTTCAAAAACAAGAATACTTTTAATGAATATATTTATTCAAAGCTTTTCGCCGATTAAATAGTATCAGCATCTTCAGGAAAAAAATTATCTAATAAAATACTTTTACAAAATTAAATCATATCTAATTATATCATAAATTAGACATATGATTTAATTTTGTAAATGTATTTTATTAGATAATTTTTTTCCTGAAGATGCTGATACTATTTAATCGGCGAAAAGCTTTGAAGAAATATATTCATTAAAAGTATTCTTGTTTTTGAAATATTTTTAATTTATTAACTATATATACAAGAAAACATATCACCATATTTAGTATATTAATATATATATATATATATATATATATATATATATATATATATATATATACTATTAATTTTTAAAATAACATGTTCCACTCTCTTTGTGTTAAAACATTAAGTGAAAAGATCTAACGAAGAGTTGTTGGTTTGAGTCTTTACTGAGAATATGAGGCAATAATAAAAGCCTAATGAAACCGGATGTGCCTTTATAAAGCAGTTAAAACCTCACTTCCGAGAGTAATCTCCGACGTCCAGCAACAGAGCCGGGTCAGGAACGAAATTATTATACTTAAGGAAAGTTGGAAATCCAGGAATACAGCTTTAACGTGAGATTTATAATGAGTCCGCCGACGTGTAATTTCTTCCAACTTTTGCGTCAAGGCAGACAAACTTTGGGCTGTGTTTTTTGTAACGTGGAAGCAGGGTTTTCTAATCGTGAATAATGGGCTTCATTATATGAGGCCTTGCAGTCTCTGTGACGTCATCACGGAGAGTTAAAACTTGTTTCAAACTCTCAGTGTTTGCTTAAACCTAATTAGAATGGCTTGAGACTTTTTTATTACTTACAAACTGCAAGTAATAATAAAAAAAAAGTTTAAAGTCTGAGGTATACAAAAACAAAATTTATTTCAGATACTTTTTATTAACTTTTTACAAATAATATAACATACATATGACAGAATCGCAATAATTGGTGGAAAAATAGCAACCGAAATTATTACATACAATAATTATTTAAATATAAATAATAAATTATTAGGGGAAGGACGGGTAAAGTGGCCACTCATTTGTTTGCTGATTTTTTATGATCCATTATTCAACAATTAAAATCATTAAACATATACCAACATCAACTACAATATGTTGGGTATTGGATAATATCTTGTATTTTAGACTTTTTAAATTTTAAATGTACATAAACAGGCTTTTAGAAAAAAAGTACAAAATGGCCACTTTGCCCTCATAAGTCGGATAAAGTGGTCAGGGTTTGTCACATGTAAGTGAATGAATTAGAAACACTTGTTCAAAGTTATTATTGGATGTAATTTGAATATATAAATGATTTTGTCAAAACATTATAATTTCAATGAATTTTCATACATTTTTAAATTAAAAAAAACAAGTACACTATTTACAATATTTACAATTAAAATCATCGTCGTCTTCGTCACACCCTGAACACTCTTGGTGAGCCCATTCCTTACACAGAGAACATCTTATCCAACCCTCATTATCTTTAGACTCAGATAAAGATTCATTACAATAAAAACAAACACAATCTTCTTCTATCTCCTTTTGTTCTTGATCTTCTTCATCTTCAAAACTGAGTCGCTTCATTGGATGAAGAGCTTTCTTAGTTTGTCGAGTTGGTTTTTCGTGAGTAAGCCCAAACTGGTTTTTCATATCTGTTCTCTTTCTCTTCTTCACCTCTTGCTCCTGCCGCTTTTGAATTTCTGCTGCCAATTCCTTTTTGTATGGGCTACCCGTGATGATTGCCGTCCAGCCCCTTTTTCCACTTTGTTTTCTCTGCTTAATAATGGCTTGTTTTGGCAAAGGAATAATTTCTTTTGGGCTCACTGCAAAAGCACTTTGATTTACGCCACTGGACCCAGCAATTGGTGAATCCCCACTGTTATGATGATCAACTGCCTTTTCACTCAAATCTCTGTCGCTGGTTTCAAGATCGCCCACAGCTGCTTGTCCATCTTCATTTTCCTTCAACTCATTGTCAGTGTTTGCCCTATTTCCAATAACACTTGTACACTCATCATTTTGTCTCTTGTTTATCGGAATATCAGACACCTCTGCTGGAAGAAAATCTGCATCACAAAACACATCAGGATTTTAAGGGAAAACCCCACACTTTCGAAATTCGTTGATAGCAGTTATAGGTACTGCTGCACGTAAGAATGCATCTCCAAGAAGTTTGCTGATTTGAAATTGGGTTATAGCTCTTCCAGGGTTATTTATGAGGAATTTTTCACAATCTTGGACATAGTAAGCTTTGAAGGAAACATCCAAGGGTTGCAGCTTGTGACTGCAATATGGAGGCAAACATATGACAGTATGATTTTCCCTAGCCCTCTCGATAAAATCCATACTCTTCGTATGTGTTGCATGTCCGTCTAAAACTAGAAGCACAGGATCTTCCTTTGAAGTCTTAAAGTGATTCAAAAAGTGATCAAACCATTTGAAAAAGATATTTCTTTGCATCCAGCCACTTTGAGTGCAAGCAAAATTTGAGCCAGGGGGGGGCTCCATCTGTCAGCTCTGTCAGCTTTTTTCTCAATATTAAACGTGTGAGGAGTATTGTTTTTTATTGCGAGACAATTTGTCGTAAGTCCTTCTGAGTGATACCATAGAATCGTTTTTCCATTTCAATAATATGTTGACAAAGTTCTTCTTCCTGTTCGTCGGTGAAGATCTTTCTACATTTACCAAGAATTTTCTTCTCTTCAGTTGCATCTTGATTAGGATTCTTCTTTTGAGAGTATTTCGTGGCACATTATACTGTTTTGCTGCCGTTTAAAATGGCATCTTATCTCTTTTAACAGGTAATATAGCCTCTTTCATAGCATCTGAACTCCAACATTGTTGTGTTGATTTTTTACGGTATTTGTACGGCATCTTGAAATGGTCTGTAACATTACCAAATACGAGAAATAGGACACATCGAGAACATTATAAACGGATATAAATTGGTTTCATATTGATCTTAGAAAATGAATACACTAAAATCAGGGATTTATTAAAATATATACAGTTGAACAAATCGTGCCGGGCAAAGTGGCCACCTGGCCACTTTACCCGCAATGTTCAGTGGCCACTTTGCCCGGAACGACGCCATTACAGGAATTGTAATCTAAAACCTAGTCAGAATGGAAAACAAATTTCAAACAAGCATCAATTGAAAGCGTTAATCAAGACTATCCACCAGCACTTTAGTCCATAACTATCATCCTGTTGGCTATTAACTTAAAAGTATAAACACTTGCCACTTACCAAAAGTCATACGTGCTGAAAATCGGAAAAAAACATTGTTTACAATTCAAATAGTCTCCACCTCCACAGTCGCAGACAATACTGACGCCATTAGAAGGAACTAGTTGACATGATTTTCACAGCTGCAGCACTATACGGCCTAATAAACACAAATGACCACTTTACCCGCCTTGGCCACTTTGCCCGTCTTTCCCCTATTTGTGAAACTGTATTAACATCAATGGTCATCCCATACAAATATTTAAAGTGTTTTGAACTTAATTGGATAAATAAAAGGTATTTTATCAACAACTGAAAATTGGACCAAGATATATAAATATATGTATATATAAACAGGAAGAATGTGAACTAATAGAAGGAATTGAATAAATTTATTTAATAAATGTTTAATTAATTAGGTTTATATACGCAGGATTATTTTAAAACAATCTCAATATACTATACACGTAAAAACTATTAATATTATATAAAAAGTATGTTGAAAGTTTTAAAAACTGACATTTTCTTAAACTAGTAACTTATCTCTTTCAGCGTGCTAGGGAGGTATTCAGTGTGACGCATCATGGCTTCGGAATGCTACAGGTGTTGGTCTTAGCTTTAAGATTTACCCTCGCTCAGTTCACTTTTCCATTTATCTTCCCCCATGAAAGTATTGAACAAGTTAACAGACAGGCACAACATACGTTTAAACATTTACAAGCGCTTCATAAATATTAAAGAATAAGTATTTTGTTCATTCACGATTAGAAATACCATGGATCTAAATATGTCTCCCTGTAGATACATTTTGTATGGCATAAATAGTAAAGGGAAGAAATATATAGCTATATTCTTATATAACACATTTACTACAAACAGCTAGCTCTATTAATATTTTGAACCCATTCACTCCTAATTCTGCACATTTAATTACTAGCAGTCCCTTTTAGTTCTATTAGTGACTCAAAAACCACTAAAGCAGTTCTTTACCCACGCATAGTTACAACCCATCATACACGTTTCTGGATTTTGTCTTGAAATACAAACTCAGGTTCGGAGGTATTGTTGTCAAATCCCTAGGAATTTATAGTTTTACAGCAAGATATCACTAAAATCTATTGGTTGATGAGTAATAAGGAATAAGAAGAATCTAAACCTAAACTCAAGTATTGATTAAAGCTCATATGAAAAATTATCATTGAAGAAAACTTTCTGCAATTTATAATTAATCCGAAATCTATTGATTAATAGGTAATAGCCAATAAGAAGTTCCTAAACTTAAACTCAAGTGCTGTTTAAGGTTCATAGGAGAAATTATAATTGAAGAAAACATCCAGGAATAATTGCCTAATTCAGTAACTTCATGATTAAATAAAACAGAAACACTGTTCTAAGTTCTAATAACATATTATAATTATATAAAAATATGGGAAAATAAGCAATGTTTAAAATATTGCATAGGCACTTAGTAACAAACTACCTAGTGGCTTTCGAAGCCCATCAAACCTTAGGCATCATTTTTTTCGTTTGCCATCTCGTCTTCCTTCTTCTCTGCCTTACAAGAACACGCAGGAAACCAAGGAGATATCGCTCCTGGATGAGAAACAAGTCCTCGCAAGTGTTGACATCACATCAACATCAACCAGAACATCTAGTTTTTTGTCTGGGTTGCCGAGTGATATAGAACGCTTCTTTTTCGGTTTTCATGGTGAAGGGTTTCTTAGCTTCCAGTTGTAGGACAAATAATTTAACGTGGGAGCACTTTCCCCTGACAGACGGTTCCTCTTCTTTGAATGGATCCATGAAAATGTACTGTACATACACGCTGTGGCGCCCCAAGGAGCCTTATCGATATATCAGCCAATGAACACGTTTCTCTTAATCCCTACTACCGAGACAGAGACCCAATATGTTTTTAATAATCGTCCAATCCCTCCCTCAAAACCATTTTAATAAGCCTTCTATGTCTCTATATTCAGCAATATTCTCTCTCACATTAAAAACACCCATCTGTTGAGCACAACCACAAATGAAGCCTGTGGCATCCAATAACTGAGAAGGGCTTAGCATAACCCCTTGCATTTTGGGGTCAAGTATAACATGAAGATGATGCTCAACTAGTACCACCTGAGGTTGAGTCAACTTGAGTTTCTGTAGTTTGGCCAACGTTCAAGTCTACAGCAACTGCCAGTGACGGATCGATTACCTTTGAGCCTGATGTTTTAGGTGTTTGCTTAGCCCTAGTAAAGATTATAAATGCTTTAAGCTTACAGGGCATTGAAATCATTTCTTAATAGGTCTTTCCTTTTTAACTGAAGTTGCTTGTTTGTAATCTTGCGTGTAGTATTTCCTAGTATTTCTTACAACAGCATTTCCTTTTATATTAAAAAGCCCAGAACTACTCCCTTTTCATACTATTATGTAAAAACATACAATTCAGAGTAGGCCTACTTGCAGGCAGTTACAACTTCGTAATTTGTCCCTTTCTCACACTGTCCCTTCAAGTAATAGTTATATAACAATCAAAATCATAACAATACATTGTTCTATTGAAATCACAACCACACAGCAAACTAGTAGAACAAAATGACTGTCTTTCTAAAAGCTTCTGTTTTCAGTGATACTGGATGGAGTCTTTAAGGATTGAAAGGGAGAAACGAAATTCCCGAATAAACACTTCCAAACTGAAGGAACTAAATTTCCCCCAACAGTTACAGCACAGTCCAAACAATTTTTCTTTCAAACTTAGGGTATAAAATTTTATAAAAAATGTAAAATAGACATCTTATAAAAATAAGCAAAACCAATTTCTAATAAAATCTTTAATATATGTTTTAAATTGTAAAATATATCCTTAAATGAGAAAAAAAATAGTAATTGAATTTTTCCCATATATTTTAACTATTGGGTTTCACTCTGTTTAAGGTAACTCAACGAAATATTTGTTATATATTAGTTGTGTTTTTCAAGAACTTAGTTAATTAAATAGACGTTTTATACACAAGCATTTTATTTTTATACAGCCTATGGCCTAATCCAAATCAACCCCCCCCCCGTATTTCACACCTTCCTAAGCTGATTTCGCTTGGAAAGGACTTCCCCTCACCTCCAGCGTTAAACATACTCCCAGCATAGACAATAGTAGTGACTGCAAAGAACGAGCACGTCGGGCTACGTGACTCTGTTATGGCTGGAAACGAGTTATGCTGCAAAGTTTGCTTCACACAATTTTATTTTTAGAACGTCGAAACTCTTCCTTCGTCCCTAGAAAAGTGACCTCGATTTCTAAATAAGCCGTTGCAACACGGAACGTCGTTATTCAAAAATGTTACAGCCAGGACAGAGGTGACGTAAACTTGGAGTACAAATTGTAAAATATTTAAATTTCAATATCTTGTAGGAATTTCGAGGTAGAATGACGAACTCGTCCTTTCTTTCTTTCCCCACATTGAAATCTCTTTCCTCTAACATTACATTTTTTTGGAACTCTAATTAATGTTGCCTTTTACAAAATGGCCGCTCTCCATATTACAGTTTACATATTCAACATACAACGTTTCTATGAAATTATGTAAAATAATTTTTTCCTAAGCAAAAATACCCAATTTTGTTAAGTTATCTGTGCTATTGTAAAAAAATCATTATTTTCGCCAAACCTATGGCCTTCCTTCTAACTGAAAATTTGTCCTAATTTTTGTAGACTTTCAACTATGTTTTTACCTTTTTCTTCTTAATTCATATAATTTTTTTAGCAACTGATATTTATTGTTTTGTAATATTTCCTAAACTATTTAAGACTACCGAGTACCTATCTCTTGTTTTGCCGATTTTGTCGATTACTAAATAATTACATAAATTGACACGGGGAATGGCTGCATTTATTCCGGAAGGGACCACACCAACAGTCCTAGACTTTACGTACTGCCGTTCTTACATCCCACAGGATCTCTAAATTACTTCCCTGTAGCACTTCTCCTTCAACACCTTCCCTTCATCACAACACAACGCGGACTTACTGGCTTCACATAATTAATACACACTCGCTTTTTTTCTTATCAACTTATTACCAATATTCACCAGACTAATAGGCACACGATTTTACACAAATATTTAAAGTTTACATAAAAATTATTTAAAGAATAAATTTTAAAATAGCTCTCTACTTACATAAGTTATGAAAAACCATAAAAAATATGTTACCAATTGTTACCAAATAAAACCATTTATATTCTATAAAATCAATATTTCTCCCATTCAATTTACTTTATTAACTATAATTTCACAAGAATGCGTGGCGTACATACTTTCTTTCAGTTTGTGTTATTAGTTGTAAGAACTACAATAATGCATTAAACACCCTTGGCAAGTGCTTTAGGATGGAATTTGTTTCACTTAAAGTTCTACAATTGCTTAGAACAGACATACGGGTAAACTTCACCATACTTAGTCATATATAATGTAGTTTCAGACAAGCACAGCGCAGTGTAGGCATTGCGGATACATACATGTACACTGCGTGAAGTGGCTTTACATAATACAAACTCGGTTCTTTTACTTATCAACCTATTACTATTATTCAACAAACCAATAGGCCACGTTTTTACACAAATATTTAAAGTTTTAAAAATAATTATTTCATTTTTAAAATAGCTCATTTCTCTCATACGAGTAAATTATAATAAAATACAGGGAAAACACTATTATTAAAATTGAAATAAATCGTACTTCAAACATTAAAAAAATTTGTTACCAATTGTAACCAAATAAAACTATTTATATCCTATAAAATCAGTTAGGTTTACCAACGAAACTATTTACTTTGATTTCGCAAGAACGAGTAACATATGGATTGCTTCCTGTTTACTATCTGTAGTTGTAGGATATTACACATAATGTAGACACAGACAAACACGGCGCAGTATAGGCAATTCGAATACAAATAGATAAACCTTGCGTGTCTGGCGGTCAGAATTTTGAACATTCATTGTGGTAATCTTCGCCGTACTCTCATTAGAAATTGTAGCCTCAAACACGGCGCAGTGTAGGCAATACATTTGTAAGCTGGGTGACGTGTCATTCTGAGGTCAGTGAGAACTTTTAAAATAGTTTTTTATCTTTGTAAAAAAAGCATAAATTATTCTGTTTCACTGATGTCTTCTTTTCTTTTAAGACTTGTCACGTGATCTGAAAATATTTTCATCCTAAAATCGATAAGAACGACACGCCACGAAATCGTATGAGAAATAAATAATGTCACTATGTCAGAGGCTTTGAGTTTTGTTTTTGCCCAATTTTAACAATTAGTCGCAAACATACGAAAAAACTTCTGCAACTATTTACCTTGAAAAACAATTTTTTTAGTTTAATAACTCAGGGATATAAATTTAGCATCGTTCCTGTATAGGATATATCAGAGGTTAGCAGGAATTACACAAGCCATGTGAGGTCTAATATATAGTGCAGAAACATCACTCTTTAGTATCGCTTTGGATCAGGTGACGTCATGACTGTGAATGGCTCTGCTGTGTTAGAAAGGTAATTGCAGCTATCCATTCGGAGTGCAAAAAAACTACGATCGTGGGAATATGTTTTGGGGAACGCAAAAATAGCCTCGTGCAAAATAGCCTGTTTACACAATTGTTCTATAATCTGTAACTTAAACACGCATCTGTCTTTCATTCTCAACTTTGAATGCCAAAGCAGGGATAAGAACGTACCCAGTTTGTTACCCCTTCTCTGTCCAGGAAGTACGAAGCCCTGCAGGGTGGAACCATGATCTGTCGAGAAACCTGAGAGGGAACGCTGGGACGTGGGACTTCTATCTTGTGTCATAGATTCATGGTGTTGGTAAGCTTCACATAGGGATTGGACTGTCAGACTTGGTTAAATGAAATAACGTTAATACTCCAAGAAGTTTTTCTAACAAACTGAAAACATACGGAAAGAGTAGCCCACAATATCGAGAGGCATCGACGTTTAGAGCTGACGTGAAACTCTCCGAATGTTGTGACTGCGGGCTGGAAGAGCTGGCAGGAAATCACAAAGGAGTGGGAGTAATAAATAAATTAGTTGTAATATAAATTATTATATTTAATAACCGATAAAATATAGAATAAGAACATTTCATATTAATAATGTACAATGAATAATGTAACATAATCTACGTGTTACAACAGCTGATCTACAACATAACCTATATCATAAATTCAGCTGATGTATTAAATCATATGCTATTACTTAATTTACGGTAAAATAGTTGTATACAATATATATATATATATATATATATATATATATATATATATATATATACAGTATTTGATATTTTTGCATTTCACCACAGTGCAGCCGGTAACCTATGGTTGGAGATTTGATCAGGAGGTAGTGGAGTGGTGCGCCTTAGCATAGTGCACTGCGCGTAACTAGTATTTGGAAAGATTAAAACTCTGCAGAACTGGATTCATTTGGAGGTTTATATAGATTTAGAATTTTATAACGGTGCATAAAATATAAAGAATAAAGATTTTATTTAGTATAGAAAAGTAACATGAATTAGGTAGAAAATCTAGTCATGTCCTTTGCTGTGTAAATACATGTAGAGCAAAATTAAGTAATGAACAGATTCAAGTGAGAGCAAAGAAACGGAATTGTATTTTCTGTTAGTAAAAAGTAAAAGATATTTTCCTTTAATAAACCTATCGAGAAGTCTCACAATTCCAGAGGCTTGTAATTTCAAGTTAAAGTAATCACAATATTCCCGCAACTTTGCCAAACCCTGGGACGCAATTAATCTAGAGAGAGCCAATTGGGCTGCAAGTGCTTCAATCACTCTTTAAGTTTTTTAAACTTAACCACGCCTCTGTTAAATCTCTCTTCCCTAATATCCTCACTCTCTTAACCCTCTTTCTCTCTTGCTTTCTAATTCTTCACTTGAATATTTCGTCTTTTGGAATCATGCAGATGAGCTCCTCTCGTAAAAGACTATACCCTCTATGATTTGAGACTTTGCGCTTACAAAGTTCCTGCTCGAAGTGTGTAGCTATTTCTCCTCGTACGGTTGGCATACCTGAGCGGATCACATTGCCACAGCACCAGTTCACTTCAACAGTTCACGGCCCTACCTTACGTTTCATTAATGAGAAGAACTTTACTAAATCCACGTGTTTATATCACTTGTACCTCATTACAGAACGAAGGTCAGGAAAACAACTAAACCATTCTTAATATTGTACAAAATTATTCTTATATTGCTATAAACTATCCAACACAGAACAATCGAATGAAATTGTAGACTCCACTATTAGACCAAACTTCTCAAATTTACCCGCAACATTTTATCAGCAGTTATAATCTCCTAAACACCCTGCATTTTCCCCTAGCTATTGTCTCTCAGGGAGTTCTGGCACACTTCGCTCGATCCAAACGAAACGATCTTCACATTTCGTGTCATGTTTTTAAGTCAGACTATAAATGGTTTAGAAAAACCAATTCATCACATTTACCTCTGACGGGAAGGGCGAATAGACAGGCCTGCGGGGAATTAGGAGATTTGTAAAACGGGAGATTAATTGGAGAAGTAAAGTGATTTTCGTAGAATGGGGAAGGGTTACTGGAGTCCTTCAATTTGTAACCTCATTAGGACGCCTTCATTCAGGAACGTAGAAAATTCCACTCACGATTAGTTTTGACACTTTTGGGAATTTTTGCTTTAGAATTTTATCAAAATATTTTTTATTTCTATAAATATTTTAATTGTAAATGTACTGAGCTCTTTAAATTATGGAAACATTCTGTGACGAAGGGTTGTTTGTAGTCAATGTACGGATTTGTTAGGTGGAGAATTAATGAGTGCCTGTGGAAGGGATTACCTCACCTGGTGATGCTTTGTTCCAGGCAAACTGAGACACCGCGAGGGACGTCAACATTTCATAGCGTCCCCCTGCGTCTGGGAAGAAGGATAATAAAGGGTTGATGGAATTAGGTAGTACTAAGAAGAGTACCGGAGTACTTTGAATAGGGAATGTTGTGGCGTCCTGTAGGTAGGGGCTAGAGTGGTCTTGCTCACCGTCTTGTCCTTAGGAAGGTATCCAACCAATACCCAACAACATCACAGCCGATGTTACGATAACATTATGGTAGTGAAATACTACCACTGAGGATAGCCACATCGTTACCGAACCTAGTCCGTTAGTAGACGATTTTTGTTTAAAGTGATTATTAATTCTCGTGCTCTCTCTCCTTCTTTCTCTCTCTCCCTCTCTCTCTCCCTCTCTCTCTCTCTCGCAATGGTTTAATCCGTATTGATTCAACATATAATTATTTCTAAATACGAAACTGTTTGCATTGCAATAAATAATTGTTCTGCTAGATTATAATTATAACATGGAGAGGATGGCATTACCATTACCCGTGCACTGACGTCATCTATTAACTTGTGCAAATGCAGTCTGGTCGGATTTCATCCTAAACATAACAATTTACTCCGGTTAGTTAAAATCGGAAATTCAATATAGATTGTGGAATATATTTGTCATTTGAAAAAGGTTTAATGCTGAACAGAAAACCTAACTTTTATGTGTCCTCATCTAAATCGTCAAAGTAACAATAGGGAGGGTGGTTTCGGTGTCTGAACATTATCAGATAAATACGTCACAGTGAATTTTTGTAAAAAATTATTCGTAAAGGTTTATATTTAGGATTTATACAGGATTTGTCCTTTAAAAAGAATGAAAAAATAATATGTGGATTAAAAACAAAATACAAATGAATTTAACGCCGAGTGTGGAAACTTACGCGCCGCAAATAAACATTTCTTTCGCATTACCCGACCGCGCATGCGCTATATGAACAACAACGCCACTGACAATGAAGTACTGTTTCACATTTGCAAAAGCACACGCAAGCACGCAATTTATGCGGAACAGAGAGTTTTATCTTTGTTTCACAGTCGAAGAGCTGTACTAACTCTTGTTTATCCTCGCTTTCTTCCGTCTGCGTAAACACAAAGGCATTCCCAGCCACGAAAATGTGACTGGCTAAGCCCTGTGATGTGCGTGGCGAGTGCACGCAAGAGCGGATGCCTTGAATGTACACTTTGCATTATTCGTTGTATTTATATATCTGTCAAGGTAAGTTATCTTCCTTTGTTATTATTGAAGTATAACACAAATATTATCAATGTAGGACTTCAGTGTTATGCCCAGCGGGGTAATAACTTTACTACCAATAGCAACAGACCCTCGTCGTCCTCCGTTCTTCATTGAGCCGAATACAACGGTTAAACCCAGGTAGAGAGTTATGTAGGGTTTAATATAATGTTGAAAAATTATTTACATAAATAAAACTACACAGTTCATTTCCTAATAAAATTGTTTCGTGTCTCTTACTACTTCATTATTTTTAATTCTCCTTTCAACGACAGTAGTTATGACCTTAGAATAGCGCGCACCACCCCTAACTCGGCCGCTACGTAACCTAGGATTATAGGGGTAGTTTTGGATGATGCTCAAGGCCATCCCGGCCCTGACCCTAGACCAAGGGGTGGTTTCGACCACGTTTAGAGGGGTGGGGGGTAGTTTTTCGAAAAAAAAAAAAATTCGGCCGCTACGTAACCTAGGACTATAGGGGTAGTTTTGGATGATGCTGAAGGTCATCGCGACCTTGACCGTAGCCCAAGGGGTGGTTTTGTCCACGTTTAGAGGGGTGGGGGGTAGTTTTTCGCAAAAAAAATAAATTCCAACCAACCAACCTAAGCTAGCCAAAATGGATCTAACCTAACCTAACCTATGTATGGGGGGTGACCTCAGCTACGTTCAGGACCATCTCCGGGGGTAGCTCCGGGGGTGGATTGGGGGGTGGGGGGGTAGTTTTCGAAAAAATTTTGGAAAAACGTATCTTGACCGATAGGGTGTGTCTAGAGTGTATTATCGCGTCGGTAAGGGTAGTTTCACCTAGGGGTAGTTTTTAAATAAAATATGAAATTGCCAAAAATCGATCGGCCGGCTCAACAGACAGTACGGTATATGTGTAGAGCCCAATATGGAATACTGCGGGGCGGTTCACCTAGGGGTAGGTTTTAAATAAAATATGAAATTGCCAAAAATCGATCGGTATGATCGAAAGACCGTACGGGATATGTGTCCATTATGGTAGGCTGTGTGGGTGGGATCACCGGTTTTCAGATTGCCAAAAATGATCGAGGTCCTAGGTATAAGCCATCTAGGAGTCATGCTCGAGGTAACGCCATCTCGAGGCAGGCCCATAAGTAAGGCCGCTTAGGTAAAGTAACCCAGGAATAGCTCGGGTGGTGGGGGTAACTTTGGAAAGATTTAATGGTTATCTGATGACGTATCAGCGCCCGAGCGACTCCAGGTAAGTAGTAGGCTCACCCTAACTATAGTGGTCTACCCCTAAATGATTTGGGTGATGAGGGGCCCTGGGGTATATGATTGGCAAACTCAAAATTTGTCTATCCTACTAAATTAATAAACAATGCAGTCAGCCTATAAGTAAAGCTACATAAGAGCAGGGCTAGGACGGTTGCTATATCAACTACCAAGAGAAATACCTCCACCAAGTCTTAGGTAAAGCTATCTGTGGAGCAAGGCTACAGGTAAAACCATCCCTTATGCCAAACCATAGGTAAAGCCATCCAGGTGTCGGACCTTCGGTAAAGTCACACCAGGAGTCGTGCTAGAGGTAAAGCCCCCAGGAGCTAGGCCTTAGGTATAGCCAACCCGAAGCCAGCCCTTAAGTAAAGCCACCCGGGTGTCAGACCTCCGTTAAAGTAACCGCGGAGTCGGGCTTGAGGTAAAGCCGCCCAGGCCTTAGGTAAAGCTACCATTGAGGCAGACCATCGGTAAAGCTACCATGGAGTCGGGGCCTAGGTAAAGCTACCATGGAGTTAGACCATAGGTAAAGCAAACACGGAGCAAGGACTCAGGTAAAAGCCATCTCGAAGCCAGCCGATAGGTAAAGTAACCCTGGATTCAGGCATCAAGTGGGGGTGGTTATCAAATAATATATCAAATTACCAAAAAATGATCGGTTAGATCAAACGACCAACGACCTACATAGAGTTCAAATAGTCAACAAGTTGAATCGACCAATCACAACGCAGGGGCCTGGTAGGCCTACGTAAACGGTCAATGTAAGACGAGAAGGCCTATATAACGTGTTAAACCAATATATATGACAGCCCACATAATGTGTTAAACAAATATGCAAGCCTACATACATACTATGCTAGGCCGACATACTATGTCGGTAAATCACCGGCCAAAGCCTATATGAACTGAGATAGTTTCACCTCATATATCAGGTAGAACCACGGGCAGGCAACCGTATAATATGGGGAGTACTATAAGGTATAGCTAAACCAATATATACGATAGCCCACATAATGTGTTAAACAAATACGCAAGCTTGCATACAAACTATGCTAGGCCTACATACATGAATCCCTAAATGCGCCTACTATGTCGGAAAATCACTGGCCACAGCCTATATGAACCGAGATAGTTTCACCTCATATATCAGGTAGAACCTGGCAATCGTATAATATGGGAAGTACTATAAGGTACATCTACCAATGCATAACCTATCAGGCCCACGTAAAGATTTAATATATCTGATGACGTACGAGCGACATGCGCACCTATAACCAGAGTGGCCTACCCCTAAATAAAATGGCTGATGCGGGGCAAAGGGTTATGATTGCAAGCCTAAAACTCGAGCGGCCGTGTCGTTGTGAATCTAGGCGCATGTCTATGATCTGAATACTGTATCAAATTACTATGTAATATCGTCATACCACGGTATACATATATATATAATCAGAAATCAGTGTAAATAATCAAATAGCATCAATGGATATATCCTATAGCTGCAAATGTATCTAGATATAAAAGGTATATATGGAGAAACACTAATAAAGAGGCCCATCACAAAACGTGAATAAATATATGTAATAAAACGATCCTAAAACGATGCTAAACCAACATGCATGCTATCACACATATTCGTATATACCATGTTAGGCCCACATAATGTGTTAAACAAACATGTGTAAGCCACCATACATACTATGCTAGGCCGACTTACATGTGCCTACTATGTCGGTAAACCGCCGGCCAAAGCCTATATGATCTAAGCCTGACACACATTTACACCTCGTCTATCAGGTAGAACCTGGCAACAGTATAATAAGGGAAGTACTATATGGTATAGCTAACAATGCATAACCTATCACGCCCATCACGGTCAACAAATATTACAATATAATTAAAAAAAAGTCGCGCAACCTATATACATACAGTGCTAAGCCAACATTCAGGCATATATACTATGTTAAAACAGCGTGCAATATACTCTAAATAGCCAAATATACGTTGTTAAACCAATATGCAGGTTAACCTATATACATCCCGTTACCCACATATGCCTATATAATATGTTAAGCCTGTATAAGTGATTGCCCTTATAGTGTGTTCAATAAATATGCGTGTAAACCAAATAAATACTCTGGTAAGCCAACATGCATGCTATCATAGATAGGCGTATATACCATGTTAGGCCTACATATCGCGTTAAACAAACATGTGTAAGCCACCATACATATTATGCTAAGCCGACAAGGGCCTGAACACATTATATCCAACGCATAGTTTAGCTAAACGGCTATCACACACTATCCTACAGGTACCACATAATACCTGATCAATAACACATAGTATCCAATGCATAGCCTGACGAAGGTTTAATATATAGTATCCAGAGGCCTCGCTAACGATTAACACGTTGTATCCATAAATCCTACTATGTCGGTAAACCACAGGCCTAAGCTTATGTGATCAGAGTCCGACAGACATTTTCACCCCGTCTATCGGGTAGAACCTCAGGCAGGCGGCTGTATAATACGGGAAGTACTATATCGTATAGCTAACAATGCATAACCTATCACGCCCATGACGGTCAGCAAATACTACAATATAATTAAAAAAAAAAGTCACGCAGCCTATATACATACAATACTAACCAATATAGGCATATATACTATGTTAAACCAACATGCAATATACTCTAAATAGCCATATATACGCTGTTAAACAAATATGCGTGTAAACCTACATAAATACTATGGTAAGCCAACATGCATGCTATCATACTGTGTTAAGCCTAAATACATAATAGAATACATAATGTGTTAAACATATATGTGTGTAAGTTTGCATAGGTATTATGCTAGGAAGACATGGGCCTGAACACATTATATCCTGTGTATAGTTTAACTAATTGATATCACACACTATCCCACAAGTTGCCCACAAATTACCACATAATACCTGATACATAGCCCGGTTAATCATTATCACATAGTATACGATGCAAATCACGACTAGGGCTAACACAATATATCCAAACCATAGCCTGACGATGGGTTAACATATAGTATCCGATGAGAAGTATGAATACATAATATCCGCTGCATAGCTCGGCTAAAGTTCGTCATATAGCACCCGAAGTATAGCTTGACAAACACATAGCATCTCATGAGTGGCGTGATATAAGGTAACACATAGTATCCGATACACAACCTAGGATCGAATATGACGTCATCCAGGTGGAGAACAAGGTGGCTGTAATGTTGATACCGAGTTCAAAAGGGCTATGGTGGCTAAGACCTGTGTAGGCTAGATCAAATAACCAACGTTTCAACTAAACTACTGTCTTACGCGTCGTTTAACCAACCAACATACGCGAAGTTCAAACGAACAGCATTGACACCAAGTCCAAATAGGCTATGGCGGCTATGCCCAGATCAGCTAATCAAAATGAAAAACTTACGCTAATCAACCAACATCTACACCGAAGTCAAATGGGTTATGGTTAGTGAAGGCACCGGCAAAAGCTTTAAACCCTAGACATAATTATAGCTATCAACGCGTACCAAAATAGCTATGCAGAAACCGTCAAGGCCATTACACATATTGTCCAGGTATGTTCTCCATCAAACCGAGACTTTAGACACCATCTCTGTAAAACAGCTACCAATTTATACTCTACCACAATAGGTATGTCAAAACTGTTACCTACCCCTAATCTAAGACAATGGTTACGTAACGCCCTTTATCAATTTAAGACCTTAAGCGATATCTTCGTAAAGACAGCTACCAATCCATACTATATCACAATAGTTACGTTAGAGCTACCGATGCTCACCCTACCATAAAAGCTACGTACAGACGGCTAATATTGTATAACCTATCACAAGACTTATGTAAAAGCAGCTATGCATAACCTGTCACACAAGGTTATGTTAAAGGCAGCTAACAATGCCTACCCCTTTAAAATAGCTACGAAAAGATAACAACCAATACATACCCTATCATAATAGCTATGTAAAGACAATAACTGCGTAAAGGCGTCTAACAATGCCTACCCCATTAAAATAGCTACGAAAAGATAACAGCCAATACATACCCTATCATAATAGCTGTGTAAAGACAATTAAAGATGCATAGGCTAACTCGTTATTGACTGCTACTAAATAATGAACCATCACACTAGCCTCGTAAAGACAGCTACCAACATCACAATAGCTACGTAAAAACAGTTATCGATCAATGACCAAGATAATACTTACGTAAGATCTATATCAGTGCTAAGACAATAGCTCCGTAAGGAAAACCTACCACTGCATGAACTACGACAACAGCAAGGTATGGACGGCTACCAATGCATTACTTATCACAGCTACCAACACATAACTCGTCACATTAGCTAAGTAAATAGCTCTACCAGTGCCTAGCCTATCACACAGGCTAACTGAGGGGTCACTAACTAACCCATCACAATATCTTTGTACACGGCAGAAGGCATGATGATCCTCATCTTTATCCCACACCCAACAGTAGGTTAGGTTAGAAGCACTCTGGCCAGCTTAGGTTAGTGGGTTGAAAATAATTTTTTCTAAAAACTACCCCTCTAGACGTGGTTGAACCCTCCCCCAAGGCTACGGATCAAGGTCACATCGACCGCCTGCATCATCCAAAACCACCCCTAACTTCTACAAACCCCGGTCAGTGATGCCCGTTGATGGAGATACGACCAACCTTTGATAGTTAACTCGCATAAATACCATGTATGATATATATATCAGCCCGTGTAACAGAGTTACACCTGATATATGAGGTGAAACTATCTCAGTTCATATAGGCTTTGGCCGGTGATTTACCGACATAGTATGTCGGCCTAGCATAGTATGTATGTAGGCTTGCATATTTGTTTAACACATTATGTGGGCTGTCATATATATTGGTTTAACACGTTATATAGGCCTTCTCGTCTTACATTGACCGTTTACGTAGGCCTACCAGGCCCCTGCGTTGTGATTGGTCGATTCAACTTGTTGACTATTTGAACTCTATGTAGGTCGTTGGTCGTTTGATCTAACCGATCATTTTTTGGTAATTTGATATATTATTTGATAACCACCCCCACTTGATGCCTGAATCCAGGGTTACTTTACCTATCGGCTGGCTTCGAGATGGCTTTTACCTGAGTCCTTGCTCCGTGTTTGCTTTACCTATGGTCTAACTCCATGGTAGCTTTACCTAGGCCCCGACTCCATGGTAGCTTTACCGATGGTCTGCCTCAATGGTAGCTTTACCTAAGGCCTGGGCGGCTTTACCTCAAGCCCGACTCCGCGGTTACTTTAACGGAGGTCTGACACCCGGGTGGCTTTACTTAAGGGCTGGCTTCGGGTTGGCTATACCTAAGGCCTAGCTCCTGGGGGCTTTACCTCTAGCACGACTCCTGGTGTGACTTTACCGAAGGTCCGACACCTGGATGGCTTTACCTATGGTTTGGCATAAGGGATGGTTTTACCTGTAGCCTTGCTCCACAGATAGCTTTACCTAAGACTTGGTGGAGGTATTTCTCTTGGTAGTTGATATAGCAACCGTCCTAGCCCTGCTCTTATGTAGCTTTACTTATAGGCTGACTGCATTGTTTATTAATTTAGTAGGATAGACAAATTTTGAGTTTGCCAATCATATACCCCAGGGCCCCTCATCACCCAAATCATTTAGGGGTAGACCACTATAGTTAGGGTGAGCCTACTACTTACCTGGAGTCGCTCGGGCGCTGATACGTCATCAGATAACCATTAAATCTTTCCAAAGTTACCCCCACCACCGGAGCTATTCCTTGGTTACTTTACCTAAGCGGCCTTACTTATGGGCCTGCTTCGAGATGGCTTTACCTCGAGCATCACTCCTAGGTGGCTTTTACCTAGGACCTCGATCATTTTTGGCAATCTGAAAACCGGTGATCCCACCCACACAGCCTACCATAATGGACACATATCCCGTACGGTCTTTCGATCATACCGATCGATTTTTGGCAATTTCATATTTTATTTAAAACCTACCCCTAGGTGAACCGCCCCGCAGTATTCCATATTGGGCTCTACACATATACCGTACTGTCTGTTGAGCCGGCCGATCGATTTTTGGCAATTTCATATTTTATTTAAAAACTACCCCTAGGTGAAACTACCCCTACCGACGCGATAATACACTCTAGACACACCCTATCGGTCAAGATACGTTTTTCCAAAATTTTTTCGAAAACTACCCCCCACCCCCCAATCCACCCCCGGAGCTACCCCCGGAGATGGTCCTGAACGTAGCTGAGGTCACCCCCCATACATAGGTTAGGTTAGGTTAGATCCATTTTGGCTAGCTTAGGTTGGTTGGTTGGAATTTATTTTTTTTCGAAAAACTACCCCCACCCCTCTATACGTGGACAAAACCACCCCTTGGGCTACGGTCAAGGTCGCGATGACCTTCGGCATCATCCAAAACTACCCCTATAGTCCTAGGTTACGTAGCGGCCGAATTTTTTTTTTTTCGAAAAACTACCCCCCACCCCTCTAAACGTGGTCGAAACCACCCCTTGGTCTAGGGTCAGGGCCGGGATGGCCTTGAGCATCATCCAAAACTACCCCTATAATCCTAGGTTACGTAGCGGCCGAGTTAGGGGTGGTGCGCGCTATTCTAAGGTCATAACTACTAACGACACTGACATTTTTTTAATTATATTTTGGAATAATTTAATAAAGTTTATTTTGAAGTACTTATTGACAGGACAAAGGTGCGAGGCGGTTGATCGCTTTTCCGACACTTTACAGACATTTTTTCGTATTATAAATGCATTTTAGTTTTACATTAAATTTATAAACGCTGTTGCAAATATTCAATGCTTGACGAGATCGGAAATATCTGTCACTCGAAGCTCCTTTCTCTTGAATATTTCATCGTTGTGGTGTGAAATACAGAGAGTTTGTGAGGATAAAGGAAAACCAAAACATTAAACAATTATCTATCTAATGTTTTTCGGATTCTCCCACTACATCAGGTAAACACACAATGCCACAAACCAGTACAATCATTTTAGACAAAGCATAACTTATTCAGAACTGCTGCAGCTAGTGGTACAGTCGCGTCCCACTAACAAAGGCGCCGCACGTAGTGCTAAGAAATATAACACGTTCTTTTAATGTAACCCTCGGGCGACGTATACAGTGATGTTAAGAAAGGCTTGGAAACTGTAAAGCGTGAGAAGTTCTTAGAGACCCCTTAACGGATTTACTAAAGTTTAAAATCTCAAATGCGTTTTTTTGTTTAAGTCATCCCCGTGCTTTTTAACAGTTACCTGCCTCAACTAAGCCTATCATTATATTCCATTAATTAACATTCTAAGGGGCAAAGTATGCAATCTGACTACAGTAGTTTCATCATCCCTTAAAATATTTTTCACATTCCAATCTTTCAGAGTGGCTTTCCACCAAAAAAAATTCTGTGTCTGTATGACACGGTTGCATGCTTTACAGGCGCACCACGAGACGTTTTACCGTTGATAGTGAGATCCTTGAACAAAACTGTTTCTTTAATTTGCTGAGAATTGTTCGCTAGTGTTGAGTTCGAATAAAGGAGAGTCACAGGTTACCCCATAGTTACCACTTTGTGTTACCACGGAGTAACTCAAGATGTTACCAATACGCCTCTGTGATATAACGACCTAGTACAGCTAAGCTGCGCAAGTTGCTACCATCATTACTCACACGTTTCTCTGCGCATACATTGCCGTTGCCAAGGTAATTGGTAAATCTGTCAAAGGACAGTTTAATATACAACCTTTTAAAAAAAATATACAATAAAAGTATAACATAAACACAAAGTCGGTGGGTTTTAAATATTATAATTTAAATAAAATGTTTGAAATCGTGAATGTCGGGTCTATTGTAAGTTTAAATGTTTTGAATACAGATTATTCTTATTTTAAATACAACATCCCAAGTCAGGTTTTACCGGAATGTTGAGTCGATGTTTTCTAAAATTAGCAACCCTTGATGTGTTTAGGGTAAGTAATATGACTTCTAAAGTTCGTACTTAAGGTTTCTATATTACAGCAAGTAGACAAGTAGTAAACTGTACAAGAAAACCATATACTCGTAGAAGGATCTGTAGGCAACACACGCGCGTACATTTACAAACGCCTTGCCTACGTAAGCTTCTATATTCAGATATTGTAGATAATGTGATTAACCCTTCCGCTTGTTCGAGCTAACTCCGTCCTGGGGTCTTTGTGGCTCCGTTTATATCCAGTAGCCAGTATAATATTAAACTTCCCTCGCTTGGGTTTTATAAAAAGGTCAGTTACTTGGGACGGATTTATAAATACAATCTGCAAACACTCATTATTGCATCGAAGTATTTTGTTTAAATTTATCGGATGCGGCACGAGAAAGGTGAAAAAGCTTTGATTTCAGTTGGGACAAAATAGACAAGATCCCGTTCTGAGTTTAAATTCGTCTAGTTAATTGCAAAGACGTAGTTGTGTGGTCTATAATAATATGACACGCTGGATCTATAGCGCCAACATTGTTAGAAGAAGAAGATGTAAGATACATGACAGGTTGTAAGACGACGTATGACACGTTGTAAGAACATGACATGGAAGAGGATAAGAAACTCCTGCAGGATACGTCTCCACTATGCATCCCGTCATTGCATACTCTAGACACTCCTTAAGTTTGCCGGAAATTATCAGATTTTCCTCACCTCACCCTTAGATAAATGCGTCGCGTCGTAAGATTTCCAAGGGGACAAAATGCTTATAAGGTTTGTGTCCTTAGTCAGGGAAATATTAAGTAAAAGCAATTTAATTTGAAATATTGCGTCCACTATTATCACAGCCTCGAGGCTAACTAAAGATAGGAGGCTGTTGTCTACCTTACAGAGTTCCCTGCTTTGTCCTTGCAAAGCCCGAACTGTCCTTTGCGGGAAGTCTATTCAAGCGATGCTTTCATGAAACTTTCCTTTTTCCTTTCAACCAAAAAACTCGCATCATTTTGTGGCTTGATATTAATTTTATTTTAATTAATTACATCTCTCTTAATTACAAGAGATCTCTCTTCTTTAAAACACAAAAAGCGAATTTGGTCGTAGATACTTTATGGTCATTTATCTACTTCTCCTTTAAGGTAGTTAAATATAATAATTTTACAAATAAAATATACTTACTAAGTTTATTATAAAGTTATATTGAAAAGCTTTGATTTTGATTCCGTTTTAGATACATGTTTGATGTTAAAGAAAGGTGCTGGGTAGGATGTTTTTGGGGCAAACATTGCTTCAATAGTGAATAGGTTTTCTTTTTGCGTATATTTTGCACCATTTACTGTACGAAAGCATTTATTAAACTCTTAAAAGGGGTTCCTCGAGAGAAAAAGCTGTTGCTTTATTAAATTTGTAAGAAGCGGTCTTTGGCAATATTAATAAACACTTTAAAAATAATCCAGTTGAAAAAAATGTTTGTTATTTTGAATATAATATCAAACATTGTTATTGAAAATCGATTAGGCTTTCATTCGTTAACAACGCTTCCATTGTGTTTGTTTGTTGGGTTCTTTTATTATACCACTTGAAATCCTGCTCCAGAGGAAGTTACCTGGCAGGTCCTACTCGTAACCTGGTACCTCCCAGACCTGACAGAGCGTTCATCCCCTCCTTTACCAATTAATAGAAGCTGCACTTGAAGGTAACTCAATGCCCCACTATAAAGCTGTTACAATACTAATGAAACATTTTACTGAAATTACCTTCAACGTTTTTCATGATCATATGTTACACTAACGTCTTCATCCTCGCGTGAAATAAAACTACATTCCCCCAGAATTAGGAGAGGTCCATGTAGTGTGACTGATTCACAATAAAACACTCACTATGTTTTCTGCTACCTCCACTCCATTAAAGTGACCTTTTTGTATTCATGGCTCAGGCTACATCTAATCTGCAGTTTCTGCTTACTTGACATTACAAGTAAACAACACCAAACATTCTAGAGCATACGTTAAAGTTACAACAACTGATACGTCATCCCATTCACACTGCTCTAATTGGCAATGTCGTTACAAATATTGGTGATACTGTTACCCCTGTCATAGTTGAATTCTAATAGGTCAGATCATGGGTCGTCTATAGTAAGATCATCTGGTCAGTTCAGTTCTCGCCTATCAGTTCATAGTGAAGGTGCCCTAGGAGGTAAATCAATGGCGCACTATAAAGCTGTTCCGATTCTGATAAAACACTGACGTTATCTTCAACGTTTTTCATGGCCATATGATTCACTCGCGTCTTCAGCCTCGCGAGTATTTAAACTACATTCCCCGAGAAAAAGGGAAACACTCACTGACTGAGCTATCTCCACTCCATTAAGTGACCTTTTCTCATCCAGGGCTCATGGCTCTGTTACAATTTCACCAATAAACCCTGTACTATTTGCAAAAACCTATGACCTCTTCATTAACGTGAACAAATACTTTAACAATGTGTCCCTAATACTCACGAACCACTATAATGCGTTACGTCTCGGCCATCTTGTTTCTAAACATTTGTTTAATGTATTGTTTCCATTCAAGTTGACGTTGGTGACATTAACTGGCGGTTAAGATTCAAGCTGGAAATCAATGTAATTGGATAACCATTGAAATAACGGATTCCTTGTCTAGATTTTTGTAAACATTTCCAAATGTGTTGCCAAGAGTTGTCATTATGTACGAGATGTCCCCGAGTTGCGATTCCCGTATATGTACGTAGGGTTGACAATTATAAATCGCTTTTCCTGGAGTGAAGGGTTTGGGATGCGTACATTCAGGGCGGTGCAGTCATTCCTTACCTATTGTGTGTGGGTTTAAAGAGAGAAAGCAATTTGAGAAATATTTATGTTCTTTTTCGAAATATTTGATAACACGACCGGGTTCTTTGGATGGAGGGAACCGTAAGATACGGGAGTCAGCAAAGACATGTTGAAGACGGGATCATAACCAATATAAAAAAAGGGGTATACCTCAGTCCTATGTATTCGGCGCGAGCGTTAATAGAGAGGCCAATTTTTTTTCATTTTGATAGAATGTTTTGATACGGAACGACAAGACAAGGACTTACAATCCAGCTTCTCGCCCCTTATTGTCTTTTCAGGGTAAAGTGATGTTACGCAAGTTGCACTTAAGGGCGAGGGCCACTTCAAGTAAAAGGGGAAAGTTGTTCCAAGTCGGCATTGTTCCACGAATGAGGAGCTGGCTTTGTGCAAATTTCCAGCAGTGAAACACGTCGCAGAAACATTGCACGCAGACACGTCGATTGGAAAACGACATTCCCTTTGAGAGTAAACATGAAAAAATAATGTTATTTAGGAATAAAACTGAGTCAAAGCGCTCCAAACTATTTTATAGTGGAACGCGTGGAAAAAGCTACAAATTTCACTTTCTCATGTACACAATTAATTTTACCGGTTAAAAAAAAATTATTTATTATTTAGGCAGTGTGTTTTTAAACGAACATAATCGGACAAGGAAATCGTATTATTTGAATCATTTGAGCCTGGTTTTATCCACGTTGAGTGCGTTCAGCTACAGCCAATGCTATGATACATTGCCTATAACGCAATGCTAATACAACGTACAGACGCAAGAGTCAGTACAACTTGGTTAAACTAAATAAATCAATAATATAAAACGAAATAAATAATAATAATAAATCGATATGAAATTAAAACGTAAACTTTATTCGAGTTTATTTTACTTCTTATTAGTCCAACCTACAATATGTTTCGCTTTAACATACTGCGTAAGCATCCTATTACTCGTCGCCTGCTTCGGCGCCAACCGTTGTATAAATGTGCTAGTATCCAATTCATTCTGATTTTAAGAAAAAATGTATTCACCTACCGCATCCCCGCTACTCATAGTGCCTTCTTTAAATATCAGTGCAAGATCATAAGCTTTTATAAATCATAAACCTGTTCCAGGTTTTCTCCCTTAATTGTTGCACCTAACTCTCCATCCCTATGATAACTAAGGGGCTTGTCTGTAGGTTCCAGTTGCAAAGAACCCGTCTTCGTTACGTGGTCAGATCCACTTTTACCTTACCGTTTATATTTCTAAGAACTTATTCAAACCTTTATGTTTACAAAATATGTCCAAGTTATATTAACGACTGGGTAAGACATACTGCTACAGGTTTACCTTCTCTTTTTGACATTTTTATAAACTTAAAGCAGTAATAAGCTACAGATCTGCTCCACCATAAGTATCACTAAAGCCTTATAAATGAATCCCCTGAAATGCTTTGGTTCGCGTGGAGAAAATACGTTGTTACCATATTTCGAACTTCACCATCTACTGCATTGTGTTTGGATATTACTAATAGCTTTACCATTAGCCATAATATCTTTGGGAAAGTATTGTGATACGACGGGTTTACAAGCGGCATAGTTCAATAGATAGGGGGAATTGTTTGTCCCACATGTATGCCTACAGTGTTTCTATAAATTAGATGTACATACTCTCTAAAACAACCCTCAACCCTCTTGATCTGTTTTACGTGATCAACGAACAAGTGATCCCAAATGTTTTGGTACCACGCCCACTAATCTTGGAACCAAAGCCTCACACCCCACTACAAAAGTACAAATAATATATAAATAATTATATATATATATATATATATATATATATATATATATATATATATATATATGTGTGTGTGTGTGTGTGTGTGTTTGTGTGTGTGTGTGTGTGTGTGTGTGTGTGTGTGTGTGTTATATATAGGTATATATTTATATACCCTATACATATAGATTTATTTATATAAAAATATAACATATATATATATATATATATATATATATATATATATATATATATATATATATATATATATATGTTTAACAAGAAACATGATATAACATTTCAAGTTTTATTTCGCGAGGTAAATTGTACTGATAAGAAGAAAATCTGTTACTGAGATGGATGGGCTTGCATTTTTTCTCTAGCATGCATATTTGAGGTTGTATTTTAGTAAGGGCACAACGCAAGTCATTAGCGACATCAAGTTTGTTCCTATATTTTGTTTTTATTGCAACAAATGCTGAAAATGTTTTTTCGCACAAGTAGGTGCTTGAAAAAGGTAAGTATATTCGGAGAGCTGCCTTTGATACATTTCTAAGTGTTTTTCAAAAATAAAGATTTATCCATTTTTACCACATTGAACAAACATTCGTTTCGCGACACTTTTGTACTATTATTCTTTTCAAACTGCCTTGTTTCTTTAATTTAAAGTTTACAAAAGTTGCACAGCCTTTACTTATATTTCTTTTATAAATGAATACATTTTATTTAAAGTTTTTGTACCTCATGTTCAATAAAAATATCTGCGGTGTTAATTTAGTTTTATATTTTGATAAATTGTGTACTCAAATTTTAACTCAATGAGAATTTTCCAACTGGTCTGAGGGCCCTCCCACCGATCTGTTTTCACGCCTCCCATGAGGGGGGCGCCCTTAGGTTAGGAATCTATGCTGTAACTGTTTTATAGACACTCAGTAGTTCTTGCTTTATTAACTCGAACGCTCTAGGAAAATGTTCAAGTCATTTACTCGTTTACATTTTATAGTTTTTATAAGATCCAATAATTTAAATATTTTTACAAGATAGAAAATTAACACCAGCATCGATGTAACCCGAAGTAGTAAGAAAGTTAGTCCCAAGCATTAAAATCTTCTGGCAGAGCAACTAACTCCATTAGCCTAATGGGGGCATCTCTGTAACAAGAATAAAATGGAGTCTCTAATTACTTCGTACGCTATTTAGTTTATAAAGAAAACGGCTTTACGGTGCGAATTACTTTAGTTAGATAATTACATTGTTTGCTAATTAAAATGTAACATCAATAAAGTCGTAAACCTAGAGACATCTTTAAACACGGGTTTTATAATGATACCAGCAAGTATGAACATACGTGATTGCCAGGTAGATAGCGCTATCTATATTAACGACGGCTTTACAAAGAAGTTACTGCTTTTACAATCAAACAAAACAATGACGGATTTGTCCTATTAGACAATGGAAAGCGTTCGCAATTGAACCAGTGCTTCATTTGTATAAAGTTTGTAATTAATAGATAATCTATTATTAGGTTTTGGAAAATGTAAAATAAAGAATAAAGATTTTACTTAGTATAGAAAAGTAACATGAAATAGGTTGAAAATCTATGTAGAGCCGAGGAATTATATCCTATAAACGTACCAGACGACGGAAATAGTTAACCTTATTTCCGATGACTTGTGATGTCATTGAAGGGGAAGACGATGAGAAAGTGACAATATTTGCAAGGTAGAATGATTACTTGTTATTGACGGGTAAGACTGTATTTCTTACGTGGGAGGAAAATCATCTTACCCGTCACGCTACATTCCATCACGAGACGCGCTTCATATTTAAACTTAAACTAGGTGGTAACATATGATTTCACACAACAGTATATAGTTATAATGGTTATAGGTTATGTGTAAAACAGCTCTTTAAACACGCAGGTCTTGTTAGTTTATTCATGTTTGAATCATTTTGTTCATCATCAATTATAAGTTAATATGATTTTTTTACAATAACATAAAGATAATTAATAATATTTTAAGAGATAACAATTAAAATTACAATATATGACAAGAAATTACTTATTCCTTACCTAACTTTTTATAAAGCTTTTTCTTCTTATTTATTACTATATATATGTAACATATTATGTCACGAGCGGATTTTAGAAAAATACTGTGACACGCTTCAAAAACTAAAATAATTCATAATTTTTAAAATAACAAAATGTTTCACTCGCTTTGAGTTTAAACAATAAACAGAAAAGATCTGACGAAGAGTTGTCGGGTTGAGCCTTCACTGAGAAAGTAAGGCAATAATAAAAGCATATTGAAAACTGAAGCATCTCTATGAAGCAAATAAAACCTCACTTCCGGGAGTAATCTCCGACAACCAGCAGGAAAGCCGGGTCAGGAACGAAATTATTATACTTAAGGAAAGTTGGAAATCCGGGAATACAGGTTTAAAGTGAGATTTATAATGAGTCCACCGGCGTGTAATTTCTTCCAACTTTTGCGTCAAGGCAGTCAAACTTTGCGCTGTATTTTTGTAACGTCAGAGGAGGGTAATTCTAATCGTGAATAATGGGCTTCATTTTATGAAGCCTTGCAGTCTCCGTGACGTCACAAAGGAAAGTTAAGACTTGTTTAAAACTTTCTTTGTTTCCTTATACTTAATTAGAATGGCTGGAGATTATTTTATTACTTTCAAACTACAAGTAGTAACAAAAAAATGTTTAAATTCAACTACTTAGGTAAACAAAAAAAACTATTTCAGCTACTTTTTATTAAATTATTACAATTAAAATCAATATGTATATACATATGACACAAACGCAATAATAGGTACAAAAATAGCAAAATTATTACGCAAAATGTTTAAATTCAACTACTTAGGTAAACAAAAAAAACTATTTCAGCTACTTTTTATTAAATTATTACAATTAAAATCAATATGTATATACATATGACACAAACGCAATAATAGGTAGAAAAATAGCAAAATTATTACGGCAACTATTGCACAAAATAATTAATTAAATTTAATTATTTAACAAAAAGCTGTATTAACATCAAGGGTCATCCCCTACAAATTTTTAAAACTTTTTTGAACTTGAGTGGATGGATAGAAAGTATTTTATTAACGATTAAAAATTGGACCAAGATATATAAATATAGAGGTATGTATGTATACACAGGGAGAGTGTAAACTAATAGAAGGAATTGAATAAATTTATTGAATAAAGGTTTAATTAATTTGGTTTAAAAACGCGGGAATATTTTAAAACCATCTCAATATACTCTACATGTAAAAAATATAAAAATTATATTAAAAGTGTCATGAAAGTTTTATAAAACATTTGTCATTATCTTAAATGAGTGTCTCATTTCTTTTGGGACTCCCTCTTCTAGGAAGGTTTTCAGAGTAACGCATCATGACTTCGGAGTGCTACAGGTGTTTGTTTGTCTTTGCTTTAAGATTTACCCTCACCAGGTTCACTTTTCCATTTATCTTCCCCCATGAAAGTATTGAACAAGTTAACAGACAGGCACAACATACGTTTAGACATTTACAAGCGCTTCATAAATATTAAAGAATATGTATTTTGTTCATTCACGATTAGAAATGCCATGAATCTAAATATGTTTGCCTTTAGATACATCTTGTATGGCATAAATAAGAAAAGGGAAGAAACATATAGCTATATTTTTATATGACACGTCTACTTCAAACAGACAAGGTCTAAGAATATGTTGAACAAATTCACTCCTAATTCTGCACATTTTCATAACTACCAGACTCTTTTAGTTTTAATAGTGACTCCAAAGCCACTAAAACAGTTCTTTACCCAGGCATAGTTCTAACCCATCATAAATGTTTCTGTCTTTAAATAAAAACTTAGGTTCAGAGTTAGTGTTGTAAAATTCCTAGGAATTTATAATTTTAAAGCAAGATAGTTCCTAAATCTATTGATTAATAGGTAATATTCAATAAAAAGATGTTAAACTTAAACTCAAGTACTATTTAAGGTACATAGGAGACATTATGATTGAAGAAAACATCAGGGAATCATTGCTGAATTCGGTAACTTTATGATTAAATAAAACAGAAACAGTGTTCTAAGTTCATGTAATATATTATAATTATATAAAAATATGGGAAAATAAACATTGTTTTAAATTTTGCATAGGCACTTTTGTAGGTTACTACTAATTACTTAGTGACTTTCGTAGTCCATTAAACCTTAAGCATAATTTTTTTCGTTTGCCATCTCGTCTTCCTCCTCCTTATCCTCACGAGAACACTCAAGAAACCCAGGATAAATCAATCCTGGGTGGGGAAACAAGTCCTCACTTTCCAGTGTTTAAATGACATCTACATCAACCAGGACAACTAGTTCTTTGTCTGGGTTGCCGCTGGTTATAGACCCTTTCTCTTTCGGATTTGGTAGTGAAGGTTTCATTAGCTTCCATTTGTAGAACAAATAAGTTAACTTGGGAGAACGTTTACATGACAGACGGTTCCTCTTCTACGAATGGATCCATGAAACTATACTGAACGTACTCTCTGTGGCGCGCCAAGAATCCTTATCGCTATATCACGCTCCTCTTAATCCCTACTACTGAGACGGCATTATATTTTTTGATGAATCATCCATTCCACAAAAACATTTTTCTCAATAAGCCTTCCTTGTCTCTATAGTCCCCAATATTCTCTCTCACTTTGGATTCTCTCTCACCAACCTAAACTCATCTAACTTAACCTCACCTGACCTGTTCTAACCCAACCTAATCTGATCTAACTTAACCTCACCTGACCTGTCCTAATCCAACCTAATCTGATCTAACTTAACCTCACCTGACCTGACCTAACCCAACCTAATCTGATCTAACTTAACCTCACCTGACGTGACCTAACCCAACCTAATCTGATCTAACTTAACCTCACCTGACCTGACCTAACCCAACCAAATCTGATCTAACTTAACCTCACCCGACCTGACCTAACCCAACCTAATCTGATCTAACTTAACCTCACCTGACCTGGCCTAACCTACCTAATCTGATCTAACTTAACCTCACCTGACCTGGCCTAACCCAATCTAATCTGATCTAACGTAACCTCACCTGACCTGGCCTAACCTACCTAATCTGATCTAATTTAGCCTAACCTGACCTACCCTAACCCAACCTAATCTGAACTAACTTAACCTCACCTGACCTAGCCTAACCCAACTTAAACTGATCTAACTTAACCTCACCTGACCTGGCCTAACCCAACCTGATCTGATCTAACGTAACCTCACCTGACCTGGCTTAACCTACCTAATCTGATCTAATTTAGCCTAACCTGACCTACCCTAGCCCAACCTAATCTGATCTAACTTAACCTCACCTGACCTGACCTAACCCAACCTAATCTGATCTAACGTAACCTCACCTGACCTGGCCTAACCTACCTAATCTGATCTAATTTAGCCTAACCTGACCTAGCCTAACCCAACCTAATCTGATCTAACTTAACCTCACCTGACCTAGCATAACCCAACCTAATCTGATCTAACTTAACCTCACCTGACCTGGCCTAACCCAACCTAATCTGATCTAACGTAACCTCACCTGACCTGGCCTAACCTACCTAATCCGATCTAATTTAGCCTAACCTGACCTAGCCTAACCCAACCTCATCTGATCTAACTTAACCTCACCTGACCTGTCCTAACTCAACCTAATCTGATCTAACGTAACCTCACCTGACCTGGCCTAACCTACCTAATCTGATCTAACTTAACCTCACCTGACCTGGCCTAACCCAATCTAATCTGATCTAACGTAACCTCACCTGACCTGGCCTAACCTACATAATCCGATCTAATTTAGCCTAACCTGACCTAGCCTAACCCAACCTCATCTGATCTAACTTAACCTCACCTGACCTGTCCTAACTCAACCTAATCTGATCTAACGTAACCTCACCTGACCTGGCCTAACCTACCTAATCTGATCTAACTTAACCTCACCTGACCTGGCCTAACCCAATCTAATCTGATCTAACGTAACCTCACCTGACCTGGCCTAACCTACCTAATCCGATCTAATTTAGCCTAACCTGACCTAGCCTAACCCAACCTCATCTGATCTAACTTAACCTCACCTGACCTGTCCTAACTCAACCTAATCTGATCTAACGTAACCTCACCTGACCTGGCCTAACCCAACCTAATCTGATCTAACGTAACCTCACCTGACCTGGCCTAACCTACCTAATCCGATCTAATTTAGCCTAACCTGACCTAGCCTAACCCAACCTCATCTGATCTAACTTAACCTCACCTGACCTGTCCTAACTCAACCTAATCTGATCTAACGTAACCTCACCTGACCTGGCCTAACCTACCTAATCTGATCTAACTTAACCTCACCTGACCTGGCCTAACCCAATCTAATCTGATCTAACGTAACCTCACCTGACCTGGCCTAACCTACCTAATCCGATCTAATTTAGCCTAACCTGACCTAGCCTAACCCAACCTCATCTGATCTAACTTAACCTCACCTGACCTGTCCTAACTCAACCTAATCTGATCTAACGTAACCTCACCTGACCTGGCCTAACCTACCTAATCTGATCTAACTTAACCTCACCTGACCTGGCCTAACCCAATCTGATCTGATCTAACGTAACCTCACCTGACCTGGCCTAACCTACCTAATCTGATCTAATTTAGCCTAACCTGACAAGAAGTTTTCGATCGACCGCAAAATATTCTTGAATGTTTTATTTCCAATCTCTAAGAAGAGTTGCAAATGCTTGGAAATAGAGTTCTATCTATTATGTAAGGTGAGCCGTCTTAGGCTTCCGCTAAGCCGTAAAGCCAATATATAACCATCTCCTGATGGCAGGGATTTGGGTAGAATAGCGTGCGGTTAGGGGAGAGGTGTAGGCTAATATAACATCCTACGATCCTAGCAAAGAGAAACAAGACAACTTGACACTTCCTCCATTACCTAAGTGAAGACCTTTGAACAATGTTTATGTCCTTATAATGTGGGTAATGAACAGATATTCTAATAATACGGGAAATATATATTACTGTTTATACTTATATAGGCTACGTATTCGGCACCTAATCAATCACAATTACTTTTATCGTTGTATTAATTTGAAAAAAATATTATTTAAACTCTAAATTTTAAAAATAAGCAAAACCAATTTCTAATAAATTCTTTATTATATATTTTAAATAGTAAAATATATTCTTAAATGCAAAAAGTAAAAATAATAATTGAATTTGTCCGATATAATTTCCTTTGTGTGTCACTCCGTTTACAGTGTAACTGCACGAAATATTTTTTTAATATTATTTGTGTTTCTCAAGAACTTAATTATTAAACAGACACTATAATATTTAAATACAGCCTATGACCAAATCTAAATCAACCCCTCCCTCCTCCGTATTTCACACCCTCCTGAGCCGATTCCGCTTGGAAATGGACTTCCTCTCACCTCCAGCGTTTAACACACTCCCAGCATAGACAATATAAGTGACTGCAAAGAACCGGCACGTCGCGCCGCGTGACTCTGTTATGGCTGGATACGTGTTATACTGCAAAGTCAACGGACGTTCTTGCTTCACGAAACTTTATTCATCGAATGCCAAGACTTCGTCGCTAGCAAAGTGACCTCGATTTCTAAATAAGTCGTTGCAACACGGAGCGTGGTTATCCAATAAAGTTTCAACACAGCCTCGGCAGGGGTGACGTAAACTAGGAGTATAAATTTTAAAATATTTAAATTTCAATATCTCGTAGGAACTGCGAGGTGGAATGAAGAGCTCGTACTTTCTTTCTATCCCCGCATTGAAATAACGCATTACATTGAAATAACATTAAGTAGTCTTCTTACACCCCACAGGATCTCTCCATTACTTCAATTCACTAGCTCTTCTTCAACACCTTTCCTTCATCGCCACACAATGCGGACTTACTGGCTTCACATAATACACACTCGGATTTTTCTCTTATCAACTTATTACTACTATTCAATAAACCAATAGACACATGGTTTAACACAAATATTTAAAGTTACATAATAATTATTTGTGGGTAAATTTTGAAGCATCTCTCTACTTACATCATTTATAACAACACAATATAAGTGTAACACTATTAATAATATTTAAATAAAAAGTATTTTAAACATTAAAAACATAATACCAATTGCAACCAAAGAAAATTATATATTTTTATACTATAAAATCAAACAGATTTACCAATCAAACTATTTACTTTAATTTCTCAAAAATGAGTAGCGTATAGGTCATTTCCTACTTACTTTCAGTTTGTGTTATTAGTTGTAAAAACTGTAATAATGCATTAAACACCATTGACAGGAGCTTTAACATGTAATTTGTTTTACTTTAAGTTCTACAATTATTTAGAACAATCATAGTGGTAAAGTTCACCATACTTGGTCATTTATAATGTAGGTTTAGACTAATACGGCGCAGTATAGGCAAATCGGATACAAACTTGTAACCTGCGTGGCATGAAGGTTAGAATTTTGAAGAACATTTATTGTGTAAAACTTTGCGGTACTTGCTTTTGATACTATAGTCTGTAACTACGCGGCGAAGTGTATGCAATTCAGATACATACGGATAACCTGCGTGTCGGTAGGAAGTCTTTAAAGGGAACATTTAGAACATTTATGCATTTTTGTCTGTACAAAAAAGCAAAAATTATTCTTTTTCACTGATGTTTTCTTTTACTTTAAGACTTGTCGCGTGTTCTGAAAGTATTTTCATCCTAAAAATCAATAAAAGCGACACGCCACGAAAACGTCAGAGAAATAATATATGTTACTATGTCAGATGCGTTTAGTTTTGTGTTTGCCTTATTTAAACAACAAAGCGCTAAAAAACGAAAAAACATCCGCAACTCTTTAGCCTGAAAAACAATTTTGTTTAACTTAACAACTCATTGATATACATTTAGCCACGTTCCTATGTAGGATATATCAGAGGTTACCAGGAATTACACAAGCCATATGAGGTTTGGTTGAGGGGGACTATAGTGCAGTACCACCGCTTCTAGTAACGCTTCGGGTCAGATGACGTCATGACTGCTGGGTTAGGAGGGTAGTTGCAGTCTTCTTTTCAGAGTGCAAATAATCTAAATCGTGCAAATATGTTTTGGGCAAAATCTTTAAATAGCCTGTTCATAAAAATGTACTAGAATCTGTATCTTGAACTAGCATCAGTTTTTAGAGCTTAACTCTGAGCACCAAAGCAAGGATAAAAACGTATCCAGTTTATTGTTCCTTTCGCTGCTCAGAAAGTAAGAATCCCTGCCGGGGTGGACCCATTTGTGCTGAGAAGCATGACAGGGAAGTAACCCTCTATCTTGTGTTATAAACTCATGGTGTTGGTAAGCTTCACACAAGGATCGGGCTGTCGCCGGCTAAATAAAATAAAGTTAATACTTAAAAAAACCTTTTTCCAACAAACTGAAAACATACAGTATGATTAGCCCGCAATATCGAGAAGCATCGACATTTTGGGGGTCCATGAAACTCTCCAAATATCGTGTCTGCGGTGTTGGAAGACCTGGCAGGAACTCTCGGGGGACTAGAAGTAACGACAAAGGAGCGAGAACTCAGTTATGCTAAATATCTAGGCCGCGTGGTGCCAATGTCAGTGACAGTACATGAGAGCCATGGAGATCTAAGAAATATTTCTATAAATAAGGAAAACGTGGTACCCAGTGGAAAAATAGTACCAATGTACCCTACCTGCCCCCGGATGTCCAACCCAAACAGTCACGAAGTGTACAAAACTCAAGTAAAACTCGGGAGGTTGTGGGACGATAGGTACTAACAACCGAATGAAACAAATTGATTGGTGTAAGAAGATACCTGGCAAGCGAGGGGTGGGCAAGCAAGGGAAGTAAACATGTAAACCCAAAGCCTAGGGAAAGTTACAGACAAGAACAGAAATAGAGGCCCGTATCCGACATTGTGTAGGTGATGTATAGCTGCAGTTTAATACGTTGATTACATTATCTTTATCAATTATTGACACAAAAAGCAAAACTTCGGTAATATTAAAAGCGGTTAGATGCGCTTAAAACTTGAAATTCACAAATCTAATATCGCTACACATTGTATTTAAAATAATCATATTTTTCTAATGTAATAAATTTGAAAATGTAGAGCAAAATTAAGTAATGCACAGATTCAAGTGATGGCAAAGAAGCCCAATATCATTTTCTGTTGGTAAAAAGTAAAAGTTATTTCCCTTTAATTATCGTATAGGGAAGGCTCACAATTTCAGAGGATTGTGGTTTCAAGTTAAAGTAAACACAATATTCCCGCAACTTTATCCGACACTGGACGCAATAGACCTAGAGAGAGCCTCTTGGGCTTGAAGTGCTTCAATCATACGCTTCCAATATGGACACTTACTTTGGGTTTATTATAAAAACCAAATATATTTTTTATTTAAAATGAAAAAAAGCTTTTAATAAAAAACTATTTATTACATACAAATGTACATTTCGATTAAAAAGCAACCATCTTCAGCAGATATTTTTACAAGAATAACTTAATAATTTATATTATATAGTTTACGTTTACAAGTTCGAGTTTAACATCTAATGCCATTAAAATTGCATTAGCTCTTGGTTTTTATAGACAATAAAGTTGAGACAGATTGCAATGAATGACGAGAGAATGTGCGACATGGTAAAATGAGAAGCCGAATGGATACAAAATACCGTGATGACGCCATTTTGGATTTACCAATTTGTTTCTATTTGTGGGCAATAATAAATCTACCCTTACTAAATACTTCACAAGAACCCACAAAAAGGAGGTAATTTGGCGAGCACTGGACTTTGGCACTAATATCCTAGACGCCTAGACAATCATAACAATAGGCTCATGGTATCCTGTGCTTTGTGTAAAATCTGTAAGAAGAAAGACAGATGGTGATAAGAAGAAGAGTTTAGGCTTGGAGCTCCGAGAGTTAAGGCGTCATGACAAGGTTAATAAAGAGTAGCTTTATAAAAGCTATATTTTATACAGTGAATGTACCCAAAGTATTGCCAAAGATTACTGGCATTTGGTAAATGTGACGTGGCTCTCTTGTCCGAGATGTGGGTTGAGTAGAAGAGTATTTAGTAACCCTTTACAGTTAAATTCAATGAATAAATATATAGGCTATGTATTTATATATGTTCAACTTTTGTTGGCCATACTCCTTTACTTTGATTACAGTTAACAAACTGCAAAAGTTATATTTCCTTATCCAACTCACCTTTTTACTGCATTAACATTTACACTTATAGCAAAACTCTTTTTAATTAGCGTCTAAACGTGCCCGAGAATATGCATCAAGTTATGGAATGACTGCTAACGTAGGTAAAATGTATAACTTGTAGCAAAGTAAAGTAAGTGTGTGTGAGTCCTATGAACGTACATAGGTTTAATATATTAGGGGTGCAAAGGGGTAAATTTGTTTACACGCTGGATCACTTTGCGAGGGCGTTCCTTGCGTGTATACGTGTGTGCAGGTGACCGCGAATGCTGCTTGTAAGGAACTGTTAACATTATTCTGTATTAGAGACGACTTTATTCCACAATCCACACTGACAAGCTCTAGGCAAGTGCGTATTGAATAGGATTAGAACTTAGGCTACTTCTATGTTACTAAAATCACTTCACTGTTTCAAGGTGTTTACATTAACAAGTAATAATCAACGCAATGCTGTGTCCACACAATATCTAGACTATGTGTGTGTGTTTGTGTGTGTGTGTGTGTGTGTGTGTGTGTGTGTGTGTGTGTGTGGGAGTGTGTGTGTGTGTGTGTGTATGTGTGTGTGTGTGTTTGTGTGTATGTGTGTGTGTGCGTGAGTGTGTATGTGTGTATATGTGTGTGTTTGTGTGTGTGTGTGTGTGTGTGTGTTTGTGCGTGTGTGTGTGTGTGTATGTGTGTGTGTGTATGTGTGAGTGTGTATGTGAGTGTTTAAGTGTGTGTGTGTGTTTGTGATTGTGCGCGTGTGTGTGTATGTGCGTGAGTGTGGGTGTGTGTGTGTGTGTGTATGTGTGAGTGTGTATGTGTGTGTTTGTGTGTGTGTGTGTGTGTGTTTGTGATTGTGCGTGCGCGTGTGTGTGTATGTGCGTGAGTGTGTGTGTGTGTGTGTGTGTTAGTGTGTATGTGTGTGTGTTTGTGTTTGTGTATGTGTGTGTGTGTGTATGTGTATGTATGTGTGTGTGTGTGTGTGTGTGTGTGTGTGTGTGTATGTGTTTGTGCGTGTGTGTGTGTATGTGCGTGCGCGCGTGTGTCTGCGTGCGCGTGTGTGTGTGTGTGTGTGTGTGTGTGTTAGTGTGTGTGTGTGTGTGTGTGAGTGTGTGTGTGCGTGAGTGTGTGTGTGTGTGTGTATGTATGTGTGTGTGCGTATGTGTGTATGTGTGAGTGTGTATGTGTGTGTTTGTGTCTGTGTTTGTGTGTGTGCGCGCGTGAGTGTGTGTGTGTGTGTGTGTGTGTGTGTGTGAGTGTGTGCGTGTGTGTGTATGTGTGTGTGTGTGTGTGTGTGTGTGTGTGTGTGTGTGTGTGTGTGTGTGTGTGTGTGTGTGCGTGTGTGTGTGTGTGTGTGTGTGTGTGTGTGTGTGCGTGAGTGTGTGTGTGTGTGTATGTGTGTGTGTGTGTGTGTGTGTGTATGTGTGTGCTGTGTGTGTGTGTGTGTGTGTGTGTGTGTGTGTGTGTGAGGTGGGGGGGGGGGTTCGCGCACAATATGAAAAAAACAATACAAGAACAACAAATCATGCCGACATAAACCTCCACCACGTGACAGTACCATGTATTTGTATTTGTTCACAAAAGTAAACATAATTCATCGGTTTTACCTCTCGACGTTTTTCCTTTCTTGGTGTATTTTTACTGAAATGATCCTTAAGACAAAATGGTGCATACAGGCTCCTGCCATCGTTAGCGCACTACCCTTTGCGCCTTTATGTCCTTGGCATCGTCTCAGGTAAATCCATCAAAGGCGGCTTGTTTAAGGAGGCAAATGTTGAGAAATAATATCGGAAGGAACTTTAAAGTAAAAAGGAGAAGATTTAAGTTTTTAGCTTGGGTATTTTGATTGTTAATTATTCAAGTTTTCCAAGAAACTAGTTTATTTATTCTACAATATCTTCTTAATTTTAACATCCACTCAATACAAACTGACGTTTTAAAATAACATGAAGCAATTAATTCCCATGACTGATTTAACTACGACGAGGATAAAGTTATATATTTCACCATGTTTTTGCATTTAAGTTACAACATTTCTAATTATAATATTTACCAGTAGCGAGTTTAGCCTTCCGAAGTTGTATTACGTTTAATGAAGTGCTCGATACTAAATAACAAAATGAGTGAATTTTGTTACTTATTAACAAATAGTTTTACGTTTACGCTGAACAATTTTAGATTGGCTATATTTAGCGCCGGTGGAAATGCTTGACGGGACGGTAATACTTGACAGGGTATCATCTGTCTGGCCACAACGGACACGTTGCATGCAAATATATTACTAACTAAGAGGTCCCTATATGGTTGCAACACAACCCTATGTTCCCATCTCGATGAAACTATCCCACGTTAAGGGTAGCATCAGCCCTAAATGTCAATAAACTGGGTTGCCTTGGTGACTTTTAGCAGTTTGTTTCCATCATAGCAACGATTTCCTCCATCTACGGCTTCATATTCTTTATTTTAGTTCCAAGTAAAGTTATTCATACCTGATTTGTATCACATTTATTTATACTAAATAAATAATTATTGAATATATACATAGATTATAAGCCAGAGTATATTTTATAATTTTGCATAAACATGTTTTTAATTAATTTTTAGTTTCTATTAGTGTAAATGACATTTTAAGGGGCAACGTATGCAATCTAACTACAGTTGTTTAATCATCCCTTAAAAATATTTTTCACATTTCAATCTCTCAGAGTGGCTTTCCACCGTACAAAATCTCTGTATCTGTATGGCACGGTTGCATGCTTCTGAGGCGCGCCACGCGACGTTTTAACGTCGATAGAGTGATACTTGCTAGAGTTACGTCTATTTGCCGAGAATTGTTCGCTAGTGTTGAGATTTGATTCAGAGGGTCGAACAAAGTGGAGTCGCGGGTGATACAGGTTACCCCATACGTAGTAACTCAAGACATATGTAGTAACTATACGCCTATGTGATATAACGCCAGGTACAGCTAAGCTGAGCGAGTCGTTGCCCTCATTACTTGCTCGTATCTCTGCGCAGGCATTGCCGTTGCCAAGGTTACAGGTAAATCTGTCAAAGGACTGTTTAATATACAACCTTTTAAGAAAAGATACAACAAAAGTATAACACTGCCACAAAGTCGGTGGGTATTAAATAACATATTTTAAATAAAATGTTTGAAATTGTGAAAGTCGGATCTATTGTAAGTTTAAATGTCATGATCATAGGTTATTCTTATTTTAAAAATAAAGACCCAGAGCAGGTTTTAGCGGGACTTTAAAGAGATGTTGAGCCGATGTTTTCTAAAATAAGCCACCCTTGATGTGTTTAGGGTAGGTAATATTACCTCTAAAGTTCGTACTACGGATTCTATATTACAGCAAGTAGACAAGCAGTCAACTGTACAAGAAAACCATGTACTCGTAGAAGGATCTTTAGGCAACACAAACACACACATTTACAAACGCCTTGCCTACGAAAGTTTTTTTATTCACGTAACTTTCATCCCTAAATCCTATATTGTATATAATCTGATTAACCCTTCCGCTTGTTCGAGCTAACACCGTCCCGGGGCCTTTGTGCCTCCGATTATATCCAGTAGCCAATGTAATGTTAATTTTCCCTCGCTTGGGTTTATGACAAGGCTAGATACTTGGGACGGATTTATAAATACAATCTGCAAACACACATTTTAGACACATGTTTGATGTTAAAGAAGGGGGCTTGGTGGAATGTTCATGGGGCAAACATTGCTTTAATAGTGAATGGGTTTACGTACGGCGTATATTTTACCCCATTTACTGTACGAAAGCATTTATAAAACTCTGGGGATTTAAAAGGGTTACTCGAGAGAAAAGGCTGTTGCTTTATTGAATTTGTATAAAACGTTCTTTGGAAATATAGATAAAATATTTAAAAATATTCCAGTTGAAAAAAATTGTTTTTAATTTTGAAAATGATATCAAACAAATTTCTAGAACTTTTATCAGGCTTTAATTGCCCAAACCCGTTTATTCAGTTTATTTCTTGGGTTTTTCTATTCTGTTTATTTCTTGGGTTCTTCTATTTTACCATTTGAATTTCTGCTCCATAGGAAGTTAAATAGGTCCTACTAGTAACCTGGTACTTCCCAAACGTGTCAGAGCGTGCGTCGCCTCCTCTTAACCAGTAATAGAAGGTGTATTAGAAGGTAACTCAATGACCCACTATAAAGCTGTTCGAATTCTAATCAAATATTTTATTGAATTGCCATCAAAGTTTTTCATGACCATAAGATTCACTCATGACTTCAGCCTCGCGTGAATTCAAACTACATTCCCCCAAAATTAGGAGAGGTCCATATAGTGTGAATGATTCACAATAAAATACTCCCTATGTTTTCTGCTACCTCCACTCCATCAAAAAGAATTTTCCTATCCAGGGCTCAGGATACATCTACTCTGCAGTTTCTACTTTCTAGACATTAAATAAACAACACTTAGAATTCTATAGCATACGTTAAAGTTTCCACAACTGCTAAATCATCCAATTTTACGTCACACTGTAATTCCATTTTACCAATATTCAATATCCACTATAAAGCTCTTCCGATTCTGAAAACAACACTCTATTGAAATTGTGTTCAACGTTTTTTATGGTCATATGATTCACTCATGACGTCAGCCTCACGTGAAATAAAACTACATTACCTCAGATATGGAGAGATTCTTATAGTGTGACTGATTCACAATAAAACACTCACTGAATGTTCTGCTACTTACACTCCATTAAAGTGACCTTTTCGCATCCAGGACTGAGGTTACATTTACTCTGCAGTTTCTGCTTACTTGACATTGCAAGTAAACTACACCTAACATTCTATAGCATACGTTAAAGTTTCCACAACTGCTAAATCATCCAATTTTACGTCACACTGTAATTCCATTTTACCAATATTCAATATCCACTGTAAAGCTCTTCCGATTCTGAAAACAACACTCTATTGAAATTGTGTTCAACGTTTTTTATGGTCATATGATTCACTCATGACGTCAGCCTCACGTGAAATAAAACTACATTACCTCAGATATGGAGAGATTCTTATAGTGTGACTGATTCACAATAAAACACTCACTGAATGTTCTGCTACTTACACTCCATTAAAGTGACCTTTTCGCATCCAGGACTGAGGTTACATTTACTCTGCAGTTTCTGCTTACTTGACATTGCAAATAAACTACACCTAACATTCTATAGCATAAGGTAAAGTTTCAACAACTGCTACGTCATCCCATTTTACGTCACACTGCCCTGACTGGCAATATGGTTAAAAATATGGGTGATACTGTCACCCCTGTCATAGTTGAGTTCTGATAGGTCGGATCATGGGTCGTCTATTAAGATCATCTGGTCAGTTAAGTTCTCGCTTGTCCCTTCATAGTGAATCATCTGGTCAGTTCAGTTCTCACCGGTCAGTTCAGCGTATCATTCACGCACACTATCATCCGGTGAGTTTATTTCTGGCTGATCAAGTTCATGGTGCATCCTTGATCAGACCATCCGACTACGAGCAATGGTAAGGCTATGGTCAGTTCAGTTCTTCCCTAGTAGTTTAGAAGGTGAATTATGCAGAATATCCGCTCAGTTCAGTTCTCGTTTGTCATTTCATTGTGAATCATCTGGTCAGTTCAGTACTCTCCGGTCAGGTCAGTGAATTCTTTGCGCACACTATCATCCGGTCGGTTCAGTTCTGGTTGATAAATTTGGTGGTACATCATTACTCAAATGCCTTGCATCACAGAGTATTCATTCACTGGCCAACAGCTGTTTTGGTGCCGGGGTATTAAGAGCTGATTTTATATGAATTTGATGCCCTGAATTCAAATATGGCATTAGTTTTTGTCTAGGAGCTCAAATTTCTAAGATTTAACATTTTAGTGAAATATACGCTACACTATTTTAAATTAAATCAGTGGATCAAATTAAACACTCAACACGAAATTTTTATTACTATATTATAATTATATTTTTATTTTATTACATTATACAAATAGTATTATATACAAAAACAGAAAAAAACATCATCGTCTACATAAGACAATCAAACCAGGTATAGTCACTGAACACTACGGAAGCTTCTTTTTCGTGACTTTCTTGAATGTAAATTAGAACAGTCCCTTTTTAAACTCCAGCAGTAATCTGCCATCATGTGTGTATCCCATCTTCCTTTGTAGCGATCCTCCATAGTTTTAATATCCTGGTGAAATCTTTCACCTTGTTCCTCACTGGTGTCTCCTAAATTTTCATGAAAACTATCTAAGTGGCTGTGTAAATAGTGCACCTTAATGCTCATGTTACATCCAAGTGATTTGAAACTGATTAGCATCTCATTTACCATTTCAACATAGTTTTCAGCTTTGTGCTTGTCCAGAAAATTTTTGACAACCGCAACAAATGAAATCCATGCTTTTCGCTCAGTCTCGTTCATTGAATTTATGAAGTCAGGATCTTTAATGAGTTGTCTAATTTGTGGTCATCAAATATTCCTGCTTTAATTTTTTCCGTACTCAACTGGGGCATTTTAATTTCTACATATGAAAAGCATGATACGTTCTTATCAAGAGCCTTTACAAACAGCTTCATAACTTTCAGAATTTCAGCTTTTCCCGGTAGTCCACTGTCGTAAATGTTCTGTACAAGTTTTACAGACCTGATGAGGTGCCCACATTTTATCCTGATCACCAAGCCTAACACCAAAGTATCCAAGATAAGCTTGTATGTAAGCTATATATGTATATGAGCTTTAGAACTGCACAAAATACAATTAAAACTGCACATTTTGCGTTAAACTGCACATTATAAAAACGATTATCTGAAAAAGTAGAGCTGGTAGAGAAAAACTGATTTCATATTTGGATTCAGCACCCCAAATATTACTAAAATCAGTTCTAAAATCCTAGGCACCAAAAAAAAAAAATTGTTTTGTAGGCCTGTGTTATTATCAAGGACGTCTTATATTTATATTAATTTCGTGTTATATGTTATAAATGTATGTAACTTATAGAAAGCAATCTGCTCCTCCTCTCTAGAACGTTTCCGCCTGTAAACAAGTTTCACCATCAAATCCTCTACCTCTATACTATTTGCAAATAGCAGCGACTTCTTCATTAACATCTAACAAATGCTATCACAATGTATGCCCTTAATTCTTACAATGTATTACATCTCGGCCATTTTGTTTCTAAACATTTGTTTAATGTTTTGCTTCATTCAAGTTGACGCTGGTGACATTAACTGTCGGTTAGGATTCAAGCTGAAAACCAATCTAATTGGAAAAACCGTTGAAATAACTAAATCCCTGTCTAGATATGTGCAAATATTTCCAAATGCATTGCCAAGAGTTGCCATTATTTGAGAGATGTCCCCCAGGAGAGATTCCCGTATATATATGTAGAGTTGACAATTATAAATTACTTTTCCTGAAGTGAAGAGTTTAAGATGCGTACATTCAGGCTGGTGCAGTCGTTCTTTGCCTATTGTGTAAAGGTTTAAAGAGAGAAAGCGATTTGAGAAGTAATAAAGTTCTGTTTCTAAATGTTTGAAAGCACGACCGGATTCTTCATATGGAGGGAACCGTGCGATACGAGAGTCAGGAAAGACATATTGAAGACGGGATCATAACCAATATAAAAAGGGGTATACCCCAGTCTGACGTATTTGGCGCGAGGGTTAATAGAGAGGCGCATTCTTTCACTTTGATTGAAGGTTTTGCAATTGTGCGACAAGACAAGCACTTACAATCCAGCTTCTCGCCTCTTATTGTCTCATCAGAGGGAAGTGATGTTGAGCAAGTTGCACTTAAGGGCGAGGGCCACTTCAAGTAAAGGGAAAGTTGTTCTAAGTCGGCTTTGTTCCACGTAATGAGGAGCTGGATTTGTGCAACGTTTCAGCCGGGAAACACGTCGCAGTTAGAAACACAGTATATGTCACGAACATATTTTAGAAAAATACTTTAACACGTTTCAAAAACGAAAATAAATCGTAACTTTAAAAAAAAACAAAATGTTTCAATCGCACTGTCTTTAAACATTAAACAGAAAAGATCTGACAAAGAGTTGAAGGTTTGAGATTCCACTGGGAAAGTGAGGCAATAATAAAAGCACGATGAAACCGGATGCGTCTCTATAAAGCAAATAAAACCTCACTTCCGGAAGTAATCTCTGACATTAGGCAACAAAGCCAGGCGAAGAAGGGAACTAATATACTTGAGGAAAGTTAGAAATCCAGGAATACAGGTTTAAAGTGGGATTTATAATGAGTCCGCCGACGTGTAATTTCTTCCAACTTTTGCGTCAAGGCAGTCTAACGTTGCGCTGTATTTTTGTAACGTCCGAGCAGGGTTATTCTAATCGTAAATAATGGTCTTCATTTATATGAAGCCTTGCAGATTCCGTGACGTCATCACGGAGAGTTAAGACTTGTTTCAAACTTTCAGTGTTTGCTTAAACCTAATTAGAATGGCTGGAGACTTTTTCATTACTTACAAACTACAAGTGATAATAAAAAACATTTTCTAGTCATTTCTACTTAGGTCAAAAAAACATGTTTTCATATTAGTTACTTTATATTAAATTATTTCAAATAATATAAATATGTATCATACGTGTTACAGAATCTCAATAATAGTGGCCACTGTAGAAAGCGAAATTATTACATAAAATTAATTTAATTTAATTAATGAAATAATATTTGAAAAAACTTTATTAACATCAAACGTCAACCACTACAAGTTTTAAAAATGTATTTAAACTTAAGTACATGAATAGAATGTATTTTATTAGGGATTGAAAATTTGAACAAGGTATATATATATATATATATATATATATATATATATATATATATATCTACAGAGGGAGTGTGTGAAGTAATAGTACTAATTGGATACATTTAATTAAAGAAGGTTTAATTAATTAGATTTAAAAACTGAGGTATATTTTAAAACATTCTCCAAATTCTCGACACGAAAACATGTTTTTTAAAATATTAAAAGAATTTTGAAAGTTTTATAAAAAACATTTCATATCCTTCAACGAGTGTATCATGCCCTTCAGCGTGCTAGGAAGGTACTCAGAGTGACACGTCATGGCTTTGAGTGCTACAGGTGTTTGTCTTTGCCTTAAGATTTACCCCCGCCCGGTTCACATTTCCAATTACATCCCCCATGAAAACATTGAACCAGTTAACAGACATGCACAACATACGTTTAGACATTTACAAGCGGTTCATAAATATTAAAGAATAAGTATTTTGTTCATTCACGATTAGAAATGCCATGAATCTAAATATGGTCGAATAGTGACTCCACAATCACTAAAACAACTCTTTACTCGCGCATAGTTCTAACCTATCATACACGTTTCTGTCTTTAAATAAAAACTCAGACTCGGAGATAGTGTTGTCAAATCCCCGGGAATCTATTATTTTAGTGCAAGATAGCACCAAAATAAATTGCATAATAGGTAATATGCAAAAAGAACATGCGGATACTCAAACTCAAGCACTGCGTAAAGCTCATAGGAAAAATTGTCATTTAAGAAAACTTTCTGCAATTTATGATTTAACAGGTTTAGACTAGTTTAAAAACTTTCGAGTAATTGCCGAATTCAGTACGTTTATGATTAATTAAAACTCAAACACTATATAATTTAAAATAAAATATTATAATTAAACAAAAACATGAACAAATAAATAGCTTTACATTTTGGATAGGCACGTATTTACAAATTACCTAGTCGCTTTCGATGTCCATCAAACCTTAGGCATCATCTTTTTCGTTTTCCATCACTTCTTGTACCTCCTCGTCCTTACGATAATACTCAGAAACTCAGGAGAAATCGATCCTGGGTGAGTAAACAAGTACTCATTTTCACGTGTTGCCATCACATCAACATCAACCAGAGCTTTTAGTTCTTTGCTGGGTTGCCGAGGGATATAGACCCCTTCGTTTTCGGTTATGGTGGTGAAGGCCTCATATTCTTCCAGTTGTAGCACAAATAAGTTAACTTATTGACGGCCGCACGCTCAATTGACAGACGGTTGCTTTTCTTCGAATGGATCCGTGAAAATGTAAACTCTGTGGGACTCCTAGGATTGTTATCGAGACAGAGATAGTGACCTAACATTTTTTTTCGTCCATTCCCTCTCAAAGAAACTTTTTTTTTAAATAGGCCTTCCTTGTCTCTATAGTCACCAATATTCTCTATTACTTTCAAAACATCCATCTGTTGAGGACAATCACAAATGTAGCCTGTGGCATCCAATAGCTGTGAAAGGTTGAGTATAATCCCTTGCATTTTGGGGTCAAGCATAACATGAAGATGATGCTCAACTAGTACCACCTGAGGTTGAGTCATCTTGAGTTTCTGTAGTTTGGCCAACGTTCAAGTCTACAGCAACTGCCAGTGACGGATCGATTACCTTTGAGGCTGATGTGTTAGCTATTTGCTTAACCCTAGTAAAGATTACACATGCTCTAAGCCTACAGGGCATTGAAATCACTTGTTAATAAGTCTTTCCATTGTAACTGAATTTGCTTGTATGTACGCTTGCGTGTAGTATTTACATATAACTCCTTTTCCTTTTATATTATAATTTTTTAAAATATTATTTTGGTTTTACAAGAGCTTGTTAATTAGATTGACAAAGCATAATATATACAACGTTGCCATCGCCTTACTACTTACATGAATTATAATAAATCACTGGAAAAGTAACACTATTATTAAAATTGGAATAAATCATACTTCAAACATACAAAAAACATGTTGTCAATTGTAACCAAATAAAACAATTTATATCATATAAAATCAGTCATCAAAATCATGTTTACCAACGAAACTATTTACTTTGATTTCGCAAGAACGAGTAACGTATGGATTGCTTGGCATTTACATTAAAAGTTTGTGTTATTAGTTGTAAGAACTGTAATAACGCAATTAACACTCTTGAGAAATGCTGTAAGACGTAATTTGTTTCACTTGAAGTGCTGCAATTATTTAGAGCAATCATAGTGGTAAGCTTCATCATACTCGGTCATACATATTATATGTAGCTTCAGACAAACACGGCGCAGTGTAGGCAATTCGGATACAAACTGTTAAATTGCATGATGTGTTGGTCAGAATTGAAGAACATTCATTGTGTTAACCTTTCCATATTTGCTTATAGATAATTAATGTTACCACAAACAAACACGGCGTAATGTAGGCAATTCAGATACACACTCATAACCTAAGTGGCTTGTTGCTTGGAAGTGTTAAAGAGAACATTTAAAATAGTTTCTTTTATCTTTATCTGTAAAAAAAACATTCATTATTCTTTTTCCCTGACGTTTTCTTTTCTTTAATACTTGTAGCATGTTCTGAAAGTATTTTCGTCCTAAAAATCAATAAAAGCGACACGCCACGAAATCGTCACAGAAATAAATTATATTACTATGTCAGATGCGTTTAATTTTGTTTTTGCCTAGTTTAAACAATAAAGCGCAAAAAACGAAAAAACTTCCTCAACTTTTCAGCCTGAAAAACAATTTTGTTTATTTTTATTAACTCAGGAATATAAATTCGGCCACCTTCCTGTGTAGGATGTATCAGAGGTTAGCAGGAATTACACAAACCATGTGAGGTTTGTTTGTGGGTAACTATAGTGGCAGTAACATCGTTGAAAGTGAAGCTGCGGGTCAGATGACGTCATGACTGCAAATGGCTCTGCTGGCTTAGGAGGGTAGTTGCTGCCTCCTATTCAGAGTCCAAATAATCTACTATCGTGGAAATATTTTTTGGGCAAATTCTTTACACACACAAATTCTGTTTTAGGTGCTTAAATCTGAGTGCCAAAGCAAGGATAAAAACATATCCAGTTTGTTGTCTCTTTAGTTGCTCAGAAAGTATGATGCCCAGATGGGGTGGAACCACGGTCTGCCGAGACGTCTGACAAGAAAGTAACCCTGGGAAGGTCGCTGTAGCTTGTCAAGGTTGCCACACCTCACCTCTACACAAATACGCCCTTCGTGAGGTTTCCAAGGGGGAAGAATGCTTATAGGATTTGTGTCTGTGGTAAGGGAGAGATTAGTAAAAGCAATTTAATGTAAAATATTGCGTCCACTATTACGACAGCCTCGGGGCTTACTAAGGATAGGAGCCTGTTGTCTACCTTAAAGAGTTCCCTGCTTTGTCCTTACAAAGCCCAAACTGTGCTTTGCGGAAAGTCTGTTCAAGCGATCCTTTCATGAAACTTTCCTTTTTCCTTTCAACCGAAAATATCGCAACATTTTGTCTCTTAATATTAATTTATTTTAATTAATTACAAAGAAATTTCTCTTCTATAAAATACAAAAAGCTACTTTTGTTGGTGATACTTTAAGTTAATTTATTTACTTCTCCTTTAAGATTTGTTAAATATTTTAATTTTTACAAATAAAATTTACTTACTGAGTTTATTATAAAATTATATTAAAAATCTTTGATAGATCCTGTATTAGACACATGTTTGAAGAAGGGGGCTTGGTGGAATGTTCATGGGGCAAACATTGCTAAAATAGTGAATGGGTTTTCTTAAGGCGTATATTTTACTCCATTTACTGTACGAAAACATTTATCAAACAAAAGGGTTACTCGAGAAAAAAGGCTGTTGATTTATTAAATTTGTAAAAAGCGTTTTTTGGAAATAAAGATAAAAACTTTAAAAATAATCCAGTTGAAAAAATATTGGTTTATAATTTTGAAGGTAATATCAAAAGCTTTTTTTTAAATTCTTTCAGCCTTTCATTGGTGAAAAACGTTTCAATTCTGTTTGTTTGTTGGGTTCTTTTATTATACCACTTGCTCCAGAGGAAGTTGCCTGGCAGGTCCTACTCGTAACCTGGTACTTCCCAGACCTGTCAGAGCGTTCATGCCCTTCCCTTTACCAAATAATAGAAGGTAACTTAATGCCCCACTATAAAGCTGTTCCAATTCTAATCAAATATTTTATTGAAATTGCCTTCTACGTTTTTCATGGTCATATGGTTCACTCATGACTTCAGCCTCGCGTGAATTCAAACAACATTCCCCCAGAATTAGGAGAGGTCCATATAGTGTGACTGATTCACAATAAAACACTAACTATGTTTTCTGCTACCTCCACTCCATTAAAGTGACCTTTTCGTTTTCATGGCTCAGGCTACATCTACTCTGCAGTTTCAACTTTCTAGACATTAAATAAGCAACACTTATAATTCTATAGCATACGTTAAAGTTTCAACAACTGCTAAGTCATCCAATTTTACGTCACACTGTAATTCCATTTTGCCAATACTCAATACCCACTATACAGCTGTTTAAATTCTGAAAATAACACTCTATTGAAATTGTGTTCAACGTTTTTTATGGTCATATGATTCACTCATGACGTCAGCATCGCGTGAAATAAAACTACATTACCTCAGATATGGAAAGATTCTTATAGTGTGACTGATTCACAATAAAACACTCACTGAATGTTCTGCTACCTCCACTCCGTTAGTGATTTTTGCATCCAGGGCTGAGGCTACATTTACTCTGCAGTTTCTAATTTCTTGACATTACAAATAAACTACACCTAACATTCTATAGCATACGTTAAAGTTTCAACAACTGCTACGTCATCCCATTTTACGTCACAATGCCCTGATTGCCAACGTCGTTATAAATATGGGTGATACTGTCACCCCTATCCCAGTTGAGTTCTGATAGGCCAGACCATGCGTCGTCAATAGTAAGATCATTTGGTCAGTTCAGTTCTCGCTTGTCAGTTCATAGTGAATCATCTGGTACGTTCAGTTCTCGAAAGTCGGTTCAGCGTATCATTCACGCACACTATCATTTGGTGAGTTCATATCTGGCTGATCAAGTTTATGGTGCATCCTTACTCAGAGCATCCGACTACGGCAGTCACTGCCTTGCCTCAGAGTATCTAGCCAGTGTTTATTAGCAAAGACGTCTTATATTTGTATTAATGATGTGTCATAGGTTATAAATGTATGTAACTTAGAGAAAGCAATCTGACTCCTCCTCTCGAGAAAGTTTCCGCCCGTAAACAAGTTTCACCAACAAATCCTATACTATTTGCAAAATCCCGTGACCTCTTCAATAACACGTGACAAATACTTTAACAATGTATGCCCTTGATACTTACGAGCTATTACAATATGTTACATCTCGGCCATCTTGTTTCTAAACACTGTCTTTGTTTAATGTATTGTTTACATACAAGTTGACGCTGGTGACATTAACTGTCGGTTAAGGTTCAAGCTGGAAATTCTATCTAATTGGAAAAACCGTTGGAATAACAAAATCCCTGTTTAGATATGAGTAAATATTTCCTAATGCGTTGCCAAGAGATGGCATTATTTGAGAGATGTCCCCCAGTTGAGATTCTCGTATATATACGTCGGGTTGACAATTATAAATAGTGTTACTATAGTGAAGGCATTAGGATGCGTAAGTTCGGGCTGGTACACTCGTTCTTTGCCTATTGTGGGAAAGTTTAAAGAGAGAAAGCTATTTGAGAAATATTAAAGTTCTGTTTCGAAATATTTGGTAGCACGGCCGGGTTCCGAGGGATCCGTAAGATACGGGAGTCAGCAAAGACATGTTGAAGACGGGATCATAACCAATATAAAAAGGGGTATACCTCAGTCCTATGTATTTGGCGCGAGGGTTAATAGAGAGGTCAATTCTTTCAATTTGATTGAATGTTTTGCAACAGAGCGACAAGACAAGGACTTACAACCCAGCCTCTCGCCTCTTATTGTATCATCAGGGTGAAGTAGTGTTGAGCAAGTTGCACTTAATGGCGAGGGCCACTTCAAGTAAAATAGGTAAGTTGTTCCTAGTCGGCTTTGTTCCACGTAATGAGGAGCTGGCTTTGTGGCTAGTTTCAGCCGAGAAACACTCCGCAGATACATTGCACTCAGAAACGGGGATTGGAAAACAACATTCCCTTAGGGCGTAAATATCAGGAGAGTAATGCTAAGTTTGGTATAAAACCAAGTCAAACCACTCGCAAACTATTTTACAGTGGAACGCGTGGAAAAGTTACGGATTTCACTTTCTCTCGCATGAGAAAAGAAATTATTATTTTGAAAAACGTATTTGGCTGGTAATTCCCTTTAACGGACGGCGTAGGTTTGCATTGCATCTTATTTACTTGGCAAATCCAACTAATACCTTAACCTTTATATTTCTAACCACTTAATAAAACCTTTATGTTTACAAAATATTTCCAAATTATATTAACGACTGGGTAAGACATACTGCTACAGTTTTACCTTCTCTTTTTGTCATGTTTATAAACTTAAAACAGTAGTAAGCTACAGATCTGCTCCACCGTAAGTATCACTAATACTTTATAAATGCATCCATTAAAATGCTTGAGTACGCGCGGAGTAAATACGATGATTTTGCCATATCTCGAACTTCACCTTCTGCTGCATTGTGTTTGGATATTACTGGTAGTTTTACCATTGACCATAATATCCTTAGGAAAGTATTGCGATACGTTTGCACACGGCATAGTTTCCTAGATAGGGGTTGCACATGTACGCAGTTAAATATAAATGTTATATAGAGACTCAGTAGTGTTTGCTTTGTTAACTCTAACGATCTAGGAAAATGCTCAAGTCGTTTATTCTTTTACATTTTATCGTTTTCATAAGATTTATTAATATAAATATTGTTACAAGATAAAAATAAACGCCAGCGGAGATGTGGCCCAAGGTAGTAAGAAACTCAGTTCCAAGCTTAATTCCTGGAAGAGACGCTAACTCCATTAGCCTAACGGGGCATCTCTGTAACGAGAATAAAATGGAGCCTTTAATTAGTTACTAAGCCTGTTAGTTTATAAAGAACATTTCTTTATGGTGCGAATTACTTTCATTAGATAATTAAATTGTTTGCTAATTAAAATGTGACATCGATGACGTCGCAATCCTGGAGACATCTTTGGAACACGTGTTTTATAATGACATCCCGAAGTACGAACTTACGCAGATAACGCCACTGTTCATCTATATTAACGACGGCTTCACAATAAAATTACTGTCTTACAATAAAACAAAACAATGACGGATTTGTTCTATTTAGACAATGGAAACGCTCACAATGGAACGAGTGCTTCTTCATTTGTATAAAGTTTGTAATTAATAGAAAACCTATTGTTAGGTGTTGGAAAATGTAAATTGATTTTTATTCAACGAATTCAGTTTAAATCTGTGTTTAAAACGTGTCAGACGCGTCTAAGAAAGTTTGTATTCACCAAATTGTATAAGACTATAAACCTCATTATATTTACATTGTTTTAGTTGTAATATAAACTATTATATTTATTAACTGATAAAATATTGTTTAAGAATATTTTACCTTATTAATGTACAATAAATTATGTAACATATTCTACGTTACAACAGCTGATTCAGTTGTATACAACTTATATATATATATATATATATATATATATATATATATATATATATATGTGTGTGTGTGTGTGTGTGTGTAATCTATAAATATAATCTATACGTTATACGTTCTTGAGAAATCAAAGGCAATAGTTTAATCAGTAAAAATGACTGATTTTATTGGATATAAATGGTTTTAATTGGTTACAATTGGTAACATGTTTTTTTTTTTAATGTTTGAAGTAGGATTTATTTCAATTTCAATTTAGTATTACTTTCCTGCGGTTTTATTATAAATTATGTGATTAGTTAGACAAGTTTATTTTATATAATAAGAAATTAGATTTCAATGTGGGGATAGAAAGAAAGGACGATTTCGTCATTCCAACTCGAAGTTCCTACGAGATATTGAAATTTAAATATTTTAAAACTTATATCCCTAGCTTACGACAAATCTGCCGAAGGCTGTGTTGAAACGTTATTGGATAAAAACGTTCCATGTTTCAATGTCTTATTTAGAAATCACTCTCACTTTACTAGCGACGAAGCAGTCTTGGCATTCGATAAATAAAGTTTCGTGAAGCAAAACATTTCGCAGACTTTGCTATATAACACGTATCCAGCCATAACAGAGTCACGCGGCCCGACGTGCCCGTTCTTTGCAGTCACTTATATTGTCTATGCTGGGAATGTGTTTAACGCTGGAAGTGAGAGGAAGTTGTTTCTCTTAGTTAGGTTCGTAGGGTTTCATAGCAGTTTATACCTCCCTCCTAACCGCTCGGTATTATACCCAAATCCCCGCCATCAGGGTTATATATCAGCTTTCAGGCTTAGCGGAAACCTGAGACGGCTCACCCTTACTTAATAGATAGAATTCTATTTCCAAAGGAAAAATTTCTATGAAGGGGGATCTATGGAAAGTCTTAGATTTAAGAGCAATCTAACACTAACTGAACTGTTAGGAGTCATAAAACAAGTTAATTAATTAAGTTTCTACATTTTATTCAATAGTTAATGTTCAAATACATCAAATAATTCTATCAACAAGTGACAATTTATAAAATTAAATTCCTGGACAAGTAAAAGCACACAGAGTGATATAACAATATAAGATAAGTTTTTAGAAAGAGATCATACATCTATTATAAAGATGTTTGACAATACTTTTACGTATACAAATTTGATAGAGTAGCCTAATACTATCTTATAACAGTTAAAATCTAATGATACCACAATAATGTTATCTAGGCACATATATAATCTTCCTAGAGTTCAAACAATAAAAAACATTCATTGTTAAAGGATTTTATATATTCAGTGTTATGAGTACTTTGAGTGACAGTGTGAGATTGATAAAATAAGGAACAATTTAGGAAGTTGTAACTGCCTCCACCTAGGCTTACTCTGAATTATACATTCCTACATAATAGTAAAAAAAAGGGAAATTTAGTAATTTTTAATACAAAGGGAAAGTTGTTATATATAAATACTACACGCAAGAGTACAAATAAGCAAATTCAGTTAAAATAAAAATACTTATTAACAAGTGATTTCAATGCCCTGTAGGTATAGAGCATGTGTAATCTTTACTAGGGCTAAGCAAACAGCTAAAACATCAGCCTCGGAGGAAATCGATCCGTCACTGTAAGTTGCTGTAGACTTGATTGTTGGCCAAACTACTGAAACTCAAGTTGACTTGACCTCAGATGGTACTAGTTGAGCATCATCTTCATGTTATGCTTGACCTCAAAATGCATGGGATTATGCTCAACCCTTCACATTTATAGGATGGCATAAGATTCATTTGTGATTGTGCTCGACAGGGTGTTTTGATTGTGACAGAGAATATTGCTGACTATAGAGACATAGAAGGCATATAAAACATTTTTTTTTATATGGGAGGGAATGGTCAATTTATAAAAACGTGTTAGGCCTCTGTCTTGGTAGTGGGGATTACGAGGAACCTTTCATTGGCTGATATAGCGATAAGGATCCTAGGAGTGCCACAGTATGTACGTTCAGTACATTTTCATGGATCCATTCGAAGAAGAGGAAACGTCTGACCGCTAAACGTACTGCCAAGTTAAGTTATATGTCCTACAACTGGAAGCTAATGAACCCTTCACCACCAAAACCGGAAAAGAAGGGGTCTATAACCAGCGGCAACCCTGGTAAAGAAGTAGTTGGTGTTAATGTGATGGCAACACGTGAAAGTGAGAACTTGTTTCCTCATCCAGGAGCGATTTCCCCTGGGTCTACTGAATGTTCCCGTAGGAAGACGATACAGATGTTGACCAAGGTTGGATGTACTTCTAAGGGGAGCAAGTAATTCAAAGCTATGTCCCTATCCAAAATGTAAATGTTTATTTTCACGTGGTTTATTGAACTAAAATATGTTATTTGAACTTATAACAGTGTTTGAGTTTCTGCATGTTTGTATTGCATACTACTCAATAGGTTTTGGTGCTATCTTGCTTTAAAATTATAAATTCCCAGGGATTTGCCAACACTACCTCTGAATCTGAGTTTTTATTTAATGAAAAGCCAGAAACGGCCGTGACAAGTTAGAACTATGCGCGAGTAAAGACTTCTTTTAGTATTTTTAGAGTCACTATTAGAATTAAAAAAGGGGAGGTTTAGGGGGGTTCAAAATATTCCTAGAACTAGTCTGTTTGTAGTAGACGTGTGATATAAGAATATAGCTATATATATATTTGATGCTTTTACTATCCATGCCATACAAAATATAACTAAAGGTAAACATATTTAGATTCATGGCATTTCTAATACTGAATGAAAGAACAAAATACTTATCCTTTAATATTTATGAACCGCTTGTAAATGTTGTGCTTGTCTGTTAATCTGTTCAATGCTTTCATTAGGGATGATAAATGGAAACATGAACCTGGCGAGGGTAGGTCTTGAAGCAAAGACAATCACCTGTAGCACTTGAAAGTCATGATACGTCACAATGAAAACCGCCCTTGACACGCTGTAAGAGATGAAATCCTCTTTTAAGGATACGAAATAGATTTTATAAGACTTTCAAGATGCTATATATGGAGGGTAATTCCGGTATAGATGGTCCACCTTTTTTCATTTTGGCTTTACTCGATGATTAGTGGTTCATTCTTTATGAAACAAAAATTGTGATATCCTGTTTCAATATATTTTGGAATAATACATGCATATTCTTCACCCTTTTAATAAAAAATATTTTATCAAAATAGCAAGTGGTCCATCTATCCTTTACCCTATGGGTTAGATGGACCACACTATAGGGGATAGTTGGACCAGTATATTCACAGGCAGTATAATGAAAAAAAAAATTGTTTTTTAATAAAATCATTCATTATATAAATGTTTCAAAATTTTAATACACTAAAGTAAAATTACAAACATTTTTATTAGAAGCTGTAAAAAACATATGAAATCAGTTTTAATCTTCATTTTTAAAATATGAGCGAAAAAATGATTTTAGTTACTTTCTTTCTTAATATGAATTTTTTCTTAAAATCCTTTTTCCCACAATTGTCGCATATTTCTCCAAATTTTGTGCAATTTTCGTGCATCCATCTTGAACATTTTGTACATTTGATCCAGTCTTCTGCTTTAGTAGTTTTTTCGTAATCTTCATAGCATTCTACACATTCATTTTCATCCAAACTAAGCACATCATCTGCGTCACTGTCCTTACAAAATGGAAGCGTTGTTGAGCCTATTTTAACATCTTTCAAGAAGGCCTTCGTCTTCTTTAAATCAGGCTCTTCTTGTTTATCTTTAGCATTAAAAGTTGACCTTTTGAGATCTCTAAGCCTTTTCCTCTCTTCTTTTTTGTTTAAATAGATGTTCTTTCTTTTCCTTGGTTTTTACAATATTTAGAATTGTGTGGGGTGAGTTTAAAATTTTGGCGACACTTGCAGCTTTGCCACGAGCTTTTTTCAAAGTTGGAGCTTTACCTTTTTCTTCAAAGTTGGAATGGGCGACAGCTTGTTCAGTATCTTAGAAGGTGTTAAAATTTTACTCTGATCCTTTTCATGCTGTAGTGGTTGAGTCGAAGTGCTGGGCATTGCAATGTCATCAGCAATTACTCTATCAGGGTTATTTGTGTTTCTGCTGTCCACGTCAGTAGATGATTTCGGATTTCGATCTACTGCAATAGTGTCATGAAGGTCTTGAGGAGTCAGGAAAGCGTAATCAGGTATAGCAGACATATTAGGTGGAATTACACCACAGCTTTGAAAGCCTGAAAGGGCATTTTGAGTAGCTGTTGTACTAAAAGGGCATTTTTTGAGTAGTACTGTTGAGTAGCTGCCTTAGACCAAGCAGGGCTTAAAAGTTTTCCAAACTGAAGTCTGTTGATTTGTATTGACGGATTGATTTTCATAAATTTATTGCACTCAGCATAGTAATAAGACTTTAATGATTTAAAAAGGTTCTGTCTAGAGGCTGCAAAAATGTGTGGTGGGACTTGGTAATCCAAGTAGAATTATGTCGTTTTCTCTGGCAAATTCGAGCATCTCTAAATTACCACAGTGAGACGAGTGTCCATCAAGAATTAAAATAACTTTCCCTTGTGGCTTTCTTGGCAAGAATTGGTTTTTAAGCCAGTCGTAAAATAGTTGTGAATTTATGTAAGCTGACTTCTCGTTCATTACAATAGCAGATCCGGGAGGCATTCCATCACTAAACTCTACTTTTTTATTTTTCCCTTTGCAAACGCAATAGGGAGGAACGTAATTTCCTTTACCGTTGAAGCAACACACGACAGAGATTGTCTCGCCTTTTCCCCTGAAGTAATATTACTAACACATTTTGATCCTTTCACAGCAATTACTTGACCTGGTTTGTTGTTTAGTTGCAATCCGGTCTCATCCATTTTGAAAATATGACCGGGATTTTCAACCAAATCATTTCCAACTATAGTTGTTTCCAGTAACTCAAAATATTCTCTTACAACTGTTTTATTCATCCCAATCGCCCTGTTTTTTGATATTCCCTCAGACTTTCTTATGGAGAGCTGGGGGTTTCACCCTAAAAATGACTGAAGCCAATCAAAACCTGCCATTTCACTTTCGGTATTGAATGTATGTTCAAGACCAAGCTGATTTGCTAGTCTAAATGCCATCGACCTTACGGTATCTCTGCTAGGTGTAAAACCAGAAGCTTGTAGTTTTTTTATGTGATCTGCAATTTTATATTCATTTTCAGATTCGAGCAAGGAGTTACGTCCCATAGAACCTTTAATTAATATGTCTTTTTTAAGTTTTCTTTTGAGTGCCGTTTTGGGTATATTATAAGTTATTGCAGCTTCATTGATACCAAGACAATTATTCTTTACAGAATTTATAGCTTTTATCAAGTCATCTTCATCCCAGGACCCTCTTGTCGATCCAATCTTTCTTTTATACTCAGTCGGCATTTTCTGAAAATAAAAAACGAGGGATAAAACCAATTCAATCCAAACAATAGGATCAGAAAAATTGGTCCAACTATCCCCAAATGAAATGTTCCATCTATCCCGTTTGTCCGGGATAGATGGACCAGCACAGTATAAACCTTGTGCAGCGACTGTCGCCATTAAACACGTACATTTGCATTGCCTATTTGTTTTACTACTAAGATTCATCGCTTGAATTGCATTATAAACTAAAGTTTTAAGTGTATCAGCGTGTAAATACAACTATGAAAAAATGTTCAACTTACAGGATTTAGTTTCTTCTCAATAACTGGAAAACTAATAAACAAAACTCAACAGAAATGCAAATGTGAACTATTTTTCGACCACCATGACAGTTCGGCACTGACTCCAGAGGTCTACTGCGGCCGATTACTGAACTACAAAACAGGTCCAACTATCCCGGTGGTCCATCTATACCGGAATTACCCTATATAGTTTGATCAAATTTTCAATCGATGATAAAATACCTTTCATTTATCCACTCAAGTTCAAAAATATTTTAAAACCTTGTAGTGAATGACACGATGTTAATATAGAATTTAAATTGATTAAATTTAATTAATTAATTCCGCTTTCTATTTTGCAACCTAATATTGTGATTCTGTCATATGTATATACATATTTATATTATTTGTAATAATTTAATAAGAAGTAATTAAAAAACATTTCTTTGTTGACGTAAGTAAAAATTTACTTTAAACATTTTTTTTTATTATCACTTGTAGTTTATAAGTAATAAAAAAGTCTCCAGCCATTCTAATTAGGTTTAAGCAAACACTGAAAGTTTGAAACAAGTCTTAACTCTCCGTGATGACGTCACGGAGACTGCAAGGCCTTATATAAATGAAGCCCATTATTTACGATTAGAAAACCCTACTCCGACGTTACAAAAGTACAGCGCAAAGTTTGCCTGCCTTGACGCAAAAGTTGGAAGAAATTACACGTCGGCGGACTCATTACAAATCTCACTATAAACCTGTATTCCCGGATTTTCAACTCTCTTTAAGTATAATAATTTCGTTCTTGACCCGGCTGTGTTGCTTGATGTTGGAGATTACTCCCGGAAGTGGGGTTTTATTTGCTCTACACAGCCGCATCCGATTTGATTATGCGTTTATTATAGCCTCACTTTCTCAGTGGAGGCTAAAACCGACAACCCTTTGTCAGAGCTTTTCTGTTCAATTCTAACACAAAGCGATTGGTACAATTTGTTATTTTAAAAATTATGATTTATTTTTGTATTTGAACTGCGTCATAATATTTTTTTATGTTCATGAGATATAACGTGAATTTGTTTCTATATAGTAATAAATAAGATGAGCCAGATTTATAAAGAGATAGGTAAAGTAGTTTCATTGTATGACTTCTATATTTTAATTGTTATTTCTTAAAATATTTTAAATTGGTTTCATTTTATTATAAAAAATTGACTTAACACATGTAAATATTTACAAACTGCCTGTAGTACCACTTACTTATATTTATTGAGGACGACCGTTTCCTATCGTATCTCTGAGTTACTGCCTGAGTTGACAATGGAACACATCTCCCGAAACGGCCGTCCTCAACAAATATACGTAAATGCTACTATAGACAAGTTTGTAAATATTTACAAGTGTTTAGTGAAAACTAGTAGCTCACGTGAGGATGGAAACAACAAATATAAGAAAATTTATTTTAACGTATAATTCATGATAAACAAAATGAGTAAAAACTAAATCAACTAACATAACCTGTCATAAAAGAGCTGTCCCATAACATTATATCTATATACTGTTGTGTGAAATCATATGTTACCACCTAGTTTAAGTGTAAATTATGAAGCGCGTCCCGTGATGGAAAGAAGCGTAACGGGTGAGATGATTTCCCTAACGTGTAAAATATACAGTCATAACAAGTATTCACTCCAATAATATCCACCTTGCAAATGTTGTTACTTTTCTATCGCCTTCAACTAAACGTCTAAATGGAAAGCATCATGTCGTGTTTTGTTTGTGATGCATCACTTCTATGACGTCACAAGTCACCGGAGATGAGATTAGCTCTTTCCGTCGTCTGGTAACTTTATCTAATACATTTCCCCAGCGGTAAGAACGCCGCTACCTAGATTTTCCACCCAATTCATTCTACTTTTCTACACAAAGTAAAATCTGTATTCTTCATTTTACGCGATGTTGTAGAGTTTCAAAACTACATAAACCTCGAAATCATTCTACTTCTGCAGAGTTTTAATCTTTCTAAATACTAGTTACTCGCAGTGCACTGTGGCCTCACTTCACTACCTCCTGATCAAATCTCTAGCCATAAGGTACCGGACCCACTGTAATGAAATGAAAAAATATCAAATTGAAGTAGAAGGTACGTTTTTCTCGCCTGAACAGACAAATCTGTTGAGATTTCATGTTATTTCCTTACTTTCAGTTTGTGTTATTAGTTGTAAGAACTGTAAAAATGCATTAAACAACCTTGGCAAGTGCTTTAGGATGTAATTTCTCTCACGTAAAGTTCTACAATTATTCAGAACATTCATAGTGTTGAACCTCACGAGGGTTAAAGCGCTAAAAAACGAAAAAACTTCCGCAATTCTTCAGCATAAAAAACAATTTTGTTTTATTTATTAACTCAGGGATTTAAATTTAGCCCCCTTACTGTGTAGGATATATCAGAGGTTAGCAGGAATTACACAAGCCATATGAGGTGTAAAGTATAGTGCAATAACACCGCTTCTAGTAACACCTCGGGTCAGATGACATTCATGACTGCGAATGGCTCTGCTGGGTTAGGAGGTTGTTGCAGCCTCCCACTCGGAGCTCAAATAATCTAAGATCATGGAAATATGTTTTGGACAACATCTTTAAATAGCCTGTTCACAAAATGGTACTAGATTCTGTAACTTAATCTTGGATCTGTTTTTCGAGCTCAACTCTGAGCGCCAAAACAAGGATAAAAACGTATCCAGTTTGTTGCCCCTTTAGCTGCTCAGATAGTATGAAGCCCTGCCGGGGGGGGGGGGACCCCGATGTGCCGAGAAGTCTGACAGAGCAGTAACCCTGGAACGTGCTGCTTCTATCTCATGTCATAGATTCATGGTGTTGGTAGGCTTCACAGAGGGATTGGCCTATCAGATTGGGTTAAATGAAATAAGTTATTGCTACAAAAAGCTTTTTCCAACAAACCGAAAAATGCAGAAAGAATAGTTCTCAATATCAAGAAGCAACGACGTTCTGGGGAGACGTGAAACTCTCCAAATATTGTGTCTGTGAGGTTGGAAGTCCTCGCAGAGGAGTGTGAGTAGCGATGAGGGAGCGAGGACTCAGTTATGCTCAATATGTAGGCAACCGGGTGTCAATGTCAGTGAGAACGTATAGGAGAGCCATGGAGATCCCAGACATAACTCTATAGACAAGTAAAAAGAGGGTGACCAACGAAAAAGTACTACAAACGTTACAATAGGATGTGGGATGTTACAATACGCGGGAAAATAAGCCTTTTTGGTTGGGTTATTATAAAGAGGAACGAAAGTACCATGAGGAGAGAGAACAATCTTTATAAAGGCTGAGATCTATGTACTCGACCTGCCCCCGAATGTCCAACTCAGACATCCAAGAAGGGTAAAGTACAAAACTCAAGTAAAACTTGGGAGGTTGTGGAACAAAAGGGACTAAGAAGGAGAAGGAGACAAACCGATGGGTGTAAGGAGATACCTGGCAAGCGAGGGGTGGGCAAGCAGGGGAAGTAAACATTTAGGGCTAAAGCCTTGGGAAAGTTACAGACAAGACGAAAGCACGCCTAATATAGACAAGGCCGCAGGAATGTTACAACAAGAACAGAACGAAAGAAATCGATGGGTGTAAGAAGATACCTGACAAGCGAGGGGTGGGCAAGCAGGGGAAGTAAACATTTAGGGCTAAAGCCTTAGGAAAGTTACAGACAAGACGAAAGCACGCCTAATATAGACAAGGCCGCAGGAACGTAAACACAAGAACAGAAATAGAAGTCCGTATCCGACATTGTGTTGGTGGCGCATAACTGCTGTTTAATATGTTGACTACATTTTCTTTGTCAATTATTGACACAAAGAGCAAATCTTCGGATATATTAAAAGCTATTGGATACGGTTAAAACCTGAGATACACAAATCTAATTTCGCTACACATTGTATTTAAAATCGTCATATTTTTCCTAATGTAATAAATTTGAAAATGTAGAGCAAAATTAGGTAATGAACAGATTTAAGTGAAAACAAACAGACGGAATTGCATTTTCTGTGGAGAAGGAAAACATATTTCCGTTTAATAAACCTATCGAGAAGACTCACAATTCCAGAGGCTTGTGATTTCAAGTTAAAGTAAACACAATATTTCCCGCAACTTTGCCCGATACTGGGACGCAATAAACCTAGAGAGATCCACTTGGGCTTGAAGTGCTCCAATCATACGCTTCCAATATGGACTCTTACTTTGGGTTTATTATAAAAAACAAATATATATTTTATTTAAAATGAATTAAAGCTTTTAATAAAATTCTATTCATTAAATACTAACGTACATTTCGACTGAAAATCAATCATCATCAGAGGGTATTTTTACAAGAATAACTAAATATTATATATTACATAGTTAACTTTTACAATAGATCGTGTTTGAGACAAATGTCATTATTATTTTATTTGCTCCTGATTTTCCACAGACAATAAAGTTGAGACAAGTTACAAGGGGTGACGAGAGAATGGGTGAGACGGGCCAATGAGAAGGCGAATAGAAAACAAAATACCGTAATGTCGCCATTTTTTATTTACGAATTTGTTTCTATTTGTGGGCATCAATAATTCAACTACCCTTACTAAATGCTACACAAGAACCCACACCAAAGGGGTAATGTGGCGAGCACTGGACTAATATCCTGGACGCCAAGACACTCGTAACCATAGGCTAATGGTATCTTGTGCTTTGTGTAACATTTGTAAGAAGAATGACAGATGGTGATAAGAAGAGTTTAGACTTGAAGCACCAAGACTCCCGGCTCTTATCTCCAAGACCTAAAGAAACACATAGATGCGCATATTTGGAAGTATCTATTATCAAGCATATTGAATCTACGCCTCTATGAGTCCAACCTCATACGTGTGACTCCTGCCCTGGTGGCTAGCGTTAGCCCCCAGTCGGCCCGTAGTACCCGGACGCCCCCGAGGTGATACCCGTAGTACCAGTATAAATGTCTTGCGACCTCAATGTAAAGCCTGGAATAGTGATGCAACGAACTCCAACCAGACACTACGGTGTTGACCGCTTTCCCTTCACTCTATCTCCTCCTCCCTCCCCTTTCTCTTTCCTTCTCTTATTTCCCGTTAACTTCTCAATACTCTCTCCTTTTCCATTTTACACACCTCTCTCTCAGCTACTCACTTACCTGCCACTTCCACTCTCTTACCTTCTGTCTCTTCCCTTGGTTTATTGAAGATTGTGTACTCTCTCCACCTATCTCCAAGTCTGACATCTCTCTTCTTATTTCCTATATCTTTCATACTCTATCTTTTCCATCTCCTTCCTATTTCCATTTCTTTCTTTTATCTCATCCTTTTATTAGCTTCTCTTCAACCACTCTATCCCTCTCCTTTCTACTTACGTCTCTCTCAAACCCCTCTTTTCTCATATCCTCACTCTCTTAATCATCTTACGCTCTTGCTTTCTATTTCTTCCCTTGAATATTTCGTATTTTGTAAGCATGCAAATAAGCTCCCCTTATAAAAGACTATACCCTTTATGTTTTAAGACATCGCGCATACAAACCACCTTTTCCAAGTGTCTAGCTATTTCTCCTCGTACAGTTGGCATACAGAGCGGGTCACATTGCCACAGTACCAGTTTACTTCAAGAGTTCACGCCCCTACCTTGCATTCTTTTAATACGCAGGACTTAACTAAATCCACGTCTACATAGCACTTGTACCTTCTTACAGATCGAAGGTCAGGACATTTCTAAGCCATTCTTAATATTGTACAAAATTATTCTTATAATTTTATAAAATACCCAAAACAGAACAATAGAGTGAAAGTATAGACTCCACTGTTACCAACTAAACTCAAATTTACCCGAAACATTTAATCAGCTGTTAGAACCTCAGAAACACATTCCATTTGCCTCCAACTATTGTCTCTCAGGGAGTTGTGACACACTTTGCTCGATCCAAACGAAACGATCTCCACATTTTCGAGTCATGTTCTTACGTTAAGCTTTAAATGGATTAGAAAAACCAATTCATCAGATTTACCTCTGACGGGAAGGGCGAATAGACAGGCCTGGGGGAATTAAGAGATTTGTAAAACGGGAGATTAATTGGAGAGGTAAAGTGATTTTTGTAGAATAGGAAAGGGTTACTGGGGTCCGTCAATTTGTACCGTCATTAGGACGCCTTCATTCCGGAACGTAGTCAATACCACTCACAGTTTGTTAGAACACTTTCGGGAATTTTAGAGTCGCGCAAGAATTGCTTTAGATACCGGTATTTATAAAAATATTTTTTAATTTCTAAAATTCTTTTTAAATTGTAAACTTACTAAGCTCTTTAATTTATTGAATCATTCTATGATGGAGGGTAATGCGTAGTCAATGTTTGGCCATGTTAGGTGGAGACATAATTCGTGTCTGTGGAAGAGTTTACCTCACTTGTTAATTCTCTGTTCCAGGCAAGCTGGTCACCTAAGGCATTGGCAAGTATTGAGGGTGTAGTGGAGCATATAGGGGGAATGGATCATGCCTGTAGGGTCTTGCACCGGAAGTATACGTACACTCTAAGGGGATGTGAAGAGAACTCCAGCCATTACCTCCCTTATCAGAAATACTCATTACCTTAGACAGATCAGAAATAAGGTAAGAGTAAGGAGAAACTTGTTTTCCACATCAATGGAACAGAAGACGGGACCTACTCTCTGTCTGCGGATCAGTAAACGCTCTCACGTCACCAGTAGAGCAAGATGCTCAGAGCAGCCTCCCTGATTGGCTTTGTCAAAGTCTGACACGTTGTCAGTGGTGTTGGGTTAGACTGAGACACTGCGAGGAACGCCAAACCCTTCATAGCGTCCCCCTGCGGCTGGGAAGAAGGATAATAAGGGTTGATGAAGTTAGGTAGTACTAAGAAGAGTACTGGCGTACTTTGAATAGGGAATGTTGTGGCATCCTGTGGGTAGAGGTTAGAGCGGTCCTGCTCTCCGTCTTGTCCTTAGGAAGCTATCTAACCACTACTCAACAACATCACAGTCGATGTTACGATAACATTATGGTAGTTAAATACTACCACTGAGGATAGCCAAATCGTTACCGAACCTAGTCCGTTTATCAACGATTTTTTAAAAAGTAATGATTAATTCCCTCGCTCTCCATCTTCTTCTCTCTCTCTTTCTCTCTCTACAGACCCCCCCCTCTCTCTCTCTCTCTTTCTCTCTCTCTCTCAGTGATGTCCGATCGTACCTGTTTTTTACTAACCATTTTCTATTCTTTAGTTTCGAACAAATCTTTCCCCTCTCGTCTTTGGCGAACTTCTCCACACTTGTCGTTCTTCATCAGCATTCCACATCTTTTTGCGTGTTTATTGTGTTTTTGCCTGCTATGTCACCCTAGAACACATCATCTACTTTGTATTTAGATATCTCTCGAGTTTCTCACGATACCGCCCCCTCCCCCACCCCGCTGAGCTAATCGTGTGTTGCATTGCATTTTTGAAGACATTGCACATTTGTTTCAAAGTGTTAGGCCAACTTTGTAGTATGAATGTAAGATACCTTCCTAAAAAGTGCAATGATTTAATCCATATTGATTCAACTCATTAATTTCTAAACATGAAACGTTTTGCATTGCAATAAATAAATGTGCTGCTAGATTATAATTGTAACATGGAGAGGGTTGCATTACCATTATCCGTGCACTGACGTCATCTATTAGCTTGCAGTCTGCTCGGATTTCATCCTAAATAAAACATATTACTCTGGTTGGTTTAAATCGGAAATAATATATAGATTGTGCAATATATTTATTATATGTATGTGGTTTAATTTTGAATAGAAAACCAAACTTTCTGTGTCCTCATCTAAATGATCAAATTTACAATAGAAAATTGTGGTTTTCAATTGTCAAAAAATGTAATAAAAAATAAAAATACCTAAGTTGAAAGAATTTAACGCCGAGTTCACAATAAACATTTCATTCGCATTATCCGACAGCGCATGCTCTATATCAGGGATGTCCAACTGGCGGCCCGCCATGCCATTTTATGCAGCCCACAAAGACTTATCAGACAAAAATATCAGAAAAATACTTGAAATTTTGACAAGGATCTAATAATTTAATGATAAATTCTAATACTATAAGAATTTTTAGTTCAATTAGCTTTTCTAACAGATTTGACTAATCATCTTAACATTTTGAACTTGAGTCTTCAAGGAAAAAATCAAACAATATCAGATTTGGCTGGAATCATCAATGGGTTTCGCAGTAAGCTACAACTGTTCAATCTCTTGAATCTCTGTTCAAAATCTTGAAAACAAAAATTGTATACACTTTCCTAGCTGTCTTCAGTTAGCCTACAAATTAAAAAAAAACAATGATTTTTCAAGCTGCATCTGTCAAATGCAAGAAGTAATTGACGAGTTCAATACAAGATTTGAGGAAATTGAAAGTCTCAAAAGTAGTCTACTGCTTTACAGCAATCCTCTTGGATCTACAATTGAGACCGACCAACTGACCTACAACTTGAATTATGTGATTTGCAGGGTGACATGTTTCTAATGACCAGGCAAGAAAAGACTCATGACTTTTTTAAATTGCTTCCTAAAGAGAGATTCCCAAACTTACGAGATTTTAGGCTAAAAATGTCTTCAATGTTTGGAAGTACATACCTATGTGAAAGTGTTTTCTCATCTATGAAGTTTATAAAAAACCAAAATAGGAACAAGCTTTCTGATGTATCTCTACTTCATCTCATGAGGTTGGCTAACACAGAACTAGGAGTGGATATTCGTTCTTTGGTGGCTGCAGCTGATCGACCACAATGTTCACACTAAAATACTGTAATGTACATTTTTATTCTCATTTCAGTTGTTGTGTTAATTGATAAAACTATTTTGTATTTTCCTTATTTGTATAGTTTTCTCTCACTTGAGTCTTGAGAAATATAAGTAATACTATTCAGTTTTGTTTTATTTATTTATAAATTCTCATATGTTCTTGTTGCTATTTCAAACTAAAATTATATTATTACTATGTGGCCCGCAACAACGTACAAGGTTTTAATTTTGGCCCGCTATGCTATGAAAGTTGGACATCCCTGCTCTATATGAACACCAACGCCACTGACAATGATGTACTGTTTCACATTTGCAAAAGCACACGCAAGCACGCCATTTATGCGGAACAGAGTGTTTTATCTTTGCTTCACAGTCGAAGACCTGTACTAACTCTTGTTTATCCTCGCTTTCTTCCGTCTGCGTAAACACAAAGACATTCCCAGCCACGACAATGTGACTGGCTAAGCCCTGTGATGTGCGTGGCGAGTGCACGCAAGAGCGGATGCCTTGAATGTACACTTCGCATTATTCGTTGTATTTATAAATCTATCAAGGTAAGTTATCTTCCTTTGTTATTATTGAAGAATAACACAAATAATATCAATGTAGGACTTCACTGTTATGCCCAGCGGGGTAATAACTTTACTACCAATAGCAACAGACCCTCGTCGTCCACCGTTCTTCATAGAGCCGAGCGTAACGGTTAAACCCATATAGAGAGTTATGTAGGGTTTAATATAATGTTGAATTAATATTTACATAAATAGAACTATACAGTTTATTTCCTAATAAAATTGTGTCATTACTGTGTCATTATTTTTAATTCTCCTTTCAACGCCACTAACTTTTTTTTTATTATATTTTGGAATATTTGTAGTAAAGTATATTTTGAAGTACTTATTGACAGGACAACGGGACGAGGACGGTGATACGGGAGTGTTGGCCGGTAGCCTCAGTGCCATCGCTTTTCCGTCACTTTACAGTCATTTTTTAAAATTATAAATACACTTTAGTTTTACGTTTATCAACGCTGTTGCAAATATTCCATGCCTGTTGCATTCTGAAGCATTTCTGTCACTCGAAGCTACTTTCTCATGAATATTTCATCGATGTGATATGAAATACAGGAGTTTGTGTGGAGGAAGGCGAGCCAAAACAATAACAAATAATCTGTCTAATGTTTGTCGGTTTCTCCCACTACATCAGGTAAACATGCAACGCCTCAAACCAGTACAATCGTTTCAAAGAAAAGTGTAACTTATTCAGAACTGCTGCAGCTAGTGGTACAGTCGCGTCCTACTAACAAAGACGCAGCACGTAGTGCTAAGAAATATAACACGTTCTTTTAATGTAACCCTCGGGCAAAGTATACAGTGATGTTAAGAGAGACTTGCAAACTGCAGAGCGTGAGAAGTTCTTAGAGGTCGTGGGAATTTTAACGTACTGCAATAAAGTGGATCTGTATAACAATAATAATTACATTCACTGAATACTCATTGTTTCGTGACATGGGTTTTCGAAAAAGGAAGATGTTTTGTCCGTAGCGGAATCATGGAAGACTTCGGCTAGTTTCGGTGCGAGAAAGCTATTAGAGTGTGTTAATTGAACTAGTGGGTAGGTATGTATCTATCCATCCTTGCTGTGAGCAGGTAGGCAGTTTGAATACGGGATGTTGCTACTGCAACGGCAATATTGAGCATTGCAAAAATAGGTAATTGAGTATAGCAGGGATTTAGGCCTAAGCGCTAAATATTACAAAAACATTGAAATAACTAGACTAAACCAAAGTTAAAATAGACCTAGCAACCAATTTAAAAAAGTTTAATTTTATACAATCTAAATTTATAAAATATTGAAATTTAATAAAATAACCTAAATTTGTAAACGGAATTCAAATAAATACCCTCTATCTTTACGAACAGCAGATAGAACTAATAATAGCCTCACAACATTGTTTAAAGTTAATATAGAGTCATATCGAATGTGTTTATATGCATATGGTTATAAAACCTTGCGACATAGGTTTGACAGCGCTGTAATCGGGGTACTAGAGAACATCAGAAGATTGAATATAAATACATTTTTACAAATAAAAACGAAGACATTATTGTAACAAACTTTGAAAATTAAGTGTAAATACATTTCGTAAAATTCTTGCTATTATAAACGTCCATAAGACAAATAATTCAAAAAAGGTAATTAGAATTGGGTCGAGTTGAAAATAAACAAACTGGTTGCTTGAACACCTCTACAGTTTTTGAAGGAATTATCTTCAATGCAATGGCTATGATGACGTACAAACTGACTTTGTACCTGCAGCCCTGCGTCGGGCTCAACAGACCTACCTTGAGCCTCCCTATCACAATACCTGATTATCCATTTACTAACATAGGGCCTAAATACATCGGTTTGCAATTTACTTTCCGCTAGTTACTTCTTGAAAGAAGCATCTAAGGTGTAATTAAACCATGTAAGCCAGGCCCTGGGGACTACACTATATGAGGAACAATCAGACAGCATCGATTTGATGTTTGCAAGACCCAATTAAATTTTCCCTGCGGGAAATGAAATCCGTCTGCACTCATTTTCTAATTAAATTTCCTCTCAACAATGTCTGTTAAATTGGGCGGAACTGTTGAGAAGTAATTATTTTAACAATTGTAACAGGTTTTAAAAAATATCTAAAAATCGTTGACCAGTTGATATTTTTATTTGTCAATAAAATAATGCAATCCTAAATTATGTTCAAAGCTCCAAGTATCTATGGCATCGAGAGGTTTGTATTTATTCTATTGCAAAATTTGTAACGTTCTAGGATCGTATTAAAAGACATGATTGTAGGAAAGCGCAAGGTTTTGTTAGTGAGACTGAATAATGCGATATATTTATACAGAAATTTTAACGCGGAATAGAAAAAGTGTTCGTGTTCTGTGCTACCGCTTGGTCCATATCTAATATGATAATACATTTTAGTGTAGTATTTTCCCCGATTCCGCATTTCCAAAATGTTTCTACCGCTTTTTTGACTAATTAAAGATGTAAAAGTTTTAGCCTGACCGGTGAACTTCTCCTGTTAGAGTCAGTCTCCTGTTAGTTCATGCAGTGTACAAGGTAGTGAATACTATATGTAAAATGCCACACTTTACTTCCCACGCCAGCAGTCCCGCACTCACTTTTATCCGTCTCCCCTCCTGTGCATTCTAATGGTCACGCTATACCCGACGACCGGTACCAACTGTAGTAAAATTTCAAAAGGTATATTGTTTTCGTAGTTTCATTTTTTTAAACCCTTTTGGCTTCGGCTATTTATCTGTATCTGTTTACTCTTTCATTTATCCAAACTATTTTTATCTGGCCAACATTAGGCATGCATTCGTGCTTTTAGATCTAAACATAATCACGTTTGTCCCACTTGAGTTTAGTTCTCAACTTTAACAGAACTCTACATTCTTTTTAAACGTGTGGTGAAGTGTAGAGGAGTTAAATTCCGAGAAAGGGAAGTCTCTATTGATGTACTTAGCGATCTTCTTTACTTCCGCCACCTTTGGATTGTTAACACATCTGTCAGTATTTCTAATACTACATATCTAGATGCAGTGCCGTCACCCTTCCCTGAATTGCCTGTATTTAATTGTTTTCCACATTCTACAGTTGACTGTTATATAGCCCAGCGATTCTAGCATTCCTCAGGGATAATTAGAAATAAATTAATATAACCAATATATAAAAATTCTCGGAGGCGTAAAGAGCTAAGCATTAATTAAATAGATCAAAGATTTGTTCGAAAGGTGAGAAAAGAACTTGCCGATGTAAAGAGTACGGATACAACTCACCCCCAGCGAACAAGTCTCCCTGCAGTTCTTGTTACGGTTTACCGTCTCACAAAGACAGTGAGGATATAAAGCTGTAGTGTGAGTCAATTGGAAACTTCACCAATAGGGGACTTCATCTTGCGAACAAGCATATAATTGTACATTTGTCATTAAGAATAGTTTATAAAGGATACGGAAGTATACAAGATGGGTTAAGCTTTTTATAGGTTAATTTCAGAAGCAAATACAAATATAAAAAATGAATATAAAAATGTTTTGTATGCTTAATTAATTCTTTTTCGTTTCATGCCAGATTTAAATTCTCAGTATAATAGTCTCAGGATTAATGAAATGTGTCCCAAGATAAAAAACTCATCTTCTGCACGACAGGGAGTAAACTCTCTTTACTTGTACGTAATCAGGAGCTCTAAGATGGACGCCAATACAGTGACATGTCAACATCACATGTTTTGTGTTATGCTCCAGAACTAAGAGACTTTTACAATAGGACTGTTAAATAAAACCTCCAAAACCACAAAAACTTCCTTAGAAGTAAATCTTGTAGTAATTTCCTCTAAAGAATATTGCTTTTCAATCGAAATTCACATCAGGACATAAATAACGAGTTTTTGTTTTTAAAAGGTTGTATTTATTTATAATTAAATATTACAACACAGTTGGTCCAAGCAATTAAAACTGTTGAAGGTTTATGGAAATATTGAATCATGCTGGTTCTAAAAATATACAGGTATTTGTGCAATGTCCCATTTTGGCGTAAAGTGTTTAGCATTCGGTAGTACCAACCTCTAAAAACATTAAAACCTTACATTATTTGGCAATTGGGATGTAAAATGCAAATGCAAAGAGCACATGTTTATAACGGGTTTCCTAAAGTTTAAAATCTCAAATGCGTTTTTTGTTTAAGTCAGCCAACATTTACCTAGTACAACTAAGCTTATTCTTTTACCCCAATACTTAACGTAGTTCCTCTCTTAGCTGCTTTTATGGACAGTTTTTGTCTTGTCTTTATCTGGATTTACAGTCCAATAACTGGAAACTTCGCCCCTAACCGCCCCTCCAACTCTCCTCAAGTACGTCATTATGGGGCCATACATTCTGCTTTAATGTCCTTCCCATTTGTTTTCCCACTATGTAAAGGTAATCTTCTGAAAGCCTTACATCGTCAAATATGGAAATATTTTAACTTACACATTGCTACATATTCTTATATTTCCTTTTATATTTTACCCTTCTGCTAAGGATCTGTGACGATTGAATACGTTCAGGACAAGAATCTGCTGCCTTTTTCTCTGCGTTTGACTCGTATCGGATGTTCTCCATCTGTCAGTCACTTTCACAGGCACTCGCCCATGTAGCCAAGTGGTAACAATGAAAACAATCCCCGTTAGAGAGTAGGAAAATTATTTAATCTAGAGCTTAACTTAGTATATAAACTGAGCCGGTGGTCGAAAATAAGTGAAATGAAATGAAAGTAAGTAGAGACATTTCATAGCCGCCTTTAATGTTGAAAACGTAAGTGAAAAATAATACCTTTGGGTGAAATTATAGCAGCAATGATTTCTTGCTTTAAAAGAAGAAGCCTATGCTTGAAAAGCATACACAAATAATCTTCTGAAAGCAGATTCCCAAAAATCAAGTAGGAACCTTACCTACTACAGATCCGACAAAGGTTCTGGACGACTCGTTGGCGCATGCGCACAGCGTATCACACCAGCACACGCGATACAGTCTGGGCTCGCCCGCAATAACTCCAATCCAGTTAGTCAGCATTACTAAGTACGGCAGCGACTTTCCAGTTGTGTTGACTGTACAAATGAACGTGGTAACAAGGTCTCACGGGATGTGTTTAAGTCCACCTGGGGTCAAGTTCCGAATCTGAGGGCCCGGCCTTTACGTAAGGTCAACCGAGAGTGGATAAAAGTCCGATTGCACTTTCTGGACTGAGCTAATCAGACGGGGTATTTGGGTTAAGGGAAACTTGGCCGATCGGAAGGTTCTACTGGTCCTGAGTAGTTCTGGAAAAGTGGTCGAAACCGTAGTGTCAGGTTGGAGTTCGACTCGCCCTAGGGGCGGGCCGCTGACTACTCCAGGCCTTATAGCAAGCTCGAAAGACTATTGCCTACTGGTGCCACAGGATGTGGAACCAAGGCACCAGGGCGAGAGTCATGAGTTTAAGGTTGGATTCGTGGGACAGGAGATTTCATAAGCTAGACTGGAGATACTGTCACATGAAGGATCTAACTTTGTGTTTATTGACAAGGAAGTAGAGTCAGAAGACAGGTAGCCTATTTCTTGTCACCATTTTGTCTTCTTCCACCATATTTATTACTCTTCTACATTTTTCCACAACACACTGCCTCTGCAATAGAACGTAGGGGAAGTTTAGTGGAAGCATTCCCCCCCCTACCTACTAGCCAATTCTTGTACGCACTCTACTCTGCAACAACATGGAAAAGTGAGTCGGGCTATAAGCTACAAGCCATGCTACAAACATCGGTTAATTTGTTCTGCGGCGAGTTCCTTACGGAGAGACTTCAGTGGTGGACAGACATATAACAAAGCCTGGGTAGTATAAAGCATACGCTCTTCTTCACGTTGTCGGACATTTTGTACATTCAACTCTTAGTTAGCCATAATCATAGGAGGGCTGTTAATAAGTGTTTAGAAATAAATACCTATAAATTAATTCCCTGCCTAAGACTGGGCGATATTTTGGGGTTGTATTCGAGTAATTCCAACATTGTTGAGCCTCTTGCGAACAAACAAGTGTTGTCACTAGTCACGACTAGTGTTTCTCCATGCTACTAGCAATAACACCGCAATACTAACAGTTACTGCACTTCAGCGCTGATCCACTTACGAATCTCCGCAATGCCGATAAACATCCTGACTTTCACACACTAAACCTAGATACGCAAACCATTAAGAGGATAAAAAAGGATTTTACTGTAAAATAATGTTACTAAACAGCGAAATAAGAAAAGGGTTTGATTTATTTTTAACAAACGTTCTCACGAAAAAGCCCTAATAATTGTTATATCATTCGTACTTCTAAAAAATACCTTTAAATTTAAAAGTTAAAATTACCTTTAAATTTTAAAGTTACCTTTATCTGTAAATAAAAGTTGTCTCGTCAACAAACTGATGATACTTAAAGCTTTGTCTTCATATATCACAAGAACCTAGAAATGTTTTGAAGAAAAATTGATGTTTCTAAAAATAAATTATTACAAAAAATAAATAGTGTAAATGCCCTCTAATTCTCAGGGTAGGAAAATATTACACACAAAATATAAACCCCGTCGCAACATAGAAAACAGTAACGAAAAGCAGAAGGGGAAATAAAATCGGGGTTTTATTATTTCCTAACGCTGCGCTCGACATTAAAGGGGAGGGGGTTACTCTGCTCGAGGGTGTGTTAAAGTTTATGCGGTGAATAAAACATGCATAGCCACCGTGGTATGTAATACATGAACACGTCTTAAAAAAATGTTGCTTCACTTTAGTAACACAAGGTTATCCCTTGAATTGCCTAATCCGCGGTAATAAACCTTTTCAGTAGGACGGTGTAGTATAGCTCCTTAAACAAGGAGATTTCAAAACACACTAGTAATGTGATTTACCCGATCCCTTGGATTGCCTTATGCGTGGTAATAAACCTGTTCAGTAGGACGGTGTAATATATTTCCTTAAACTATGAGATTTCAACGCCCACTAGTAATATGATTTACCCTATCCAAGGAGACTTTAACACACACTGGTAATGTGACTTATTAGGCAAATATTATAAATACTGAAAAATTGGAGAGTGAATATTCATTGTTGTAACATAAATATCGAGTTACAAAACTGCACGTGACACGGGAAGGTATTAAAACGATGTTACGTCAGCACTAAGTAGAGAACATCTTAGAGAAAGATCGGCTTACGTTTGTTAGGACTTCAAAAACAGAACCTAGATTACTAACAATAATGTTATGAAAAAAGCTTGCCATAAAGTGAAATTAAATTCCACTTCAGATTATACACTTAATTTAGTTTTAATATTTAAGAGTAAATTTGCCACCATTTATATAATTGCACTTTTTGGAGCAGAACAAATTTTAATTAACTTAACCGTTAACGTACATTTTGCTCTGACAGCAGCACCCTTTGAAGATCACATTTTGTGGATGCCAACTATATAGCTTTAAATAGTTTAAACGCTTTTTTGTAGCAAAGGCACATCATTTACTCGCATTACGCTTCATGCTACAGGACTCGTCTAGTTGTTAATTAGTTGACACTGTTTATTTGCGTTTTTAAAACATTTTAGTAAGAACTAAAAGACATGATATTCACGACTTACTACGTAAATTTAATATAAATAAAATGAAAAAAAATTTCAGAGACTGAAACAGGGAAAACATTTGTCGCCGCAAAAATGGTTGAAACAATCTGAAAACCATGTTACACCTCAACATAAAACATTAGTTTCTTGTATGCAAATATCGAATCTCGAACACATTTCTAACCATTTAGCAAAGTATATGAACAAATAATAATTCATAACCTGGAAATAATATATCGCCAGGAGACGAAGTAATGTGTTCAGTGGAGGGAGATTTGAGCGTTTGGATAAAAGGGAAAGCTATTGACTTTCTGTGGCGACTCGTAAAAATATGACGTCATTCTTTAAATAATACAAAGATGTTACGGGCTTGTTTATATGCATGCCCGCTCAAGCCCAAAACAATACCACGTGAGAAATTTACACAGATCAATAAAGTAAATAACTCAAGCCTTCTTTCTCTCAATGTTTGGACGAAATGTTTCTCACAATTTTTCTTGGCGGCGAATTTTCTGTAGTGATAATGTTATTTTTTCCGTTTTCATATGCTTAAATTTATTCATAATATTTTCCCTTACAGTTGTAAACTAACCTTCCCAACCCAACCTAATCTAACGACTGTTCATAATTACTAAATATTGGTTCGGAAAACTTACGATCAATGTATCTATAGTTCGCCAACTTAGAAAACGAGTTAATAAATAAAAATAATAATAAAATCGAGAAGGTACAGGAAGGGGCTAGTCATCGTGTTGTTATTAAAATATCATGCTGGTATAACAGTGTAGTGTTGTTATTACAGTATCGTGTTGTTATTACAGTATCCTGTTGTAATTATAGGATCGAGCTGTCATTACAGTATCGTGTTGTTATTACAACAACGTGCTGTTATTCAAGTATCGTGCTGTTATTTAATTACCGTTGGTATAAGAGTGTCGTGTTGTTATTAAAGTGTCGTGTTATTATTACAGTATCGTGTTGTTATTAGAGAATCATGCTGAGTTACAGTGTCGTGCTGTTATTACAGTATCGTGTCGTTATACAGTATCGTGTTGTTATTCAAGTATCGTGTCGTTATACAGTTAACATGTTGTTATTCAAGTATCGTGCTGTTATTTAATTTTCATCTTGGTATAAGAGTGTCGTGTTGTTATTAAAGTGTCGTGTTATTATTACAGTATCATGTTGTTATTAGAGGATCATGCTGGGTTACAGTGTCGTGCTGTTATTACAGTATCGTGTTGTTATACAGTACCGTGTTGTTATACAGTACCGTGTCGTTATACAGTACCGTATTGTTATACAGTATCGTGTTGTTATACAGTACCGTGTTGTTATACAGTACCGTGTTGTTATACAGTACCGTGTTGTTATACAGTTAACATGTTGTTATTCAAGTATCGTGCTGTTATTTAATTTTCATCTTGGTATAAGAGTGTCGTGTTGTTATTAAAGTGTCGTGTTATTATTACAGTATCGTGCTGTTATAACAGTATCATGTTGTTATTAGAGGATCATACTGGGTTACAGTGTCGTGCTGTTATTACAGTATCGTGTTGTTATACAGTACCGTGTTGTTATACAGTACCGTGTCGTTATACAGTTAACATGTTGTTATTCAAGTATCGTGCTGTTATTTAATTTTCATCTTGGTATAAGAGTGTCGTGTTGTTATTAAAGTGTCGTGTTATTATTACAGTATCGTGTCGTTATACAGTATCGTGTTGTTATTCAAGTATCGTGTCGTTATACAGTTAACATGTTGTTATTCAAGTATCGTGCTGTTATTTAATTTTCATCTTGGTATAAGAGTGTCGTGTTGTTATTAAAGTGTCGTGTTATTATTACAGTATCATGTTGTTATTAGAGGATCATGCTGGGTTACAGTGTCGTGCTGTTATTACAGTATCGTGTTGTTATACAGTACCGTGTTGTTATACAGTACCGTGTCGTTATACAGTACCGTGTTGTTATACAGTATCGTGTTGTTATACAGTACCGTGTTGTTATACAGTACCGTGTTGTTATACAGTACCGTGTTGTTATACAGTTAACATGTTGTTATTCTAGTATCGTGCTGTTATTTAATTTTCATCTTGGTATAAGAGTGTCGTGTTGTTATTAAAGTGTCGTGTTATTATTACAGTATCGTGCTGTTATAACAGTATCATGTTGTTATTAGAGGATCATAATGGGTTACAGTGTCGTGCTGTTATTACAGTATCGTGTTGTTATACAGTACCGTGTTGTTATACAGTACCGTGTCGTTATACAGTTAACATGTTGTTATTCAAGTATCGTGCTGTTATTTAATTTTCATCTTGGTATAAGAGTGTCGTGTTGTTATTAAAGTGTCATGTTATTATTACAGTATCGTGTTGTTATAACAGTATCATGTTGTTATTACAGTATCGAGCTGCTATTACAGTATCGTGTTGTTAATAAAGTATCGTGCTGTTATTTATTTATCGTCTTGGTATAAGAGTGTCGTGTTGTTATTAAAGTGTCGTGTTATTATTACAGTATCGTGTTGTTATAACAGTATCATGTTGTTATTACAGTATCGAGCTGCTATTACAGTATCGTGTTGTTAATAAAGTATCGTGCTGTTATTTATTTATCGTCTTGGTATAAGAGTGTCGTGTTGTTATTAAAGTGTCGTGTTATTATTACAGTATCGTGTTGTTATTACAGTATCGAGCTGCTATTACAGTATCGTGTTGTTAATAAAGTATCGTGCTGTTATTTATTTATCGTCTTGGTATAAGAGTGTCGTGTTGTTATTAAAGTGTCGTGTTATTATTACAGTATCGTGTTGTTATAACAGTATCATGTTGTTATTACAGTATCGAGCTGCTATTACAGTATCGTGTTGTTAATAAAGTATCGTGCTGTTATTTATTTATCGTCTTGGTATAAGAGTGTCGTGTTGTTATTAAAGTGTCGTGTTATTATTACAGTATCGTGTTGTTATAACAGTATCATGTTGTTATTACAGTATCGAGCTGCTATTACAGTATCGTGTTGTAATAAAGTATCGTGCTGTTATTTAATTTTCATCTTGGTATAAGAGTGTCGTGTTGTTATTAAAGTGTCGTGTTATTATTACAGTATCGTGTTGTTATAACAGTATCATTTTGTTATTAGAGGATCATGCTGGGTTACATTGTCGTGCTGTTATTACAGTATCGTGTTGTTATACAGTACCGTGTTGTTATACAGTATCGTGTCGTTATACAGTTAACATGTTGTTATTCAAGTATCGTGCTGTTATTTAATTTTCATCTTGGTATAAGAGTGTCGTGTTGTTATTAAAGTGTCGTGTTATTATTACAGTATCGTGTTGTTATAACAGTATCATGTTGTTATTAGAGGATCATGCTGGGTTACAGTGTCGTGCTGTTATTACAGTATCGTGTTGTTATACAGTATCGTGTTGCTATACAGTATCGTGTCGTTATACAATTAAGTTGTTGTTATTACAGTATCGTGTTGTTATTACAGTATCGAGCTGCTATTACAGTATCGTGTTGTTAATAAAGTATCGTGCTGTTATTTAACTATCGTCTTGGTATAAGAGTGTCGTGTTGTTATTAAAGTGTCGTGTTATTATTACAGTATCGTGTTGTTATAACAGTATCATTTTGTTATTAGAGGATCATGCTGGGTTACATTGTCGTGTGGTTATTACAGTATCGTGTCGTTATACAGTTAACTTGTTGTTATTACAGTAACGTGTTGTTAATCCAGTATCGTGTTGTTATTTCAGTATCGTGCTGTTATTACAGTATCGTATTGTTAATAAAGTATTTTGTTGTTATTGCAGTATCGTGCTGTTATTACAGTATCGTGTTGTTAATAAAGTATCGTGTTGTTATTACAGTATCGTTCTGTTATTACAGTATCGTGTTCTTATTAAAGTATCGTGTTGTTATTACAGTAGTTTGTTGCTATTAAAGTATCGTGCTGTTATTCAAGTATCATGCGGGTATAACAGTGACGTGCTACTATTACAGTATCGTGTTGTTAATAAAGTATCGTGTTGTTATTACAGTATCGTGCTGTTATTACAGTATCGTGTTCTTATTAAAGTATCGTGTTGTTATTACAGTAGTTTGTTGCTATTAAAGTATCGTGCTGTTATTCAAGTATCATGCGGGTATAACAGTGACGTGCTACCATTACAGTATCGTGTTGTTAATAAAGTATCGTGTTGTTATTACAGTATCGTGCTGTTATTACAGTATCGTGTTGTTATTACAGTATCGTGTTCTTATTAAAGTATCGTGTTGTTATTACAGTAGTTTGTTGCTATTAAAGTATCGTGCTGTTATTCAAGTATCATGCGGGTATAACAGTGACGTGCTACCATTACAGTATCGTGTTGTTAATAAAGTATCGTGTTGTTATTACAGTATCGTGCTGTTATTACAGTATCGTGCTGTTATTACAGTATCGTGTTCTTATTAAAGTATCGTGTTGTTATTACAGTAGTTTGTTGCTATTAAAGTATCGTGCTGTTATTCAAGTATCATGCGGGTATAACAGTGACGTGCTACTATTACATTATCGTAATGTTATTACAGTACCGTGCTGTTATTACAGTATCGTGTTGTTAATAAAGTATCTTGTTTTTATTACAGTATCGTGCTGTTATTAAAGTATCGTGTTGCTATTACAGTATCGTGCTGTTATTAAATTATCGTGTTGTTATTACAGTATCGTGTTGTTAATAAAGTATTGTGTTGTTATTACAGTATCGTGATGTTATTAAAGTATCGTGTTGTTATTACAGTATCGTGCTGTTATTAAATTATCGTGTTGTTATTACAGTATCGTGTTGTTAATAAAGTATCTTGTTTTTATTACAGTATCGTGCTGTTATTAAAGTATCGTGTTGCTATTACAGTATCGTGCTGTTATTACAGTATCGTGTTGTTAATAAAGTATTGTGTTGTTATTACAGTATCGTGATGTTATTAAAGTATCGTGTTGTTATTACAGTATCGTGCTGTTATTAAATTATCGTGTTGTTATTACAGTATCGTGTTGTTAATAAAGTATCTTGTTTTTATTACAGTATCGTGCTGTTATTAAAGTATCGTGTTGCTATTACAGTATCGTGCTGTTATTAAATTATCGTGTTGTTATTACAGTATCGTGTTGTTAATAAAGTATTGTGTTGTTATTACAGTATCGTGCTGTTATTAAAGTATCGTGTTGTTATTACAGTATCGTGATGTTATTACAGTATCGTGCTGTTATTACAGTATCGTGTTCTTATTAAAGTATCGTGTTGTAGTTACAGTAGCTTGTTGCTATTAAAGTATCGTGCTGTTATAACTGTATGTGCAGGTATAACAGTGACGTGCTACTATTACATTATCGTAATGTTATTACAGTACCGTGCTGTTATTTAATTATCAAGCTGTTATTACAGTAATGTGCTGTTTTTACTGTATCGTTTTGTTATTACAGTATATAAAATAACATGATGTTATTCAATTATCATGCTATTGTTACATCATGCTCTTAAAACAGTATGGTGCTGTTATTACAGTATCGTGTTGCTATTACAGTATAGTGCTGTGATCACAGTTAAGTACTGTTATTACAGTATCGTTTTGTTATTACAGTATAGTGCTGTTTTTATTGCATCGTGTTGTTATTACAGGATCGTGTTGTTATTATTGTTATTACAGTATCGTGCTGTTATTATATTTTATTTAATTATCATATCGATATAGTTTAAAGAAAGTATTACATTTTTTCCAGTTTAATATTTCAGCATTAAAATTACCTAAATATAATTACTACATAGTTATAGTTGTACGTTTGTGAAAAAACGAACAAAGCGTTGATCTTGTGTAATAAGAAACGGAACCCATCTATGATATGTTATTCTTCAATTTGTAAGCAATGTGTACGCGTGGAATGGTATGTGAACCTACACATGCAACAAAAGCAAAATAAATTTGTAATAGTATCTCCGTAATATTTTATACGCGAACCATTTCTTTTAAGTGCCTTACAGAAGAGAAGTTATAGTTGTATATACGCTCTGCACACAATTATTTTAGCCTAAATTAAGTGGTTTCATACAACAGCTGATTTTATGTTATAACTTAGGTTATGATGTAGAACAGATGTTTTAACATGTAAGCTATGTTTCTTTATTTATTGTACATTATTAATTTGAAAACCTATTATTCCATATTTTTATTAGTTGTTAACTATATTAAGTTATCTATATATTTTACTCTAATTAATTCAAGATAGTGATGATGTGATATTTTTTAATTCTAATTTTGTAAAATGAAAACTTTCTTAGTTTTAAATTAAATTCATTTCATACAGTTTTTACTCAATAAATTACTTAACATTTAGTTAAGGTTTTTTATTTATTACATTCGTTTATTATCAACAGGGTTAACAAGATGCTATTAAAGCGTCTATTAAGTACAACCTTGAAATGATGTATCGACTTCTGTCGGCTCTTACTAAATATTTTTTGAAATGAAGCCCGACTCCATATTTTCACGGAGAAACATCTACGGCTGCCAAGATAATGGACATTTTTTAAAAAAAAATTGGACTGCAGAATGTATATATTATGTTACTTTATTTCGAATTTTAGAATACTTACTTTTAAAAAAAGTTAACGTTACTAAATAGATTTTTTGTAGGATTACTTTCTGCTTATTATACTTAGTCGGGAACGCAATAAGAAATAGTAATCCCTGTCACCGAGTGCTACGACTCCATAGTTACGTTTTTAAAATCCGTATAGTTTTTTTAATAACTAAACTTTATTTTTTCTCAATTATTCCTCTTAATAGTGAAATCTAGTGCATTAAAGTCTCTAAACCGAATGTTGCAAAGGTAACCTAGACCCACTACAACATTTATACTTCCACAAAATACGTTCCATGTCCAGCATTAAACACCAAGTCTTCCCGACATGCTCCATCACAGAGAAAGATCAGAATTAACGCTCTCTCTTATAGAACGACCAGCGTCATTAACGTAAGTGTTGCATTGCTTTATTTAGGCTCAAGGCACACTCGTGCACGTTGGGTAAACACGAGTGTAAGAGCGCCCTGCAGTAAGCTGTTGTACATACACAGAAAATCTCCTTACAGAGGGGCTTTAATGTCTCAAGTACACACGATGCTGACTTGTACAGCTCGCTGGAGGGGGAAATTATGTGAGTACAAAATGTGATTACATTTTCACTTCAATTTCCGAGAAAATCTAATTTGTAACAATTACTACACTGAGTTATCAATACCATTATAAACTAGTTTTACGTGTGTTAAATGTTTATATTACTTACCTAATAGTGCTGAGTTAGAACTTTATAAACCTAAAACTCTTCTTTATAGGCAGGTGGTTATTTTATGTGTGGTGTTCTTCTGAATATAACAGAGTGGAGGGTGAAAAAATGGAGGACTTGTATTTTCATTAGTACAATGTATTTTTTGTGACCCAAATCATTTCGTTTTAACAGAACAAATGCAAAGTAAGCGAAATAGTTTGTAGGGCCTGCCTATATTAAATACGAGCGTTTATGACGTTTACCTATAGACGACAAATATTGACGCAATAAACTGAATCTTCTCCAATATACTAATGGTGTTTGTAAACATTCATAGCCTCGCCCGCTACTATCCGAGCTATAAAATTATATATAGTGCTTTCTTAAGTGTTGAAATCACTAATAAAATTAATAATTATAATATTATACGAACTGCTGACATTTTAATTATGTGGTAGGTTGGTACGACATGCTATGGCAAACAACTGCCATGGCATGATATGGCAAACAACATATATGCCATACTACAAACATCTGACATGGAATTATATGTTAAACAGATAACAATATGGCAGACAGGAGGTAGAACATGATATGGCATAAAGCTAATAAGGCATGTTTTACCAACCAGCTGATCCTATGATGAGGAAATCAGCTGATTCGGCATGATATAGCAAACACCAGCTAAGACATGTTATGTCAGATAGCTAACATTTTATACAATATCAAAAGTACAGTGGTACAATATACTACAATACAAATATTGGAAACAGTCACAACACCACAAAAATAACAGATAATACAAGTTACTTAAGATTAAACCCTTATGCACATTTCAATGACATTGCCTCTGATAGCAAAATTATAATCTAGCAAACAATAATTTAGAAACGAGTCCTTACCTTAGGTAACTTGTAGCATTTATTAATTTTCATTATTTTTATGGTATTTTGGCTGCTTTTAATATTTTTATTGTGACATTTTATGATACGACAAAACGTTTATACCGAGATATGGCAAACAGCTGATGGGCAAACAGCTGATGGGCAAACAGCCGATACGCAATGATATGGCAAATAGCTAACTTTGCGTGTTATAGCAAACGGCGGATATGGAAAACAGCTGATACCACAATATATGCCAAAAAGCTAAATGTACATCATCCAGTGTACCTTTACTAAGTGCAGTATACCTTTACTATGGTAAAGTTATAAAAAGGCACTTTAAATTAGCTTTTGCAAAATCCGTTTAGAATAAGTCTCTGTGTTACTGAAATATGTCCTTAAAATTACAAGTTCCTGGCTTTGATTCTTTAGAACTACGACTATTCTCAGTCAATAAGTTAGGACTCCACTTACTTATATGGATATAAATTATTTCTCGAAACTTAAATAAACCGGAAATATTACCCCTTGTAGTACTTGTGAAGAAACTTATAAAAAAGCTTAATGCATACTTTGTTTTAATAGTTCAGAAATGTTATTACAAAAAGACAGGAGAATTGAACGGACACGAACCCTACACAATAATAGAATATTAGCTTTGACTTAATTAATAAATACATAAAGCAAACAAGAACATGGAATAATTAAAATAAACTGCGCTGGTTATATTCTATTTAGAGCTGGTACCTGCATTGTTTGCACCGTTTATTTACGTTGTTAATTAATTGCAGTGAATTCATCAAGGGAACGGTGCTCATAAGAGAGTGCTAATAATGGATGTTTTAATCAAAGTTTCACCCTTGCCCAATGTTCAGATCTCCAGTATTAATTTTCTAATAGGTTATGATCTACCTGTTATTTATGGTTTACCCGCCTAGAGGGAAATTTTAACATCGGAGTAGCACATGATGCCGAGATATTTGTAAAAACGTGCAACACAATTGTGTACTAAGAGTATAAAAAGAGAAATGAATTTTAAAAAGTTTTAATTTTCATAAATATCTTCTACAAATTATTAAAAGACCTATGTAGTTTTTATGAGAAAATTAGTTTACATTAGTTTCATGACCTCACCTATTCCCAAACTGCACTTTTAAATGCAGATTTTCTTACCAATAACCTTGACATATTGGTTCAAGACATTTTGTAATATTATCCTAATACTTTCATGTGTTACAAGTATTAATTATTTCAAATTTAATTATCTATGAATGATAGGGTAAGGCTGTGAGATCCAAGACTGAGGTACAACTTGGTATATGTTGTAGGGGGTCATGGCATCGCTTACAGAAATGTGACCTAATCTCCATCGGGTTGAAGCAGAGCGTTTGCCCGTTACACCCACTAGAATACGAAGAAGTGGAAGCTGAGGAACGAGTGTTAGGGCTGGCCAAACCACCTGATCCAGGGCTGGCCAAATTCGGAGTAGGAGGTCGTTGCTCTGGCGATTACCCAATAGCTGCATAATGGCCGGGAAGCAGGGAAAGAGAGGCAATGAGACAATCTTCCCCAGAGGGAATGTAGATCAGGTAACCCAGAAGATGCCAGAGGTACAACAGGTAGTCTAAAAGTTATTAAAAGGAGGAGAGTGAAATGAACCAAAAAATCTAGAAGGAAAACCAGGAGGTCCAGAAGGTAAAGCAGATGATTCAGTAGATAAAACCTAAGTTTAAGTGGGTAAAAGGAAGTTCACTTCCATTTAAAAGTAGGTTTTAAAAAGCTTAGTGTGATAATTTTTATGATAAATATATAAAAATAAACATAAACGTGAAATTAGTAAATACGATAAAATCTTTACACAGAAGTACCATCAAAATACACATAGTGCGGGATTAACAGAGGGCATCTTCCAGTTATAGTGCTCCTGTACCTGACTTGTATCTGACCGACACTATTCAATATCGACGGAAAAAGATTTTACAGTTTTAAATAGGATGTGTGTGCATATTGTTTAACAAAAAACAACATACTTTGAACTTAGTATAGTTACATTGTTTTCCCGATAAATAACAGTTCCCGTAAGGAAAAGCAGGTTATAAAAGTGGGTAAATATCTGTCGACAGGAAATGACGTTTTCCTGGCACAGGAAGGAAGCATATTGGAAGTGATTTATGTGGTAACGGAAACCGTAATAACAAATAAAATCCAGGAAGAAATACTGGTTTTATCATGGCGAGACTTAACGCTAACTGCGTTACAGCTTTATTTACTAAATTCCACCATGAAACCAAACAAGGCGATGAGTTTAATGCAAGGGTAGGAAAGGTATGCAGATATACGGCCTCATGTGAGCAATGTCATGGTAACATTAACTCTAGATCAAGGCAAGCGTGAAATCTTCCCTTAGTACTCTTGCTAAATAATAAAACGCCTTACACATAGTAACTCCTGATCATGAATGAAAAACTATTGATTTAGGAGTTACTTCAATTTAATTTTATATTATTAAATATTAGTTTTAGCCGTAAATAGTAGCTAAACATTAGTAAATATTAGGCGTTCTTGTCATTTCAGCAATTCGACGACGCGCCTCCCAGTAGCGCCAACGGGGTTCTCGGAGAAGCCAGAGAGACCTGGAGAAGAGTTTAGCTGGTCCCCTTCCATTCTTCCTTTGTGGCAGAGGGGGAAGGAGGGGTCGTCCACTATGCCAATCCGTTGGAGACGATTCTGGGTGTTGTCATGAACAGTCAGTAGAGGAGATTTGGTGACCGCTTCCATACGTGGTAAGGTGCTGGGCAACGGTCCCTTGGAGGCTTGAAGCTCCTACTTCTTATATTTGGCCGGAGTTTGAACGATAGTCGTTGAAAGGACCGTTGATGATGTTCCTTGCAGAGTTTAGGGATGATGGAGCAGTTGGTTGGTCAGTATATGTAGCCCTCTTTGCCAGTTAATCATGCCGTTCGATCCCTACAACATGACTAGGGACCCATTGCGATCCTCCCTTGCCATTTTCTTCTCTTATTAGTTTCCCAACTTCCAGACAGCATGGATCATTCTAAGGGAGTCGGTAGTGGTGTTAGAGGCTAGTGCCGGTAAATATTATAGTAGCAACGTTTGGTCTACGTACTCTAAGTCAGATTTGTACGAAATATTATCAAACCTTAATCACTATAGCATCTTCTAGCTGTATAACCCTTGTCTATGGATATGACTTGGATAAAACCCCTGTTATAACTCCTTGACTTCCATTAGGAACAAATGTCACAATAACTCTTAACGCTAACTATTCTTACGGTTTAAAAAATTCTGATTAATGTTGCCATTTTTCATTTTATCCTCGAGATAAAACTGATATCTTTTAGAGTACTATGAATATGTCGTATTTTGAGATCTATCGGAAATGTATATTAAAACAACATGAACACCAAATATGACACCCAAGAGTGTAAATAAAATAATTATTATAACTGATTTTCTTAAATATTGTGTAATATAAATACGCGGCCTTGAGAGTGGCAAATAACAAAATGTCACCCCACCCGCTCAACGTACCGAGTGCACGTAGTTCCAACCCCACTACGGCCATTGTTGCGAACACTGCTACTTGTAAGGCTTTCTGTTATTGTAACCCTGTGGTGGAACATAAAATAATATCTCTGTGAAACGTAATGGAATTTCCTTGTCAGCTGGTAAGTGGGAAATTTTAGAACGCCGCGGGCGTCGCTTCTCGAGCGTCGGTCTGTAATTGGTATTTACTCGCACGCAGCTGGATCGTATAGTTTATTACGTCCCTGACAAATCTTACGCGTCCTTGGGAGTAGGTTCCTCTATCACATATATTGATAATAAATGGGCTCCATTCGATTCTTAAAATCATACAAAATCAGCCCTTTTAACTATATTCTGATCGCATAAACACTGCTATCAATGCCTAACGGGATGGGTTTAGGCCTGCGTAGGACCAGGTCCCGAGAGTGGGTACTGACCAGTACCCAGCCGAGTGTGGATGAAGGTCGGAGTTCATCTCGTCCCTGGACCGGTTCCGGTCCACCAAGCCAGACATTACAGTAAGGTCGAAAGTCTCGTGTCACCAAGCCTCCTGTCTCGGGTCTGACGCTAGTCACCCGGCTGGAAGTCACGAGATTGAATTTGGATTCGTGGAAGTGTGGATTCAAATGCTTGACTGTATATTCCCCGCAATTACGCTTGTAGATATCTTTGTGATTCTTTGCTGATTAGAGGTAAGATACTAGAGGCTAGGAAGGGCCTACTCCAAGTGCAAACTCTCTTTATTTTCATCATTTCTTTTTTTTCTTACAAACTTTCCCAACCACTCTGGCTAATTATGGCTACAAAACGCATATAAGGATGTTATTTATACACTTTACTGAGATTGACCGATACTTCCAAGTGTAATCTACATTTTTTACAATTGTCTTACATCACGATTATTTAACTTTGATTTTTGTAAATTTTTCTCCGTATTTATTTCACTATCAGGTGATGTGGCACCTGTGTAGGTGATGTGCCAGGCATTCCCATCACGTGATTTTTCCTCATCTATTTGATGACGTCACAACGTTTGCCTCATCACGGAAAGAAACCGGATTTCTCCTAATAATTATTACACCAATGAATTCATTTTTGAAACCTCAATTTAAACTGATTTGAACGTATGGTAAGGACGCAAGTGGAAATATTTAAACACTATTCCTTCCTTTACTTACCTAAGTAAATATCCGTACACCTTTATAAGCTAAATGAAGTCTTTTCTCTGTGGAAATAACAAATTGGCTGAATCATATTTCCAAGCTTCTTTGCCGTTGACGTAAAATCGATGAATACTTTTCTGAAGGAGATAAAAACCAGTCAAGCCTATCGAGGCGTTGGGAGCTGAAAGTAAGATCTATTCCTTGCAAGGTCAAAGAAAGCCCTTTCATAAAGGAGATTGTTATTTTTCTTTGAAATAATGTTGAATACTGAACCGTATTAAATGTCATTGATTCGGAAATGTTTAAACGTACGATGTTAACAATTTTAACAGTTCCGTATTTACAGCCGTGTAAGGATATTGTAATAAAGATGAATCTGTCTCAGGCTTCAAAGAAGACATTATATGAAACTTTATTTATTTATTTATTTATTCTAGGTAAATAAAAAACATAACGAGATAAAGACATGGACGAGAAAAAAAATTGTCAAAATTATTCTACTTTACTTGTATATCACCTCAGTAAATACAAATGACTACAATGTTGTGGAAACTGAATTTGAGACAAACGGTTAAATTAGGAAGTGTTGAATTATCTAGTAACATGAATGTATAAATCCCCCTCCGGTATCACATGGTTTCTGATTGGGCCCTTGCACGAAAAAATCTGTCTCATCCCCGAGGCGAATAGCATCCTGAACCCCTACCCACCTAAACCCACTCCGGAGCTTGATAAGTGCCTCCTTTAGCAGTGCAGGAAACTATTGCCCCTTCCATGACCCCCTTGCAGTGCAATGCCGCCCATGGGGTGTGACTGAGCCATCCACAATAGCCAGAGTCACCAACTGGTCCATCTTCCAAGAGTGGGCGTTTGCTTACAGATCCAAAATATTCGCGGCCCAAGAGACGCTCTTTCCAGGAAGCGGATATATACACCTCGTCGCCCATGAGCCTATTACTTCCCCTTTTCCCAGAAACAGGAACTCACTTTATCCTTTTTCCTAGTCCTTGGTAATTCCATGCGTCCTCCTGGCAATCCTTCTCTATCTGCGCCCCCGATAGAGCGTAGGTTTGAAATAGGGCTAAAGTGTTGCCCTTGTTTTTTACGAACCTGTCTCACTTGTCTGATCAACCTGTTAATACACAAAATACTTTTCAATTTAAAAAAATTGTATTCCATTATATATTGTTGAATATAAATTCTAAACATTAACAAACTTCAAGTGTGTTGAACATACCTGTTGTACGTGAAGTTGTCAGTCGAATTTCACTTTTACTAATAACTTACAAAAGTCGATAAACAATCGCTTTAAAACTTTACAAGTAGAAATAAAACGGATATTTTTGATTGATAAACGTTTAGTGATAAGATTAATTTGTAATCGACCTCAGTGCTTAAGCGCAAATTATGTACCTTAAGACCAACTGTAATTAAAACTTAATGGTTCGTGTTCCAATCACAAATTGTCTCTGGTATTAGCATTTCTATTGTGTATGAATCGAAAAGCAATCATTGTAATAACGAAAAAGCCCATTGTCCTCAGAACGACATCGGAGAATGCTTTCAACGCATTCATTTTGCAATCCCCTTTCTTTTCAAGTAATTTGTTTTGGATTGGATCAGATGTTTGTGCAGAAAGTTGGAGCTAATTAGGAGCAAAGACAAATGGGTTTTCCGGAAATTATTCTGAAAGCTTCACTTTTTTCCAATAAAGGTAACCGAACAAAATATTTGTAGAGGGGATGGACTCAACAGAAATCGATTTTACGTAAAACTAATTTATATTAAATCTCTTAAGCTACGACGGTAACTGTCATCAAGTATTAATGGCCCAACGGTATTAAACAGAAGTGATTCTTGTGGCAAGAAATAAAGAGCATTATTTTCATCGATTTATGGTCGGTGCTCATAAAAATATATATTAACGTTCCTCAGGGATTATTTTTTACGATTAAGTTTATTTAACATAAATGTTAACAGTCTTTAAAATAATTTGTTAAAAACGTATTTAAAATTATTTTTAACTCCTTCTTCACTCTCCTTGTATATATATATATATATATATATATATCAAATTTTCAATATTTTTTCAAATACTTTTTATTCATCCACTCAAACATCAAGTAGATGACACGTGATGTTAATATATTTTTTTAAATATCAATTCAATAATCAAATTAACTGAATTAATTTTCTTTTAATATGGGAGAAAAACTTTTCAAAAGGCGCAAGGTATGCAATATAGGTATTTCGTGCCATTCGGCTTAGAATAAGTGATAACATATGCTTTTATAAAACAGTTGATTTTATGTTAAAGGTTATGTGGTAGTAGAGCTTTTTTAACGCATAGGTTATGTTACTTTATTTATATTAATTGTAATTATCAATAAAAAGTAACTAAAATAAAAATTTGCTCTGCTCACCCTAAGTAGGATTTGATTTTAACTATATTTTGTTTTCTAGTATAATAATACTCGTTAAAAAACGGTTTTCTTTATTAAAACTTGTGAAATGCGCTTATGTTGGGTGTTCTGAGTGTGCCACGAGTTGAAGTCACCCACATAAGGGATATATTCAGAATGGACTTAATGCTTCTATTTTCTCATTTTGTCGCATTGCGTGGTTTTATTCAAATGGATAAAGCTTTCACACGGGATTGAAATACAAGATCAGCTGGTTTTAATTTAAATATAGTAATTTATTCACGTCCTTTCCCTGTTCTTGCAACTCTTACAGTTCTCACAAAAATAATGTTTAAATTAAATGGTTTTCTGAAGTGTTTTGCGTATTTTCCTACATTTTTTCGAAATATAATACATTTTTCGTTTAATCTTTGAACACATATGTAGTCTTATGATTAAAAGTATAAAACATTCAAAATTAAAATAGTTTTTATTGCTTTTAACGATTATAGTATATATACAGGGAGACGGACGGTTTTGAACTGCGTAGTACTGAGGGCGCTGTTTTGGGAGGTGTTCGTGGTGGGGATAATTCTGATCCACACAACACTAGACCTTCAACAGCCAGGATCTTCCATCAACGCGCATGCGCGTGACGTCACAGCTGAGAACGATGTAGGGTTTACTGCAGCAGTGGGGGAAGTAGTATACTTCGTAGGTATACTTGAATAAAGGTAGATAGTAGTGTTGAATAAAATTATTACCAAATCTATCCTGACTGGATACTTCGTACGTATATTTTAATAAAAATAGATAGCAATGTTGAATAAAATTATTACCAAATCTATCCTGCCTGGATTCTTCGTAGGTATATTTTAATAAAAATAGATAGCAATGTTGAATAAAATTATTACCAAATCTAACATGACTGGATACTTCATACGTATATTTTAATAAAAATAGATAGCAATGTTGAATAAAATTATTACCAAATCTATCCTGACTGGATACTTCGTACGTATATTTTAATAAAAATAGATAGTAATGTTGAATAAAATTATTACCAAATCTATCCTGACTGGATACTTCGTACGTATATTTTAATGTATGTATAAAAGGAAGACTATGTAAAAATTAAATTTAACTTTTCCATTTTTATTCAAAAGACATTTATAAATTTTTTATAACACATAACCTAACCTATCACAACAAATAAGACTCATTAAAACTAGAATGCTTTAAAAAAAAATTAAAATCAAAGTTCGGGATTTGAACCCGACACTTACGATTAGTAAGCTTGTACCTTACCCATTAGGCCACGATGTTCTACTGTTATTGTTGATACTGTTTCTCTTGTGGCTCATCGCTCCCCCTACATTCTCTCCCCACTCAAGGAACCGAACTGAAGGTTGCGCATGCGCGTTGATGGAAGATCCTGGCTGTTGAAGGTCTACATTCACACAACACGCCGTTTCATTTACTCAGTCACTATGGAGCAGGGGGACTTGTAAGGTCAAGTGTTTGTCTATGACAGTTTCGTGAAAAGTTGTGAGTCTATTATTGCTACGCAGCGATTGTTTCGTGCGCGGTTTAATGTTGGTCGAGATGGATCTGTTCCGAGTCGTAACACAATCCTCAGATAGGTGGGAAACTTCATATCAACTGAAAGCATACTGGCTAAGAAGCATCCTGGCCCGAGACACGCATGTTTTCTGGCCGGATTATCTCACGTTTTGGCAATGTTCCTTGGCCTCCCAGGTCTCCTGACTTGTCAGTATGTGACGTTTTTCTGTGGGGGTACCTTTATTACTGTGTTTATAATCACAAACCACGAAATTTGGACGATTTAAAGAATGCAATCATTGCTGCCGTCCCTGCAGAGATTGTAGTCCGTGTGATGGAAGATTTTGTGAAGAGACTTGAGCCCTGCATTCGAAATGATGGACATCACCTTGATGACATTATTTTTCACAAATAACTTTGTTAACTAAAATGGTAAATAATGAGCTATTTTGTGTAAATAAATATGCATTAATTTTAAAGTTGACTGAGTATTATTTCATTAAAAACCTTCTGTCTCCCGTGTGTCACCCTGTATATATATATATATATATATGTGTGTGTGTGTGTGTGTGTGTGTGTGTGTGTGTGTGTGTGTGTATGTGTGTTTGTGTGTGTGTGTGTGTGTGTGTTTGTGTGTGTGTGTGTGTGTGTGTGTGTGTGTGTGAGTGTGTGTGTGTGTGTGTGTGTTTCTGTGTGTGTGTGTGTGTGTGTGTGTGTGTTTCTGTGTGTGTGTGTGTGTGTGTGTGTGTGTGTGTGTTTATACATATATATGGGTCTATCACAGGTGTCACCGCCTCTTCGTCTCCAATTTCTTCTGTCATACGTTGATGCCTCTTCTAGATTTCTTGCAGCCATTGCTTCGTCGATGTCACGCCAACATCTTCGTGGCCATTTTTTTAAGGGGTAATCCAGTCTAGTACCTTGCGGGCCCACCATCTTCCATTCTCTTTACATATCCAAACCATGGTAAAAACAATCCAATACACATCCATTATTTTATCGGATATTCGTTCACATAGCTTGAGTTCCATAGAAATATGGCATCACTTTAACTCTGTGTATGGGGTTAGAATCCCCCACCTCTCATTCCCGAGATTGAGGTCGGCACTTGATGTAACCCTTCACGCGAAGTTATAGCCTTCCGGATTCCCATTATCGGGGGTCATTGTTTCTTTCTCTGATATATCTATCTCGTTCTTACAGGAGGGAGAAATATGGACCCTATAAAAACTATGTTTACGTCAGGCGTGAATGTGATAGTAACACCACCAACATTCTCTACCAGGGCGTTTAGGTCCTCAACTTAATCCTGTCTATAATCATCTTCCTTTCCTGTCCCTCTTGGGCCCTATTAGCCTTCCGCGATGATCGTCATACAACCGATGCAAAACCAATATTCCAAAACGATTACGCCGAAAGTTTTGATATTGTTTTTGCACCGTAGCATAATAGACAACCGACAAACTAGTGCGTCGGCTCGTATCGCCACCACCTTCGCTGAACCTTTAATACGCACCTGTTTGGGCTACAACGCTTCGCTATTATCGTGACGCTGTTGCGCATAAGTCATGAATAACATGTCACCTAGCGACAGATTGTGCAACTCTTTCAAAGCGTTTTAGTTGGAATACGTAATGTTATTTATTCCCAATATAAAAATTCTCTCTTAGAAAATGATTTTTTATTTCTATTATTTTTTTAATGTTACAATTAACAAATTTATTATTTGGTAATTTGTTGAAACCATAATTTACAGTAAATAATATCAAGAAAACTATTTAGCAAAGAAATAGGTCAAATAGGATTAGATATTGCATGAGGCTCGAGCAAAAGGCTCCGTGCATCCAAGTCTCCTGAGGCAGAAGATTTTAACTCGGGCACAGGAAAGGGGGAGCCGACGTAAGTGGAGTTTAATGCCTTGAGTGTTCGCGTGTGCGTGAGTGGAGATGAAGCAAGGTGCACTAACGCAGTTACAGTAAATACTAAAATCCACTTATCCTTTTCGGCTTATCTGTAACGTAGGTCTACGTAGCAGCTGTTAGATTGTTTTAGTTTTATTAAATCTTAAAGTGTGAGTCCTTTAATCTTAAATTTTAGTTTGAGGACTTGAAGAAATCTCAGGTTAGACCGGTTTAGTACTAATCCCAAAACTTTCTTTAACCAATATGATTAGTGTTTGGAATCAGCGACAAATATGGCCCTTACTCCGTAATAGGTTTCAGTATATTGTAAAATAATTCTGATTTTTATTATTTACTTTTGTTGGAAATAGAAACATTTGAGTGGGGAGCTGGAGGCTACTTATGTTTTGAAATGGCGCATCCGGTATAAGGATTGTTTATGTTGAAACTATAACGAACATTGATTGAGTACAG
>JBAIZL010000011.1:9882414-9897414 GCA_036971475.1 Prosapia bicincta | reverse complement strand
TAAAAATCAACAGTATTTTCATTTCATCCTGTGTCGAATAATCAATAAAAAATGTTTAGCTTTTTCCAACTAATATGAAAATGATTATTAAATCAGTAAACAAGTTTAATTAAATTTCATTAATTGATAATAGTTAAAGCCTAACGTTTTTAAAGAGTTTCTCTCAACTAACTTCATTGAGCTAGCCTAAAGATTAGTTGATTTTTTGTATAAAAGTCCAGAGATTTATCTACTGGCAGATTGTGTTTAAAAGGACACAGGAGCCTTTTAAAATAGGTAATTTAAACACGATCATATTTTGCAAGTTCCCTTGCTGTCTCTGCAGATCATCATCAGGTGGTAAGACTCTGTGAATATTTTGTGTATTTTTTTAAATGTGTTTCTTTCCAGATGACTATTGAAATGACATGTGTGACTATATCTAGACCCTACATAATTGATAAACTAATTTTGGGGAGTTTATACTTATTTTAAATAGTAGTCAGCGGGAATAGGCTTGTTTTGGGCCTGGCCCTATGAGCGGGAAATATACACGTAACTCAGGGATTTTAGCACGGTTTAACAAGCGGGGTGATTGGCAGATGTTTGGTTTGTTTATAAATAAGTTTTTTAAACAAAGAAAATTTGGTATTCTGCGAGAAGGGATATCAATAAAAGGGGAGGGCCGTTGCAGTGTGTGTGTGTGTGTGTGTGTGTGTGTGTGTGTGTGTGTGTGTGTGTGTGTGTGAAAGGTTCATATGAGAATTTTACATAAATAAGAATTTGTAAGAAAATGTTTCTAGCAATTTTACGCGATTGTTTCGGCACATTGTATCCTTCTACATTGTATCTTACGTGTCCGTTTTATAATTAAGGCAATTGATGTTGAAAATGGTGAAATGAAACATAATTAAATTTTTACAAGTTGACGTAATAAAATTATTAAAATAATAAATGGACGCAGTATAAAGTGTATTACCGTGCTATTTGGAAATGTAAAATTATTAGAAAATACTGAAATGTTGAAATATAGATATTGCACAAAGAACTAAACTAGAACGGAGCTAGTTAGTGGGCGTGGCTAAACGACAGTTGGGACTAGATAAGGTGTGCAAAGAAGGTTCAGGTGCGGAGACTAGCGGAGACTCACAGACGGAAATATGACACTTCTGGAAGGTCTTATTATATATTATATTATAAGGTCTTATAAATTAAACAGATCTTAAAAAAAAAATGTAGGGCACTGCAAGAATGTGTTAAAAATATTTTATGATATATGTAAGAAACGTTAAACATATAACAACCTATTCTGTATAAAATGGAACGCAATTTATGTCCCTATTGTTAGTTTGAAACGCTGAATCCATCTACATATGTCAAGCGAAGTTTTATATACCATGAATATCAAACAACTAATAACAAAAGAGCCTTTTTCTATTCACTTGCACTTACACTTTATCACTATAGTGAGAATAAGGGTGTAAGATTATATATATATATATATATATATATATATATATATATATATATATATTTGTGGTGTATCATTTAGTTATTTGCCAAATGGTGTGTGATAGATTGCTAGCTTCAAGTGCTTTAAAAAGAACTGTGCTATGGTTGATTTAATGAAGTCTCGAATGATCAGTGCCATTTGCTCTCACACCATTTAAGTCTCTTCTTGTCACCGCAAAAGTAGCGCAGTTACGTCACGATAAATTAAAAAATACAATGGAACTTCTCAAATCCGAACTAATTGGGGCTTTAGCCCGTTTGGATTTGGAAAAGTTCGGATTTGCCGAAAAAGTTCGGATTTCAGATTTGCTGTAAATTTCGCACTTGAAAGAAGTTAGTTTTTTTTATTAACGGCAATATTAGAGCATTCATTACATATATCTGTATCAAAAATTGAACAGTTTTGCAGTGCTACAAGTGAAAGTCTTTGTAGCAACGCAATCATGCGAAAGTTTCTGTGAATGAAAAACTTGACGGGTTTTTAATTTTACGGTTTACACAAGAGAGACAGAAAGGAGTTCCTATTAGTGGTCCATAATTACAAGAAAAGCCATTACAGCTAAACAAATTAATGAAAGGTGATTGGGAATTTACTGCTTGCAATAGATGATTGGATAGATGGAAGAGAAGGCACGAAATTAGACAACTAACGGTAAGGGAGGGGGAGATATCAACTGATAATCTTGTTGCAAAAGAATATTTAGACGAATTCACAGATTTGATTTCGTCTGAAAATGACTCACCCGTGATACACTTTATCACTATAATGAGAATAAGGGTGTAAGATTATATATAGGTCTACATGTATTCGTGGTTTATCATTTAGCTATTTGGCAAATAGTGTGTGATAGATTGCTAGACTTTAATAGGCGACGTAAATATATTTACTAACGCAACGTTTATTCAGTCGGAATACGGATCAAAAAGGCATTGAGCTTACCGTGTGAAATATACATAGAGCAGTGGATCTCATTAAAATATTAATACTCAATCCTCACAACTAATTAATAAAAGCCCTAATGCATGTTTCGGAAAATATGTTTCTGTCATCAATGGCTTTTAAATATTAAATAAAAATTATCGTAACAATTTAGACGATATAAAATTAAATGTAAGTTAACTTTATATAAAGAAAATTTAGATTTAAAATTATAAATAAAATTATATTTTATAAAATTAAAAATAAAATAATTAATTAAATTTAAAAGTGATTAAATATTTCTCTTATAAGGTAAAAGCAAAGGAAATAATTTATTAGAGATTAATTTTATGGTATAAGTTATATTGAACTATTAATTTAAGATATTAGTCTCTGACAATGCCAGTAAGATATAATAGTTATTTTAATAATTAAAATTATTTATAGGTCATCTTGCCAAGTCATACACTAAATTAGTTTCGCCAAGCAAGGTGAACCATAAAAGGATGTTTATTATTAATAATAAAACAAACTATAAACACCGAAGCCCAAATAAATACCTTACAAATAACAGTACATAACTCTGAGAGTTGCCTATTACTTGTGCTGTAGTGATGGCTTTATAGGTAACTGTGGCCGTAAGGTGTCGTCATTAGATCGATTCGTTTAATTCAATTTTATTGCCTCAATGTCGTACTTTTATTAAATAAAAACAACAAGATAATTTGCATTTTACATAAATTTAATATTCATTACTCAAATGAGGCGAAAATATGATGCAAATTTAAATATCAGAGCTCTGACTATATATTTACTTCCATTCGCACAACTGAATTATTCATTTTTGTTTTTTTAAATCGACTTTCAAATCAGAGCGAACAATAAGCGAGTTAATGTGTTCGCCTGTAGAATGCCTTTGTTAAATGTTGAAAAACTGTTGTGTTAAATAAGACGAAATCAGTTTTAAAAAAGCATCAGATCGCCTAAGGGTGTTTTCTTTTTAAAATTCTTTAAAAAATTAAATAACTCAAAGTAATTGCGGTAAATTAGTTGTAAAATTAGTTTTTGAAAGATAATTTTTTACCCAATAACACGTGTTATATAATAACAATACAACCTAATAATGTACAATAAATAAAACCTACGCGTTCTAAATAAATAAACCAGCAATTCTAGACCATAACCTATATCATAAAATCAGCTCTTGAATGAAATCATTTCCATTAAGTTAATTTAAACTAACATAACTGTACACAGCAGATATATAGGACTATATAGATTTATATAGCGTGACAATTGTAGCGTGACGCTAAGTAGAGGATTTTTCAGTTGAGGCGCGCCAAAAGTAGTATCGCTTCTACTTGGACATTGTTTTTGTTTTGGTATTTTCAATAGATAGATAATTACGGGCAAATTTATTTTGTTTAGTTACATTTGTGTAGACACATTTCTCTCCGTTCGTACAAAGTGCTTCCTAACTAGAGGGTAGTGACATATCAGTGGAGACAAGCTCAACGAAATGACGGTTTAGTAACTCGTCAACACAACAAGTTATTCGTATTCCTTCAGTTCTTTAAATAATTATTTATAATAAGTAACACGCTAAATAATTTTGTGTTTTAGTTCAGCGTGTTGCATAAATATTTGTTTCATTTTAGTCATTGTAAAATCGGAATAGTTTTAAAGGCATTTGTTTGTTTCTACAGATGTTATTAGACAAGGCTAGCCAAAAGCCCACGATAAATACTGCTAATCAATAAAAGGAATTATTTAAAATGTTTAAGGGTGGGGCTCTGTTACTGAGCGTGAAAACCTTGTGCTTCGGGTCCGTCTGTCTTTCCTCAGGTATGGTAGATGTAAGTTTGGCATTAAGATGCAATCGTTAATATTTATTTTTGTATTAGAGTCTTGTTCAAACTACTTTTCAAAATTTATAAAGTGAAAATGTTTTGGCAACTTTTATTAAGTAGCTGTGGTTTGATTTTTACATTTTCTAAAATATAACTAAGTTAAAAGAGCAAAGCCGTGTAATGTTTTAAATGTATAAACAAAGCAAGTAGGTCCAAGTGGTTGTCAAGGTGTGTTCAGAATTTAGTTCCTTGATATGTTCCGATAGAATCGAATCAGTAAATATACAAAACCAGTATCCATCTGATTTAATGTTGCCTAACAATATCTAAAGTATGTGAACCTTTGTACTTCAAATAATATTGTTAGACATTTAATAAGTAAAGCTTGAAAACCTTTTAAAAGAAAATCTATTTTTGAAAATTCAAACAAGAACTTCAATGTAACCTATCTTTCTTCAGAAAGATTCAAACAGACAGCGAGTCTGCCGAAGTAAGGTAAGGTAAACAATTGTATAACGGAGAGTCTTTTTAAAGTATAAACAATAATTAATAGGTGATAAAGGTATTGTGTAAGAGTAATACAAGCAAACGCATCACAATTAATGGGAGGGTTACAGATTTAATCAGTAAAATCAATATAATTACAACAACTGAAATCGATTAAATTAAACCTCATTTAAAAATTATACGATACTTCGGAATAAAAATTGTATTTGAAAATTATTTGAACGTAACCTCAAAATAACCTAGAACTGAAGAAGAAAAAACCCGTTAACGTGAAACTTTGTCATGTTTGGCTTTTGAAGTGTTCGGTGTGTAATTCTGTACCAGGAAAGCAGACAATTAGTCCAAAATAGAAAATGATAAGCAGTTTCTGTGGTTTCTCAACATCCACGAGGAACCCCTGAACCTGACCACCAGAGTCATCTTAATCTTCTTTAGTTACTTTGTGAAATTTCCAAAACCTCTGTCACGTGCACAAGTGGTGACTGGGAACTCCTCAGTTTATGAAATCGTAATATTACCTTGAATGCTATCTAGACCAATGAGAGAGATTCTTTTAGACCATGTGGACTAACTGGAAGCATCCCTGAAAGTGGCTAGCATCCGAGTAAGGAGGTACTATAAGACCCTCTACCTGGACAATCTCAGTCTTCTCTTCTCTCCTCTTGTGCTCTTGTTATGCTAGTAGTTCAGTCGTCTTGTTAGTATCTCAGTTAGAATGTAGTTGATGTTAGAGTCAATTTTTAATTCATTGTTAAAGTACTTAGTTGTTTTGTTTGTGCGAAATGGGCTTCAAGAACTGTATGTTGAACATTAAATTATATCTGTGAATTCTAAACAAACTGTGTCTAGATTTATTAACACCGGTCTCTTCTCTTGTCAATGAGTCAAGAAAATTAAAACCCTAAGGCTGCTTCGGTGGCGTTACAGGGGCAAGGACCAGATTGTCTAACGCCTTAGCACTAATGCAGCGGTAACTTCACGGACATGTCGCAAGAGGACAATCCGGCAAAGGAACTGACTTGAAAGAAACAAACACACACAAGAACGTTGCCATAATACTTTCCTAACAACAAAAAACCATTAAATAAGACAGTATAAGTAAGAAGTAAACAAGGATATTTTTGCAAGAATGTGAGAGGACAAACTCCAAGTGTATGTAACACTGAGTTCTAACCTTAAAGTGGCGAGGCCACTGAACTAAAATACATCTTAAAGTTGATAATTTATTAAGTCTTTTCTTATTTTATACTTGACATTTAGAGCCCATTAGTCTTTGTCACAGCCAATTATCGATCGAAAGTCAACGCCACGGCGCTAACCTTGGCCCTTTGAGCGTTCAAGGAACTGAAGCTTTCGTCACGTGACCCAAAGCACGTTCTTAATGTTTATGCAGATTTGTAAACACATGTTTTGCCTTTAAATAATCTTTTAGCGTTACTTGTGTGCAAGCACGCGCGAGCACATTTAACTCTCTCTCTCTCTCTCTCTCCCTCACTCTCTCTCTCTCTCTCTCTCTCTCTCTCTCTCTCTCTCACACACACACACACACACACACAGGTTTGTATGAGGACCTCGGTGTCCCGGGGTTAAACACTATTCGGCCAACTGAGGACTCCGTAATTTTCCGAAACCAACCAAAGAGGTCTCGCCTAATTATACAGTTTACGTGATCCCTTCTATGTTCAATGCCTACTAATAGATTACCCGCCTCACTTGTATATTCAAAGTTACTAATAGATTAGCTGTTCCCTTGTAAATACAAAGCTTACTAATGGACTATGTGTCTCCTTCTATATTTAAAGCCTACTAATAGATTATCTGGAGCAAGGAATGCAATATAAGACTTGATATAACTGATATCATATGAATTCAAAAAACAGCTGATTTTATGTTATAGTTAATGTGGTAGAACAGCTGTTTTAACTCTAAGGTTTTGATACTTTATTCGACAATTTATGGTAATATTTTATTTTTGAAATAATAATTCATTAAATTAAATTAATAATAAATTACTTTTAGTTTTACATTAGAGAATATCGTTTCATAAAAGGGGTAAGTTTGACGATATAGTTATTCCATCCTATTTGACGTAATATTAGTGATAACATGATTTCATAAGAAAGCTGATTTTATGTTATATGTTATGTGGTAGAATAAAAACAACCTGAAATATAGGTTTATTTATATTCAAATGAACGCATAGGCTATTCTAATGTACGAAAACGTTGGTTATTCTAACAAAGATTAAAGCAGCTGTTTTAACGCATTGGTTGTTAATTTATTATAAAAAAGTAAATAAAATCAAATTTTCTCTGATGATCTAAGTAGGAGTTTTTATTTATGTTACTTGTATTACATAAAAAAGCTAACTAATATCATAATGGCAAAAACGATTGAATGATAAAAAGAAATTAAAATGTTTGATTAAATAATAAAAATATTAATGTTTGAAACAAAGTAGCAACCATCTCTGCCCTTCTATGTATATGGATAACTTCGGGGCAAGCCATTTCAGAATTAGCCAGTGCTTGTAGTACGAAGATATTCCGGTAGATCTGTACTTGTAAAATACCGCAAAGTATTGTTAAATATACCGTAATAAGAAGGTATCTGGGAAACAAACCTTCCCGAAAACAGTCGTAACAAACTTGTAGGATAAATCTGAGAAATGATGCGTACAAATTGGACGCAAGAAAGATACATCCAAAATAATTCAATGAACGGTTGTAATACAAGAAATAAAAACTACCAGAGAGTTCAAATAAAGTGGCATTAGCTGTCTATTCACATTCAAAATATATGTCTTCATAAACTAGTGGTCAAGAATACATTGAGCCATGGCTTAGTATAGCCGTAGTGTAGCATGACTGAATACATACAGTGCTTGTGTTATTTGCAGGTTTAAGTTATTTCAGCGGGAATAATGCCAAGGCTACGGGAAGCATTAGTTTTCTGCTCTTATTGTGCCGGCATATTACATACTTAGCTCACCCGACCCGGTCATGAGAACTGCGGGAAATAATCGTGGTTTTATCTAATGAGGGCATGGATGCTATGAGCGGCTTATCCACTAATACATTCTCCGAAGGGAAAAGTGATAATGGAACATTTGTGTGTTACTTACTATATGATGGAAAATTCCATTTACATATAATATTTTAAATAACCAAATGAAACACGATATTAGTCATATGATAAGAAAACTACAGGAGGAATATAAGGGAGGAGGCTCAACAACGAACATTCTAAAATTTGATTATCTAATAGTAAGCAAAGACGAGATTTGGGACCTTAGCTTTGAAGACACTGCAGTCAAGAGGGTACAAACCACCAAATATCTAAGGGCGATTTTAATAAGAATTGCGATAGTGAGGACGAAATCAGGGGAAGACTAAACAAAGCAGATCAGTGACACGAACTTTAAACACTCTAAGGTTCAGAGGTATGGGATGTTACGAATGCTAACAATAACAGACTTATGACGATAGAAATGGACTATTTAAGACGACGCTACGTTGAATCGAGGCTTGAAAGGGTCAGAAATAGGCAAATACGTAACGAAATTAAAATGGATTAAAATATAAGGGAGGAGATAGAAAGAAGACAACTAATATGGTTTGGACACGTAAAGAGGACGGCAGAAGGTGATCTCCAAAGGTTATAGAGTAGATTCAACCTGAGAAAAGAAAGAGGACGGCCACGAAGAAGTTGGCGTGATGGCATCGACGAAGCAATGACTGCAAGAAACCTAGAAGAGGGATAATATAGGGCAGAAGAAATTGGAAATGGGGATGGAAAGGTGGCAGCAGCTGTAACAGATCCGTTATTTAAAAAAATAATAATTTAAGTATGTAATCTCACCCACCCTTCTGTATGGTCCCTGTATAGGCCATATCTTCAGATATCTAATACATCTCCTCGTAGGAAGAGGGATAATCAAGGACAGATAAAATAAGGTAATACTAAGGACAGGGCATAGTGTTCCTTTAGGAAAAGGGAAACATTGGTGCGTTGTCATGTAAGCCTTGCTTTCTTCCGGAGTGAAGAGGTACCGACTACCGCTACACAGGGTTTTAACGGAGTTTTTGTCCTAAATATTCTTCAAAATGGCTTAGTTATTTATACCATTTATATAAAAATTAAAATTAACACATTTTCATTATAAATTTTTAATATGTAATAAAGTAATACATTTTTCAATTGGATCAACTAAAATTAAATATTGTTTAAACATGTCCACCTCTATTAATTTAGCACTGTCAAGCATTTTGGGACAAATCTTGAATTTCTATTCTCCAAACTCATAATATCTTATTAGATTGCATTGGTAAACTAGAATTTATTAGATTCATATAAGTAACGATGTCTTGATATTTTACTCTCCGAAAGTAAGATAACTGGTTACATTGCTTAGGTAGAACCTATGAACTTTGCCATTCATAATCACTTTCAGATTAATTATGTAGTTATATACGTAATTTCTTAAAATTCATTCTTCAATCGTACAATATTTAGCTGGCCTGCTTTGGTAAACTGGAATTTATATATTAATAAAATCGTAGTTTGTATCAGAAGAGGGATCTGTAATAAGCAGCAGAGTAAGAATTTACACAAACACACACACACACACACACACACATACACACACACACACACACACACACACACACACACACACACACACACACACACACACACACACACACACACACATACACACACACATACACACACACACACACAATACAGATTTTTGATAGAACTTATTGTTAAAATTATTACAAAAACCCCGCGAAAAAACTACTAAAGTAATATTGCACTAAAAGGATTTTTACTGACCCACCCTGACACTAATCCTTCATCGTTAATACACAATATCAAGAGCACAGTGGTACAATATATTACAACGAAAATATTGGAAAGAACCCTAATGCTATCAAAATAATCAAAAAATAACAAATAAAACAATTTACTTAAGATTAAACCCTTATGAACATTTCGATGACCATGTCATCATCATCAGAGGTCCTTGTTACAAAACTACAATCTAGCAAACAAGAAGTTACAAACTAGTTGGAACATTACTCGAAATACACATCAGGGTTATTTCTTAAGTAACTGGTTTTATTTGTTAGTATTTGGTTTATTTTTGTAGTATTGGGGTTGTTTCCAATATATTCATTGCTTCATCGTTGAATTTAATCCTGATCACAGAACATCTGTGAGAAATATTCTTTCTTTGTGCAAGCCTTTATATTACTCTACCAATATTGTTTGCGTTTTAATGGACGGGCAGGAAACTACCGATGGGGTTACATTAGGCTAATGTTGGCCAAGAGAGCCGGACAAGAGTAGGGTTAGTGGGGTGATCAATCTCCTTGCTCGAACACGCGACCTCTAGCTTACAATGTGCGTGCATTCTTCGTGATGCTTGCCTTAGCAGAGAACCCTTACATCATATTGCTTGATACAGAATTACTTAATAAAACCTAATTGCACTTTAAAAATTCCCATCACATACCCACAATCTGTATAATGCGCCGGAGCAGGTAAAACGCTGAGTAAAATACGTCGAACTTGACGACGCGAGATGACGCTGATTCACTCGGACGGAGATTTTAACGTTACAACAGGACAACCTATGCTTTCTCCGAACACGACATTTTATAACGTGTAATGCAACTATTGAAAACTCAATGTAAGTGTTAAAAAATTATAACTGAATATAAACATTGAAAGCTCGTTTAATTGATTTATAAACTGAACTAGAATTCTTACAGTATACAAATTATATCAATTTTTACAAAAAAATATAAAACGTTACGTAAGTTATTTTTACAGATTATAAGGTCCATCTAATCCGAAAAAACGTCGCAGCCCGTTGGATGCAGTTACATAATGGCCTGTAAGGTCTCTAATGGGATCCGGAACCTAATGGCTAATGGGAAGAGGGTAGTGTCTGCTTTAGTCAAAGTTAATGTGCCAATTAAATGAGTACCTATTGATTTTTCGAAAAATTATTTATAAATATTTATAATTTATATAAAAGTAGCATAATTTTTAGAAATAAAGTTATTATAATATTATAAAATTATTATAAATACAAACGTAAAAATATCACACATATTTTGAAGTCTTAAAAATAACAGGCATAGTCACGTGACCCAAAGTAGGAACAAGCTGCCACCATCGTGTCATAAAGTCACTGGACATATCCTGGTCGGCACTTCCTGCATTTGGTTTTGCATTTGCAGTCCAACTAATACGACCCTAACTAAACACTGTCTGGCAGAGAATGGCCTCAAGCAGATCTCCCTTCCCAAATCTCATGTCGCTTAGAAGCGAATAGTAGACGTAATTCTTTTCACTATTCGGATATATACGGCGTACATGCTACGCTTTTAGAGGAATTTCTTGAGGAAATATAACCGCTCAGGTCTTTAAAACTTGTAAATTTCTTTTGGGAAAACGTATTTTGAAGATTAAAACTATGGACAATGCATCCACTAAGTTTTTAAACATCTAATTGTTGACCAATAATCTTTTAAACAATGTTTAAAACTTGTTATTTTACTTTTGGCGCGATTTTTTCTAGTTCTTTACATAGCGATAGTACTTCTTCCAGCTCTCGACTAAATGTTTATATCCTTTCTAAAGAGGGATCGATTACAGTAACGGATGCAACTAACTGTTTCCTTAAACATAGGCTACATTTCACCGACAGATTTTAATGTCAACCTCGGCGATACATTTTGTACGATTTTTTCGTCTTCGTTATCCGAGATAGGCACAGATTCGGTAATTAGTTCTTCCAGCTCTTCTTACGTCAAATCTTGGTTCGCACTTTTCAAAAGATTTTCAAGACCTTCACTGATATTGTGTTTAAATCCTTCACCGTAAATTCTTTTTACTATTGAGATATCAGACCGATAGCACTACAGCACAGTAGTACAATCAAACGATCCTTTGCGGCCTTCAACCCCGAGCAGATTTCCCCTCTTTAGATAAGAAGGCTAGTGAAGGCTTTCTTTTCCAAAACAGTCCCGTCTCAACGTTATAAATAAAAAAATGTCTTTTTTTAGTAGTGGGCCTAAACGGATGTTTGGATAATAATCAGATTTCTTTGTGATAAATAACTACAATACTGTACAAAGTAAATAAAACAAGAACATTATTCTAACCCCTGCACAGTAACTATAGCCTACTGTCTTTCTTGTCTTTTATTTTAAATACGATACATATTGGCGGGATTTCCTGCAATTTTGCCAAACCGCGAATAGCGAGGGACTACTGGAAGGTGTGCAAATAAAAACCGCATTTAAATCATTTCCGCAGATAATACTACGGCTATAAATTGTTTCATCACCTTTGTCTGCTTTGCTGACGTGCGGCCTCCCTCCACAAACCGTTTCATTGCGTCACATTCAGATTTGTTACAGTTATTGTATTGGTCTGTTTTATTGGTGTTGGTAGATGTGATGTCACTCAAGGCAGTATAGAGATTGTCCCATTACGTCACAGGCCCAATCAGTCGGCATAGGCGGTCAGTGCTTATGCGATTGGACGTCTCCGTAAGGAAGTGCTTTCTTGTGTAAAGCGGTGATACTGTCTGCGAAAAAAATATAATAATGTCTGCACGGTAAGAAACCACTCCATAAATACAAAACTTGCTCTCCCTGAGGCTTTGCAAGACATTTAATTTAGGTCAGGTTAGGTAGCGTGATGTACGGTCATGTGTTCGTCGTACTAAGAGAGGACGTAAGTTGCAACCTGTGAAAGGGGACTCACTGGTACACCACAGGTAACAGATGGCGTGATGGGAAGACGGCTCTGCATGACCTTGGCAGGGGAATGCTCTCCTAAAAGTCGTTACCCTGCACATGCTCTGCCACAATCTATCCACTACATCCTAAGCCTGGAGATAGCATGTCTCTACCTGGATCCTACCTACTTCACTATTTCTTTCTATTTTCAGTAGGCGACAATAGTAACATAAGTCGGTCACCCTTGAACTGCACAGAAATACATCCCCCAATAAAGCCCACGGTTACCTCAGCCAGAGGGCACTGTCTAGACAGTTCTTCCTCTCCCCACACCTTCTCCCAATCTACCCCAAGTGCACAGGCTGTAAACCCCCCTTTATTTTAAACCTGGGAGCTGTATGTTTCCCATCTGTCTCCCAATAAACTGCATGGCTACCTCATCCAGGGGGCTCTGCCTGGATAATTCTATGAATCGTACAAACTCTTCCCACACCTATCCATAAAGCCCTTGGCTTTATATATGTCCCGACCTTAACCCCGAACCCACCCCCTCCCCCACACTTTAGCCAACTTGTCTACCCGCTGCGCAACACATTTCCCACCTATAGTAGCCTACCTAGCTCTGTAACTTTTCTCATTTTCAAACCAAACTGTCCAGCAGAAGCCCTTCCATTCCGCCCTAATACAATTCGCTTGCACCACTGCACACACGTATATTCAGAGCTCTGCCCTCTATAACAGAGCTACTACACCCGCAATTTCACACTGTTTCTTTGGTGTAAATTTTTACATTATTCCTAAAACTATTAGTTTACCTGTTATTTGAATAAATACACATTTTTACATTACAAAATGCCTACATACACTTGTTGCCAAAACAAAATTCAAACTCCAACAGCCCCAAACAGAGAAAGTCACGGTTTTTATTAAAAGGGGAAAAACATTGGCACTATTTCTGTATATTCTGAACCTCTGGTTACTTTCCAAAAGCAGATAAAGTCGCCGTATGTGTTATTCTATATATGTAACCTATAATGCAATAATCCCGTTTTATCCATCTCCATGGCAACCGCAAGCGAACATATTTTGTAACAAATATATACAACATTCACCCTTTGATATATTTTAATTACAAATCAATTGCCTGGAATATTGAGAGCTTTAAAAGTAGGTCAAATGCGTTGCATTTCCCAGAGGGGATGTTTGTAATTCGATTTCACAGAAATACTTACTTCGATAATTAAACGTCACAGTAGCTGATTAATTCTCTAACTTAAATGAGTTTTCAGTATTGGCAGCACAGTTACTATCTTTGAGCTAATGCAGTTAATGACAGTGAAAAACTAATATTCTGCTTAATTATTTAGCAGTATCGCTGGTACAGTTACCATCCGTAGAGGTATTGATAGTGGAAAACGTATATTGAGCTGAAATCTTCGCTTCCCTTCTCTGCATTAAATCCGAAGTATCGGTTGCTGGAGTTGGTGCTACAAGGATTGTGTTAGGGACCTTTAATGATTGGTACAAAGAGAAATCTACAAAATATTCCGAAGTATCGGTTGCTGCAGTTGGTGCTACAAGGATTGTGTTAGGGACATTTAATGATTGGTACAAAGAGAAATCTACAAAATATTCCGAAGTATCGGTTGCTGCAGTTGGTGCTACAAGGATTGTGTTAGGGACCTTTAACGATTGGTACAAAGAGAAATCTACAAAATATTCCAAAGTATCGGTTGCTGGAGTTGGTGCTACAAGGATTGTGTTAGGGTCCTTTAACGATTGGTACAAAGAGAAATCTACCAAACACTTCCGCTAATGTAAAATCCCGATTGCTGGTAGGGAACATTTTGTTTTTAGAGTGCCCACTTGAAGAAGATGAATAAATTAAAACCTCACATAATTTGTTTGCTTTTGGTTTTAGAAAACATTTTTATTGTTATCGTGCAATAAATATATTCCATTTTTTTCATGAATAAATATATCATTTAATGTCGCAATATTTGTTATAGTGGATTTAAGTCTAATAGACTCCACACTCTCAAAATATTACCCCCTCGTCTAACTTAGCACTCAGCGGACGTAACACGATCGACCCAGTGTGTGTCGTCATCAATCATGCAACATTCGCTTATCCTTGGAGTTAAGCAAGTAAATCCCAGTATTCGGGGATGGCGATTGTTTGCACAACCCAAGGCTTCTCGTCACGTTTTCTCTCCCTTCATCAATGCAAACAAATTTTTCAGACCGTAGGAAGTCGAATGAGTTTTTCCAATCGCTTTAAGAAACCCAATTAAGCAAATTAATTGACTTTTTATTACTCATTATAAACGAAAGTCTCGGTCTGTTACTTTGCAGAAAAATCAATCTTCCTCGAAGCTGAATAAAATTATGTGTACTTTAATTATTTAGTTTCACTTTATTTATGGGAATTGTTTTTTACCAAGCTAAAGGTTTTATCATTTAAAATTTA
>JBAIZL010000011.1:9789914-9869914 GCA_036971475.1 Prosapia bicincta | reverse complement strand
CATAAGTCTGTAGCTATGGTAAGACAGTATCGTGGCTGAACAAATCTGGTGGCTGTAGTACTTTGTGCTGAAATGACTTTAGAGAGATTAGGCTACAAGTAACATAGGTCTGTAGCAAGGGCGGGTCGTATTGTAGCTGAACACATCTGGTGGCTGTAGTACTTTAGGCAGATTTGACGCTAGAGAAGGGACGTTCACACCCCACCAAAGCTGTCATCCCAACATAATAAGGTTATCCATGCGTTGTTACTTGGAGGACGCGGTTTACACCACCACTAAAGCTTTCATCCCTACATAATGAGTTTCACCACGCGAGGTTACTTAGAAGACGCAATGTTACAGACGTTAACCCACCACTAAAGCTTTCATCCCTACATAATGAGTTTCACCACGCGAGGTTACTTAGAAGACGCAATGTTACAGACGTTAACCCACCACTAAAGCTTTCATCCCTTCATAATAAGGTTCGTGATGCGAGGTAACTTAGGGAACACGGTCTTTAATACCTTGTTAAAGGTTACTCTTACCATAAGAATCCATGCAAAGTGTCAAGATAAACTAAACAATGGTTACGTAAATACATTGAACTGTATAAAACATGAAATTTAATTACATTTTCACCGCTTTATCATGAAAGTCATTAAATAAGACTCGAGTAAGAAGCTAACGGGTCAATGCTTACAGATTGAATAAGTCTAGAAGCGACAGTTTATTTATAATTATATTTCGAAAAGGTTAATAATTCTGACCTATATATTTATAGCTACGTAATTCCTTGAGTAACTAGACGGACTGCTAACTTTGGCAATGTTAAACGTTTCGCGTTATCGTAAATATATAGAAATGTTACACTCTTTTATACTCGTACATACAAAACTCAATTCCCAAAACCAAGTCTTTGACGTCAAACGCGTCTCAGGAAATACCTTGTCATCTTCAGCAAAGAGCATACACCGGTTGAAGTTTCGTATTATACCGACATAATATTTACACCATTCTGACAAACACGTTGGAGCATTTCTAAATGGTTGAGTTGAAACCCTAATAAGTCCATATAATCTGTCCTACCAACCAAACCTAACCTTATACACATAACCTAACCTAACTAGCCTACCCTAAACTAATCTAATCTAACCAAGGTACCCAAACCTAACCAAGCTACCTTAACCTAACCTAACCTTAAAAACATAACCTAACCTAACTAACCTACCCTAAACTAATCTAACCTAACCAAGGTACCCAAACCTAACTAAGCTACCCTAACCTAACCTAAACTTATAAACATAACCTAACCTAACTAACTTACCCTATACTAATCTATCCTAACCGAGGTACCCAAACCTAACAAAGCTACACTAACCTAACCTAACCTAACCTTATAAACATAACCTAACCTAACTAACCTACTCTAGACTAACCTAATCTAACCGAGGTACACAAACCTAACTAAGCTACCCTAACCTAACGTAACCTTATAAACATAACCTAACCTAACTAACTTACCCTATTCTAATCTAAAATAACCGAGGTACCCAAACCTAACCAAGCTACCATAACCTAACCTAACCCTAAAACATAAGCTAACCTAACTAACCTACTCTAGACTAACCTAATCTAAACGAGGTACCCAAACCTAACTAAGCTACCCTAACCTAACGTAACCTTATAAACATAACCTAATTTAACTAGCTTACCCTATTCTAATCTAAAATAACCGAGGTACCCAAACCTAACCAAGCTACCATAACCTAACCTAACGTAACTAACTTACCCTTAAATAACCTAACCTAACTAAGCTACCCTAACCTAACCAACATAATGGCGACTTCGGTATGGCGACTTTGAGTACTACATTTATACACCATATTGGGGCATCAAAGGTTTTGTTTTTATACAAAAAATATTAAAACAACTTGAACATAAATAATTTGCATTTAACTCAAGTGCTTCGTAGTTTGGCCCTCCAGATGTACAACTAGTCATTAAGTTATATACATTTATATTTTATAGAAAGAGGTTTAAGGTAAATTATGTTGTATTCGTTCTTTAAACGAAAAGAACTCATTGAAATTTGAGAAAAATATCTTCAACTTTATTAATTTAAAAAAATGAAATATTAATGTCTCTCTCCTTCTTTGTTCGCCAATCTCCATCTGTTACAATTATTTTCATGCCATAACCTCAATACAGAAATACAAAACAAAAAGAAAGTTAAACCCTTATAATAACTCAGGGGAACAATCTTTGGTTTTTATTTTAAAAAATAGAGTTTCATTTTTCCCTTTCTAATGGTTGAAGGAGGGCAGTCGTATAATTATAATTAGGAGAATAACTGAGACGTCTCGTGAATACTTGTTTATACTTCTAGTTTCCTGTTTCTTTTACCCATAGAGTAACTATCTAATTAGGGCTCCATCCCTGAAGGGTCCTTGGGGGAGGGCTGCGTAGATTGATTGGTAAAGTTAATACCTTACAATGTATTGAAGTTATCTGTAAGTTCGTAGCTCTGTTTCAGAGTGAAAAATTAACGCTGAACCGATGTTTACAAGCTGCGAACATAGGAAATAACTTAAATGTCATACATGTTTCAACAGTCAAGTTTCCATCATCGTACTTGTTTCCTTAAATTAAAATTTAAATTTCACGTAAGGATCACCCAACTTCTTTCCCATATATTGTTGTTTCTTTGAGTGATTCTAATTTGGTTTCAAAAAATAGAGTCGTCACCATTATACATAATTACAAGACCTCTGTTGAGATAAAACATTTGAAGTAATAAGACGAAAACGTGTTAAACTTTTCACTTGTCCAAATATTCTCTTACTCGATAGAAAGAGTTGAACGCTCGGGTCAGCAAACGTGCTGTTCGTCAGTTACCGCACTGTTCTACCCACTTATAGAACTTTCCACGGTTCGTTTGACTTTTACTATAAAATCATTGTACATAAGATTTTACCGGTTTCCACTGTCAAAATACCAAAAACGGATCACTTAACTTTAAAAAACTAATATGGAATATTAACGCAGAGATGACATTAAATGTAATTGTAAGGGTGTTTTTACTTGTTTATTACTCTCAGTTGATCTCAGGGATGCGAACGTAAAGAGATAAAAATGCCACACTATTCATACAAACTGTTTCAATAATACATTATCGCCTTGAGTGTAATACAATCATTGAGTTTCTTTCCTATAAAACCGATGATACAGAAATATTTTTCAAACACCAACCACAAAAAAAATATTGCTCAAACAATTTATAATTATGTGAAGTCTTATTGGCCTTTATAGATTTAAATCTTGTTTATCGGACCGGATGACATTAACTTTATGTTCATGAATATGTTTCCTCCAAACACAATTATAAAGCGGAATCTGGTGCTTGCGAGAATTCGCATTTACATCAGTCAATGTAATTCCACAAGGACTCAATCCCATGAATGCAGTGCGGCCGGCTAATGGGACGGCTTTTAATCACTGTTTTGTCGACTCCAATGGTAAAATGAAGCGAAGAGGAGAATGTAACGTGTCAGAGCACACTACTGCTGTTATTTCGTTGCGTTAAACGTATTTCCTAAGCAAACTGTACCTTACATATTTTTTAACGCTTTTTTATTTTATTCTACGATTTTAAATAATGTAAAGTAAGAAAAAAGGTTATCTAGATACAATTCTTTATGTTTTAAACCGAATTTAAATAAATGGCAGGAACCCATGTTGCACTACTTCATATTATGGGTGGCTGACGAACCCGTCGAGGTAAAGAGGGCACTGGAACATATGTGGTTACCGTTCTGTACCAGCATTTAAATTTCCCGACGAAAGTAAACCACCAGGGGGAAAATCTTTTAACGAACCAACAAAAAATTATACGTTGGAAACCACGCCTTGTTACATTTTCTTCCGGGAAGATTTTAACAGGTAATCCAAAATTTATAGAGGTTTTACAATAATATTTATTGATCTAGTTAATTTATTAAGTTGCAATTTCCTGAAATCAGGGATCTTATATTTAAAAAAAAGTCAAAACAAATTAAGCTATTAAATTTATAAATATTCACTAATTGTATGACATTTACACAATGAAATTTGACAAAACATATTGTAATATGAAATGGATCTAACGACCTGTTACGTACAAGATAAATTGATAAATAATATAATAAGTAGTAAATAATGAACAACAAAATACAATATTTAGGTAATGATTTATTTCAGTTTAATATTTCTGTCCTTTTTAGGGATACTTAGTCTCTTTACGGCCATTATCAAAACTAAACATACAGCATTATCAAAAATATTAATAACCTATTTAATATTTATATATTGTAACCCCCCCCCCCGTATTTCCTAAATGGTAGTAGCGTGATTTAATTTATTTAAAACGGCTTTAATTGCCTTTATTCTTTGTACTTGGAGACACTCCAGATACTTGTTTGTCTAGACAATTGTGTCTCACTCAGGCAAACTGGCTGTCTGTTTAATCTCTCTAACAAAGACAGGTTACATTAAAATTCTCGTTTGTGTTTATAAAAAAAATTAATTTAGAAACAATTAAAATAGCCAAAATATTACACTTTAAATAAAATTTGCTTCTTACAAGTTTTTACTTCACAAATTAAAATACAAATGTTTACATTCTTTAAAAATGTTTTGAGACAAAGCTAGGTTAATGCACGCTGGTATCCTATATTTACTGATTTGATTGAAACCAAAAATATCAAAAAATTAAATTTAAAAACATACCTTGGCAATCACTTAAACGTACAAGGCTTTGTTAGGACATATGATATTTTACACAGGTTAACTTTTATACCATTTTTAAATTTTGAAAATAATAAACTAAACGTAACAAAGCCCCTAATAAAACATTTTCCAAGTTTGAAAATTACATTATTAAAACTTTAACAAGAATTTTAACATCTGCAAGCCCATGCGATCCTCCATGTTTCGTGTGTCCTGCGAGAATGGACGAAACACATTTTCCCACGGTAAGCACAACATTCGAAATATCCCCACCATAGTATATTCAGAAAACGTTTTCATGATTCACGTAATTATTCATTGGTTCACGTATTTATTCATTGATTCACGTGTTTATTCATTGATTCACGTATTTATTCATTGGTTCACGTATTTATTCCTTGATAAATATATTTATTCATTGATTCAAGTATTTATTCAATGGTTCACGTATTTATTCGTTGATTCCCGTATTTATTCATTGAATCACATATTTATTCATTGATTCAAGTATCTATTCAATGGTTCCCGTATTTATTCATTGAGGCACATATTTATTCATTGATTCAAGTATGTATTCATGGGTTCACGTATTTATTCATTGGTACACGTATTTATTCAATGGTTCCCGTGTTTATTCATTGATTCAAATATTTATTCATTGATTCAAGTATCTATTCAATGGTTCCCGTATTTATTCATTGAGTCACATATTTATTCATTGATTCAAGTATTTATTCATTGGTTCACATATTTATTCATTGATTCACGTATTTATTCAATGGTTACCGTGTTTATTCATTGATTCACGTATTTATTCATTGGTTCACGTATTTATTCCTTGAATCACGTGTTTATTCATTGATTCACGTATTTATTCATTGGTTCACGTATTTATTCATTGATTCACGTGTTTATTCATTGATTCACGTATTTATTCATTGATTCACGTGTTTATTCATTGATTCACGTATTTATTCATTGGTTCACGTATTTATTCCTTGATTCACGTATTTATTCGTTGATTCAAGTATTTATTCAATGGTTCACGTATTTATTCATTGATTCCCGTATTTATTCATTGATTCACATATTTATTCATTGATTCAAGTATCTATTCAATGGTTCCCGTATTTATTCATTGAGTCACATATTTATTCATTGATTCAAGTATTTATTCATTGGTTCTGGTATTTATTCATTGGATCACATAATTATTCATTGATTCAAGTATTTATTCATTGGTTCACGTATTTATTCATTGGTTCAAATATTTATTCATTGATTCAAGTATTTATTCATTGGTTCAAGCATTTATTCATTGGTTCCAGTATTTATTCATTGATTCAAGTAATTATTCATTGGTTCACGTATTTATTCATTGATTCACGTATTTATTCATTGGTTCACGTATTTATTCATTGATTCAAGTATTTATTCATTGGTTTCCGTATTTATTCATTGATTCAAGTATTTATTCATTGGTTCACGTATGTATTCATTGGTTCACGTATTTATTCATTGGTTCAAGTATTTATTCATTGGTTCCGGTATTTATTCATTACTTCACGTAATTATTCATTGATTCACGTATTTATTCATTGATTCCCGTATTTATTCATTGATTCAAGTATTTATTCATTGGTTCACGTATTTATTCATTGGTTCACGTATTTATTTATTGGTTCACGTATTTATTCATTGATTCCCGTATTTATTCATTGGTTCCCGTATTTATTCATTGGATAACGTATTTATTTATTGGTTCACGTATTTGTTCAATGATTCAACTATCTATTCAATGGTTCCCGTATTTATTCATTTAGTCACATATTTATTCATTGATTCAAGTATTTATTCATTGGTTCACATATTTATTCATTGATTCACGTATTTATTCAATGGTTACCGTGTTTATTCATTGATTCACGTATTTATTCATTGGTTCACGTATTTATTCCTTGAATCACGTGTTTATTCATTGATTCACGTATTTATTCATTGGTTCACGTATTTATTCATTGATTCACGTGTTTATTCATTGATTCACGTATTTATTCATTGATTCACGTGTTTATTCATTGATTCACGTATTTATTCATTGGTTCACGTATTTATTCCTTGATTCACGTATGTATTCGTTGATTCAAGTATTTATTCAATGGTTCACGTATTTATTCATTGATTCACATATTTATTCATTCATTCAAGTATCTATTCAATGGTTCCCGTATTTATTCATTGAGTCACATATTTATTCATTGATTCAAGTATTTATTCATTGGTTCTGGTATTTATTCATTGGATCACATAATTATTCATTGATTCAAGTATTTATTCATTGGTTCACGTATTTATTCATTGGTTCAAATATTTATTCATTGATTCAAGTATTTATTCATTGGTTCAAGCATTTATTCATTGGTTCCGGTATTTATTCATTGATTCAAGTAATTATTCATTGGTTCACGTATTTATTCATTGATTCACGTATTTATTCATTGGTTCACGTATTTATTCATTGAGTCACATATTTATTCATTGATTCAAGTATTTATTCATTGGTTCACATATTTATTCATTGATTCACGTATTTATTCAATGGTTACCGTGTTTATTCATTGATTCACGTATTTATTCATTGGCTCACGTATTTATTCCATGAATCACGTGTTTATTCATTGATTCACGTATTTATTCATTGGTTCACGTATTTATTCATTGATTCACGTGTTTATTCATTGATTCACGTATTTATTCATTGATTCACGTGTTTATTCATTGATTCACGTATTTATTCATTGGTTCACGTATTTATTCCTTGATTCACGTATGTATTCGTTGATTCAAGTATTTATTCAATGGTTCACGTATTTATTCATTGATTCCCGTATTTATTCATTGATTCACATATTTATTCATTCATTCAATTATCTATTCAATGGTTCCCGTATTTATTCATTGAGTCACATATTTATTCATTGATTCAAATATTTATTCATTGATTCAAGTATTTATTCATTGGTTTCCGTATTTATTCATTGATTCAAGTATTTATTCATTGGTTCACGTATGTATTCATTGGTTCACGTATTTATTCATTGGTTCAAGTATTTATTCATTGGTTCCGGTATTTATTCATTACTTCACGTAATTATTCATTGATTCACGTATTTATTCATTGATTCCCGTATTTATTCATTGATTCAAGTATTTATTCATTGGTTCACGTATTTATTCATTGGTTCACGTATTTATTTATTGGTTCACGTATTTATTCATTGATTCCCGTATTTATTCATTGGTTCCTGTATTTATTCATTGGATAACGTATTTATTTATTGGTTCACGTATTTGTTCAATGATTCAACTATCTATTCAATGGTTCCCATATTTTTTCATTGAGTCACATATTTATTCATTGATTCAAGTATTTATTCATTGGTTCACATATTTATTCATTGATTCACGTATTTATTCAATGGTTACCGTGTTTATTCATTGATTCACGTATTTATTCATTGGTTCACGTATTTATTCCTTGAATCACGTGTTTATTCATTGATTCACGTATTTATTCATTGGTTCACGTATTTATTCATTGATTCACGTGTTTATTCATTGATTCACGTATTTATTCATTGATTCACGTGTTTATTCATTGATTCACGTATTTATTCATTGGTTCACGTATTTATTCCTTGATTCACGTATGTATTCGTTGATTCAAGTATTTATTCAATGGTTCACGTATTTATTCATTGATTCCCGTATTTATTCATTGATTCACATATTTATTCATTCATTCAAGTATCTATTCAATGGTTCCCGTATTTATTCATTGAGTCACATATTTATTCATTGATTCAAGTATTTATTCATTGGTTCACGTATTTATTCATTGGATCACATAATTATTCATTGATTCAAGTATTTATTCATTGGTTTACGTATTTATTCATTGGTTCAAGTATTTATTCATTGATTCAAGTATTTATTCATTGGTTCAAGCATTTATTCATTGGTTCCGGTATTTATTCATTGATTCAAGTAATTATTCATTGTTTCACGTATTTATTCATTGATTCACATATTTATTCATTGGTTCAAGTATTTATTCAATGATTCAAGTATTTATTCATTCGTTTCCGTTTTATTCATTGATTCAAGTATTTATTCATTGGTTCACGTATGTATTCATTGGTTCACGTATTTATTCATTGGTTCAAGTATTTATTCATTGGTTCCGGTATTTATTCATTACTTCACGTAATTATTCATTGATTCACGTATTTATTCATTGATTCCCGTATTTATTCATTGATTCAAGTATTTATTTATTGGTTCACGTATTTATTCATTGGTTCACGTATTTATTTATTGGTTCACGTATTTATTCATTGATTCCCGTATTTATTCATTGGTTCCCGTATTTATTCATTGGATCACGTATTTATTTATTGGTTCACGTATTTGTTCAATGATTCAAGTATTTATTCATTGGTTCAAGTATTTATTCTATAGTTCACGTATTTATTCGATGATTCAAGTATTTATTGATTGGTTCACGTATTTATTCATTGATTCAAGTATTTATTCATTGGTTCCGGTATTTATTCATTGATTCACGAATTTATTCATTGGTTCACGTATTTATTCATTTATCCACGTATTTATTCATTGATTCACGTATTTATTCATTGATTCACATAATTTATTAATAGATTCACGAATTTCTTCATAGATTCACATATTTATTCATTGGTTCACATATATATTCATTGATTCAAGTATTTATTCATTGATTCCCGTATTTAAAAATTGGTTCACTTATTTATTCATTGATTCAAGTATTTATGCATTGGTTCCAGTGTTTATGCATTGATTCACGTAATTATTCATTGGTTCACGTATTTATTCATTGATTCACGTATTTATTCATTGGTTCACGTATTTCTTCTTTGATTCACGTATTTATTCATTGATTCCCGTATTTATTCATTGATTTACATATTTATTCATTGACTCACGTATTTATTCATTGATTCACATATTTATTCATTGATTCACATATTTATTAATTGGTTTACGTATTTATTCATTGGTTCACGTATTTATTCATTGGTTCAGGTATTTATTCATTGATTAACGTATTTATTCATTGGTTCACATATTTATTCATTGGTTCACGTATTTATTCATTGATTCACGTATTTATTCATTGATTCACGTATTTATTCATTGATTCTAGTATTTATTCATTGGTTCACGTATTTATTCATTGGTTCACGTATTTATTTATTGGTTCAAGTATTTATTCATTGATTCCCGTATTTATTCATTGGTTCACGTATTTATTCATTTGATCACGTATTTATTCGATGAATCAAGTATTTATTCATTGATTCCCGTATTTATTCATTGGTTCCGGTGTTTAATCATTGATTCACGTAATTATTCATTGGTTCACGTATTTATTCATTGATTCACGTATTTATTCATTGGTTCACGTATTTATTCATTATTTCACGTATTTATTAATTGATTCCCGTATTTATCCATTGATTTACACATTTATTCATTGATTCACGTATTTATTCATTGATTCACATATTTATTCATTGATTCAGGTATTCATTCATTGATTCCCGTATTTATTCATAGATTCACATATTTATTCATCGATGCACGTATTTATTCATTGATTCAAGTATTTATTCATTGGTTCAAGTATTTATTTATTGGTTCACATATTTATTAATTGATTCACGTATTTATTCATTGATTCCGGTAATGATTCATTGATTCACGTATTTATTTATTGATTCACGTATTTATTTATTGATTCACGTATTTATTCATTGATTCTCGTATTTATTCATTGATTAACGTATTTATTCATTGTTTCACGTATTTATTTATTTATTCAGGTATTTATTTATTGATTCACGTATTTATTCATTGATTCAAGTATTTATTCATTGGTTCACGTATGTATTCACTGGTTCACGTATTTATTCATTGGTTCAAGTATTTATTCATTGGTTCCGGTATTTATTCATTACTTCACGTAATTATTCATTGATTCACGTATTTATTCATTGATTCCCGTATTTATTCATTGATTCAAGTATTTATTTATTGGTTCACGTATTTATTCATTGGTTCACGTATTTATTCATTGGATCACGTATTTATTTATTGATTCTCGTATTTATTCATTGATTAACGTATTTATTCATTGTTTCACGTATTTATTTATTTATTCAGGTATTTATTTATTGATTCACGTATTTATTCATTGATTCAAGTATTTATTTATTGGTTCACGTATTTATTCATTGGTTCACGTATTTATTCATTGGATCACGTATTTATTTATTGGTTCACGTATTTGTTCAATGATTCAAGTATTTATTCATTGGTTCAAGTATTTATTCTATAGTTCACGTATTTATTCGATGATTCAAGTATTTATTCATTGGTTCACGTATTTATTCATTGATTCAAGTATTTATTCATTGGTTCCGGTATTTATTCATTGATTCACGAATTTATTCATTGGTTCACGTATTTATTCATTTATCCACGTATTTATTCATTGATTCACGTATTTATTCATTGATTCACATAATTTATTAATAGATTCACGAATTTCTTCATAGATTCACATATTTATTCATTGGTTCACATATATATTCATTGATTCAAGTATTTATTCATTGATTCCCGTATTTAAAAATTGGTTCACGTATTTATTCATTGATTCAAGTATTTATGCATTGGTTCCAGTGTTTATGCATTGATTCACGTAATTATTCATTGGTTCACGTATTTATTCATTGATTCACGTATTTATTCATTGGTTCACGTATTTCTTCTTTGATTCACGTATTTATTCATTGATTCCCGTATTTATTCATTGATTTACATATTTATTCATTGACTCACGTATTTATTCATTGATTCACATATTTATTCATTGATTCACATATTTATTAATTGGTTTACGTATTTATTTATTGGTTCACGTATTTATTCATTGGTTCAGGTATTTATTCATTGATTAACGTATTTATTCATTGGTTCACATATTTATTCATTGGTTCACGTATTTATTCATTGATTCACGTATTTATTCATTGATTCACGTATTTATTCATTGATTCTAGTATTTATTCATTGGTTCACGTATTTATTCATTGGTTCACGTATTTATTTATTGGTTCAAGTATTTATTCATTGATTCCCGTATTTATTCATTGGTTCACGTATTTATTCATTTGATCACGTATTTATTCGATGAATCAAGTATTTATTCATTGATTCCCGTATTTATTCATTGGTTCCGGTGTTTAATCATTGATTCACGTAATTATTCATTGGTTCACGTATTTATTCATTGATTCACGTATTTATTCATTGGTTCACGTATTTATTCATTATTCACGTATTTATTAATTGATTCCCGTATTTATCCATTGATTTACACATTTATTCATTGATTCACGTATTTATTCATTGATTCACATATTTATTCATTGATTCAGGTATTCATTCATTGATTCCCGTATTTATTCATAGATTCACATATTTATTCATCGATGCACGTATTTATTCATTGATTCAAGTATTTATTCATTGGTTCAAGTATTTATTTATTGGTTCACATATTTATTAATTGATTCACGTATTTATTCATTGATTCCGGTAATGATTCATTGATTCACGTATTTATTTATTGATTCACGTATTTATTCATTGATTCTCGTATTTATTCATTGATTCACGTATTTATTCATTGTTTCACGTATTTATTTATTGATTCAGGTATTTATTTATTGATTCACGTATTTATTCATTGATTCACGTATTTATTCATTGATTCACGTATTTATTCATTGATTCAGGTATTTATTCATTGATTCCCGTATTTATTCATTGATTCACGTATTTATTCATTGATTCACGTATTTATTCATTGATTCACGTATTTATTCATTGATTCAAGTATTTATTCCTTGGTTCACGTATTTATTCATTGGTTCACGTATTTATTCATTGATTCACGTATTTATTCATTGATTCACGTATTTATTCTTGGTTCCGGTATTTATTCATTGATTCACGAATTTATTCATTGGTTCACGTATTTATTCATTGATTCACATACTTTATTCATTGAATCACGTATGTATTCATTGGTTCACGTATTTATTTATTGATTCCCGTATTTATTCATTGATTCAAGTATTTATTCATTGGTTCACGTATTTATTCATTGGTTCACGTATTTATTTATTGGTTCACGTGTTTATTCATTGATTCCCGTATTTATTCATTGGTTCACGTATTTATTCATTGGATCACGTATTTATTTATTGGTTCACGTATTTATTCAATGATTTCCGTATTTATTCATTGGTTCACGTATTTATTCTATGGTTCACGTATTTATTCGATGATTTAAGTATTTATTGATTGGTTCACTTATTTATTCATTGATTCAAGTATTTATTCATTGGTTCCGGTATTTATTCATTGATTCACGTATTTATTCATTGATTCCCGTATTTATTCATTGATTTACATATTTATTCATTGACTCACGTATTTATTCATTGATTCACATATTTATTCATTGATTCACATATTTATTAATTGGTTTACGTATTTATTTATTGGTTCACGTATTTATTCATTGGTTCAGGTATTTATTCATTGATTAACGTATTTATTCACTGGTTCACATATTTATTCATTGGTTCACGTATTTATTCATTGATTCACGTATTTATTCATTGATTCACGTATTTATTCATTGATTCTAGTATTTATTCATTGGTTCACGTATTTATTCATTGGTTCACGTATTTATTTATTGGTTCAAGTATTTATTCATTGATTCCCGTATTTATTCATTGGTTCACGTATTTATTCATTTGATCACGTATTTATTCGATGAATCAAGTATTTATTCATTGATTCCCGTATTTATTCATTGGTTCCGGTGTTTAATCATTGATTCACGTAATTATTCATTGGTTCACGTATTTATTCATTGATTCACGTATTTATTCATTGGTTCACGTATTTATTCATTATTCACGTATTTATTAATTGATTCCCGTATTTATCCATTGATTTACACATTTATTCATTGATTCACGTATTTATTCATTGATTCACATATTTATTCATTGATTCAGGTATTCATTCATTGATTCCCGTATTTATTCATAGATTCACATATTTATTCATCGATGCACGTATTTATTCATTGATTCAAGTATTTATTCATTGGTTCAAGTATTTATTTATTGGTTCACATATTTATTTATTGATTCACGTATTTATTCATTGATTCCGGTAATGATTCATTGATTCACGTATTTATTTATTGATTCACGTATTTATTTATTGATTCACGTATTTATTCATTGATTCTCGTATTTATTCATTGATTCACGAATTTATTCATTGTTTCACGTATTTATTTATTGATTCAGGTATTTATTTATTGATTCACGTATTTATTCATTGATTCACGTATTTATTCATTGATTCACGTATTTATTCATTGATTCAGGTATTTATTCATTGATTCCCGTATTTATTCATTGATTCACGTATTTATTCATTGATTCACGTATTTATTCATTGATTCACGTATTTATTCATTGATTCAAGTATTTATTCCTTGGTTCACGTATTTATTCATTGGTTCACGTATTTATTCATTGATTCACGTATTTATTCATTGATTCACGTATTTATTCTTGGTTCCGGTATTTATTCATTGATTCACGAATTTATTCATTGGTTCACGTATTTATTCATTGATTCACATACTTTATTCATTGAATCACGTATGTATTCATTGGTTCACGTATTTATTTATTGATTCCCGTATTTATTCATTGATTCAAGTATTTATTCATTGGTTCACGTATTTATTCATTGGTTCACGTATTTATTTATTGGTTCACGTGTTTATTCATTGATTCCCGTATTTATTCATTGGTTCACGTATTTATTCATTGGATCACGTATTTATTTATTGGTTCACGTATTTATTCAATGATTTCCGTATTTATTCATTGGTTCACGTATTTATTCTATGGTTCACGTATTTATTCGATGATTTAAGTATTTATTGATTGGTTCACTTATTTATTCATTGATTCAAGTATTTATTCATTGGTTCCGGTATTTATTCATTGATTCACGTATTTATTCATTGGTTCACGTATTTATTCATTTATCCACGTATTTATTCATTGATTCACGTATTTATTCATTGATTCACATAATTTATTAATTGTTTCACGAATGTCTTCATAGATTTACATATTTATTCATTGGTTCACATATATATTCATTGATTCAAGTATTTATTCATTGATTCCCGTATTTAATCATTGGTTCACGTATTTATTCATTGATTCAAGTATTTATGCATTGGTTCCAGTGTTTATTCATTGATTCCCGTATTTATTCATTGATTTACATATTTATTCATTGATTCACGTATTTATTCATTGGTTCACATAATTTATTACTTGATTCACGAATTTCTTCATAGATTCACATATTTATTCATTGGTTCACATATATATTCATTGATTCAAGTATTTATTCATTGATTCCCGTATTTAATCATTGGTTCACGTATTTATTCATTGATTCAAGTATTTATGCATTGGTTCCAGTGTTTATGCATTGATTCACGTAATTATTCATTGGTTCACGTATTTATTCATTGATTCACGTATTTATTCATTGGTTCACGTATTTCTTCTTTGATTCACGTATTTATTCATTGATTCCCGTATTTATTCATTGATTTACATATTTATTCATTGATTCACGTATTTATTCATTGATTCACATATTTATTCATTGATTCACATATTTATTAATTGGTTTACGTATTTATTCATTGGTTCACGTATTTATTCATTGATTCACGTATTTATTCATTGGTTCACGTATTTATTCATTGGATCACGTATTTATTCGATGAATCAAGTATTTATTCATTGATTCCCGTATTTATTCATTGGTTCCGGTGTTTAATCATTGATTCACGTATTTATTTATTGGTTCACGTATTTATTCATTGTTTCACGTATTTATTCATTGATTCGCGTATTTATTCATTGATTTATGTATTTATTCTTTGGTTCACGTATTTATTCTTTGTTCACGTATTTATTCATTGGTTCACGTATTTATTCATTGATTCACGTATTTATTCATTGATTCACGTATTTACTTATTGATTCAAGTATTTATTCATTTATTCTAGTATTTATTGATTGGTTCACGTATTTATTCATTGGTTCACGTATTTATTCATTGATTCAAGTATTTATTCATTGATTCCCGTATTTATTCATTGGTTCACGTATTTAATCATTGGTTCACGTATTTATTCATTGATTCACGTATTTATTCATTGATTCACGTATTTATTTATTGATTCAGGTATATTTATTTATTGATTCACGTATTTATTCATTGATTCACGTATTTATTCATTGATTCACGTATTTATTCATTGATTCACGTATTTATTCATTGATTCCCGTATTTATTCATTGATTCACGTATTTATTCATTGATGAACGTATTTATTCATTGATTAACGTATTTATTCATTGATTCACGTATTTATTCATTGATTCACATATTTAATTATTGGATCACGTATTTATTCTTTGGTTCACATATTTATTCATTGGTTCACGTATTTATTCATTGATTCACGTATTTATTCATTGATTCCCGTATTTATTCATTGATTCACGTATTTATTAATCGATTCATGTATTTATTCATTGATTCAAGTATTTATTCATTGGTTCACGAATTTTTTCATTGGTTCACATCATTGTTCATTGATTCACGTATTTATTCATTGATTCCCGTATTTATTCATTGATTCACGTATTTATTCATTGGTTTACATATTTATTCATTAGTTCACGTATTTATTATATTGATTCACGTATTTATTCATTGATTCACGTATTTTTTCATTGATTCAAGTATTTATTCATTGATTCCCGTATTTATTCATTGGTTCACGTATTTATTCATTGATTCCCGTATTTATTCATTGGTTCACCTATTTATTCATTGGATCACGTATTTATTCTTTGGTTCACGTATTTATTCATTGGTTCACGTATTTATTCATTGGTTCACGTATTTATTTATTGGTTCACGTATTTATTCATTGATTCCCGTATTTATTCATTGGTTCACCTATTTATTCATTGGATCACGTATTTATTCGATGATTCAAGTATTTATTCATTGGATCACGTATTTATTCATTGCTTCACGTATTTATTCATTGATTCAAGTTTTAATTCATTGGTTCCGGTATTTATTCATTGATTCACGTATTTATTCATTGGTTCAGGTATGTATTCTTTGATTCACGTATTTATTCATTGATTCCCGTATTTATTCATTTATTCACATATTCATTCATTGATTCACGTTTTTATTCATTGATTCACATACTTTATTCATTGATTCATATATTTATTACTAGATTCCCATATTTATTCATTGACTCTCGTATTTATTCATTGATTCAAGTATTTTTTCATTGGGTCACGTAATAATTCATGGGTTCACATATTTATTCATTGATTCACGTATTTATTCATTTATTCTTGTATTTAAACATTGGTTCGCCTATTTATACATTGGTTCACATATTTATTCATTGGTTCACGTATTTATTCATTGATTCCCAAATTTATTCATTGGTTCACGTATTTATTCATTGATACAAGTATTTATTCATTGGTTCCGGTGTTTATTCATTTATTCACGTAATTATTCATTGGTTCACGTATTTATTCATTGATTCACGTATTTATTCATTGGTTCACGTATTTCTTCATTGATTCACGTATTTATTCATTGATTCCCGTATTTATTCATTGATTTACATATTTATTCATTGATTCACGTATTTGTTCATTGATTCGCATATTTATTCTTTGATTCACGTATTTATTAATTGATTTTCGTATTTATTCATAGATTCACATATTTATTCATCGTTTCACGTATGTATTCATTGATTCAAGTATTTATTCATTGGTTCACGTATTTATTCATAGATTCAAATATTTATTCATCGATTCACGTATTTATTCATTGATTCAAGTTTTAATTCATTGGTTCCGGTATTTATTCATTGATTCACGTATTTTTTCATTGTTTCAGGTATGCATTCTTCGATTCACGTATTAATTCATTGATTCCCGTGTTTATTCATTTACTCACATATTCATTCATTGATTCACGTTTTTATTCATTGATTCACATACTTTATTCATTGATTCACATATTTATTCATAGATTCCCATATTTATTCATTGGTTCACGTATTTATTCATTGATTCAAGTATTTATTCATTGGTTCCGGTGTTTATTCATTGATTCCCATATTTATTCATTGGTTCACGTATTTATTCATTGATTCAAGTATTTATTCATTGGCTGCGGTATTTATTCATTGATTCACGTAATTATTCATTGGTTCACGTATTTATTCATTGATTCACGTATTTATTCATTGGTTCACGTATTTATTCATTGATTCACGTATTTATTCATTGGTTCCCGTATTTATTCATAGATTCACATATTTATTCATCGATGCACGTATTTAATCATTTATTCAAGTATTCCTTCGTTGGTTCACGTATTTATTCATTGGTTCACTATTTGTTCATTGATTCACGTATCTATTCATTGATTCCCGTATTTATTCATTGATTCACGTATTTATTCATTGGTTCACGTATTTATTCATTGACTCAAGTATTTATTCATTGATTCAAGTATTTATTCATTGGTTCACATATTTTTTCATTGTTTCACGTATTTATTCTTTGATTCACGTATTTATTAATTGATTCCCGTATTTATTCATAGATTCACATATTTATTCATCGTTTCACGTATGTATTCATTGATTCAAGTATTTATTCATTGGTTCACGTATTTATTCATAGATTCAAATATTTATTCATCGATTCACGTATTTATTCATTGATTCAAGTTTTAATTCATTGGTTCCGGTATTTATTCATTGATTCACGTATTTATTCATTGTTTCAGGTATGTATTCTTTGATTCACGTATTTATTCGTTGATTCCCGTATTTATTCATTAACTCACATATTCATTCATTAATTCACGTTTTTATTCATTGATTCACATACTTTATTCATTGATTCACATATTTATTCATAGATTCCCATATTTCTTAATCGAATTACGTATTTATTCATTTATTCCTGTATTTATTCATTGGTTCGCCTATTTATTCATTGGTTCACATATTTATTCATTGGTTCACGTATTTATTCATTGATTCCCATATTTATTAATTGGTTCACGTATTTATTCATTGATTCAAGTATTTATTCATTGGTTCCGGTGTTTATTCATTGATTCACGTATTTATTCATTGATTCCCGTATTTATTCATTGATTCACGTATTTATTCATTGATTCACGTATTTATTCATTGATTCACGTATTTATTCATTGATTCACGTATTTATTCATTGATTCACATATTTATTAATTGGTTCACGTATTTATTCTTTGGTTCACGTATTTATTCATTGGTTCACGTATTTATTCTCTGATTCACGTATTTATTCATTGATTCCCGTATTTATTCATTGATTCACGTATTTATTCATCGATTCACGTATTTATTCATTGATTCACGTATTTATTCATTGATTCAAGTATTTCTTCATTGGTTCACGTATTTATAAATTGGTTCAGGTATGTATTCTTTGATTCACGTATTTATTCATTGATTCCCGTATTTATTCATTTATTCAAGTATTTATTCATTGGTTCACATATTTATTAATGGGTTCACATATTTATTCATTGATTCACGTATTTATTCATTTATTCCTGTATTTATTCATTGGTTCACGTATTTATTCATTGATTCCCATATTTATTCATTGGTTCACGCATTTATTCATTGATTCAAGTATTTATTCATTGGTTCCGGTGTTTATTCATTGATTCACGTAATTATTCATTGATTCACGTATTTATTCATTGATTCACGTATTTATTCATTGATTCCCGTATTTATTCATTGATTCCCGTATTTATTCATTGATTCACGTATTTATTCATTGATTCACGTATTTATTCATTGATTCACGTATTTATTCATTGATTCACATATTTATTAATTGGTTCACGTATTTATTCTTTGGTTCACGTATTTATTCATTGGTTCACGTATTTATTCTCTGATTCACGTATTTATTCATTGATTCCCGTATTTATTCATTGATTCACGTATTTATTCATCGATTCACGTATTTATTCATTGATTCACGTATTTATTCATTGATTCAAGTATTTATTCATTGGTTCACGTATTTATTCATTGGTTCAGGTATGTATTCTTTGATTCACGTATTTATTCATTGATTCCCGTATTTATTCATTTATTCAAGTATTTATTCATTGGTTCACATATTTATTCATGGGTTCACATATTTATTCATTGATTCACGTATTTATTCATTTATTCCTGTATTTATTCATTGGTTCACATATTTATTCATTGATTCACGTATTTATTAATTGATTCCGGTAATGATTCATTGATTCACGTATTTATTTATTGATTCACGTATTTATTTATTGATTCACGTATTTATTCATTGATTATCGTAATTATTCATTGATTAACCTATTTATTCATTGTTTCATGTATTTATTTATTGATTCAGGTATTTATTTATTGATTCACGTATTTATTCATTGATTCACGTATTTATTCATTGATTCACATATTTATTAATTGGTTCACGTATTTATTCTTTGGTTCACGTATGTATTCATTGGTTCACGTATTTATTCATTGATCCACATATTTATTAATTGGTTCACGTATGTATTCTTTGGTTCACGTATTTATTCATTGGTTCACGTATTTATTCTCTGATTCACGTATTTATTCATTGATTCCCATATTTATTCATTGATTCACGTATTTATTCATCGATTCACGTATTTATTCATTGATTCAAGTATTTATTCATTGGTTCACGTATTTATTCATTGCTTGACATCTTTGTTCATTGATTCACGTATTTATTCATTGATTCATGCATTTATTCATTGGTTCACGTATTTATTCATTGGTTTACGTATTTATTCATTGATTCAAGTATTTATTCATTGGTTCACGTATTTATTCATTGATTTACTAGTTTATTCATTGATTCAAGTATTTATTCATTGATTCCCGTATTTATTAATTGGTTCACGTATTTATTCATTGATTCAAGTATTTATTCATTGGTTCACGTATTTATTCATTGGTTCACGTATTTATTTATTGGTTCACGTATTTATTCATTGATTCACGTATTTTTTCATTGATTCAAGTATTTATTCATTGATTCCCGTATTTATTCATTGGTTCACGTATTTATTCATTGATTCAAGTATTTATTCATTGGTTCACGTATTTATTCATTGGTTCACGTATTTATTTATTGGTTCACGTATTTATTCATTGATTCCCGTATTTAATCATTGGTTCAACTATTTATTCATTGGATCACGTATTTATTCGATGATTCAATTATTTATTCATTGATTCCCGTATTTATTCATTGCTTCACGTATTTATTCATTGATTCAAGTTTTAATTCATTGGTTCCGGTATTTATTCATTGATTCACGTATTTATTCATTGATTCAAGTATTTATTCATTGGGTCACGTAATAATTCATGGGTTCACATATTTATTCATTGATTCACGTATTTATTCATTTATTCTTGTATTTATACATTGGTTCGCCTATTTATTCATTTGTTCACATATTTATTCATTGGTTCACGTATTTATTCATTGATTCCCATATTTATTCATTGGTTCACGTATTTATTCATTGATACAAGTATTTATTCATTGGTTCCGGTGTTTATTTATTTATTCACGTAATTATTCATTGGTTCACGTATTTATTCATTGATTCACGTATTTATTCATTGGTTCACGTATTTCTTCATTGATTCACGTATTTATTCATTGATTCCCGTATTTATTCATTGATTTATATATTTATTCATTGATTCACGTATTTATTCATTGATACGCATATTTATTCTTTGATTCACGTACTTATTAATTGATTCCCGTATTTATTCATAGATTCACATATTTATTCATCGTTTCACGTATGTATTCATTGATTCAAGTATTTATTCATTGGTTCACGTATTTATTCATAGATTCAAATATTTATTCATCGATTCACGTATTTATTCATTGATTCAAGTTTTAATTCATTGGTTCCGGTATTTATTCATTGATTCACGTGTTTATTCATTGTTTCAGGTATGTATTCTTTGATTCACGTATTAATTCATTGATTCCCGTATTTATTCATTTACTCACATATTCATTCATTGATTCACGTTTTTATTCATTGATTCACATACTTTATTCATTGATTCACGTATTTAATCATTGATTCAAGTATTTATTCATTGGTTCCGGTGTTTATTCATTGATTCCCATATTTATTCATTGGTTCACGTATTTATTCATTGATTCAAGTATTTATTCATTGGCTGCGGTATTTATTCATTGATTCACGTAATTATTCATTGGTTCACGTATTTATTCATTGATTCACGTATTTATTCATTGGTTCACGTATTTATTCATTGATTCACGTATTTATTCATTGGTTCCCGTATTTATTCATAGATTCACATATTTATTCATCGATTCACGTATTTAATCATTGATTCAAGTATTCCTTCGTTGGTTCACGTATTTATTCATTGGCTCACTATTTGTTCATTGATTCACGTATTTATTCATTGATTCCCGTATTTATTCATTGATTCACGTATTTATTCATTGGTTCACGTATTTATTCATTGACTCAAGTATTTATTCATTGATTCAAGTATTTATTCATTGGTTCACATATTTTTTCATTGTTTCACGTATTTATTCTTTGATTCACGTATTTATTAATTGATTCCCGTATTTATTCATAGATTCACATATTTATTCATCGTTTCACGTATGTATTCATTGATTCAAGTATTTATTCATTGGTTCACGTATTTATTCATTGATTCAAATATTTATTCATCGATTCACGTATTTATTCATTGTTTCAGGTATGTATTCTTTGATTCACGTATTTATTCGTTGATTCCCGTATTTATTCATTAACTCACATATTCATTCATTGATTCACGTTTTTATTCATTGATTCACATACTTTATTCATTGATTCACATTTTTATTCATAGATTCCCATATTTATTAATCGAATCACGTATTTATTCATTTATTCCTGTATTTATTCATTGGTTCGCCTATTTATTCATTGGTTCACATATTTATTCATTGGTTCACGTATTTATTCATCAATTCCCATATTTACTCATTGGTTCACGTATTTATTCATTGATTCAAGTATTTATTCATTTGTTCCAGTGTTTATTCATTGATTCACGTAATTATTCATTGATTCACGTTGTTATTCATTGATTCACGTATTTATTCATTGATTCCCGTATTTATTCATTGATTCACGTATTTATTCATTGATTCACGTATTTATTCATTGATTCACGTATTTATTCATTGATTCACGTATTTATTCATTGATTCACATATTTATTAATTGGTTCACGTATTTATTCTTTGGTTCACGTATTTATTCATTGGTTCACGTATTTATTCTCTGATTCACGTATTTATTCATTGATTCCCGTATTTATTCATTGATTCACGTATTTATTCATCGATTCACGTATTTATTCATTGATTCAAGTATTTATTCATTGGTTCACGTATTTATTCATTGGTTCACATCTTTGTTCATTGATTCACGTATTTATTCATTGATTCATGTATTTATTCATTGGTTCACGTATTTATTCATTGGTTCACGTATTTATTCATTGGTTCAGGTATGTATTCTTTGATTCACGTATTTATTCATTGATTCCCGTATTTATTCATTTATTCAAGTATTTATTCATTGGTTCACATATTTATTCATGGGTTCACATATTTATTCATTGATTCACGTATTTATTCATTTATTCCTGTATTTATTCATTGGTTTACGTATTTATTCATTGATTCCCATATTTATTCATTGGTTCTCGTATTTATTCATTGATTCAAGTATTTATTCATTGGTTCCGGTGTTTATTCATTGATTCACGTATTTATTCATTGATTCACGTATTTATTCATTGATTCCTGTATTTATTCATTGATTCACATATTTATACATCGATGCACGTATTTATTCATTGATTCAAGTATTTATTCATTGGTTCAAGTATTTATTCATTGGTTCACATATTTATTCATTGATTCACGTATTTATTCATTGATTCCGGTAATTATTCATTGATTCACGTATTTATTTATTGATTCACGTATTTATTTATTGATTCACGTATTTATTCATTGATTATCGTAATTATTCATTGATTAACCTATTTATTCATTGTTTCATGTATTTATTTATTGATTCAGGTATTTATTTATTGATTCACGTATTTATTCATTGATCCACGTATTTATTCATTGATTCACGTATTTATTCATTGATTCACGTATTTATTCATTGATTCCCGTATTTATTCATTGATTCACGTATTTATTCATTGATGCACGTATATATTCATTGATTCACGTATTTATTCATTGATTCACGTATTTATTCATTGATTCACATATTTATTAATTGGTTCACGTATTTATTCTTTGGTTCACGTATTTATTCATTGGTTCACGTATTTATTCATTGATCCACATATTTATTAATTGGTTCACGTATTTATTCTTTGGTTCACGTATTTATTCATTGGTTCACGTATTTATTTTCTGATTCACGTATTTATTCATTGATTCCCGTATTTATTCATTGATTTAAGTATTTATTCATTGGTTCACGTATTTATTCATTGGTTCACATCTTTGTTCATTGATTCACGTATTTATTCATTGATTCATGTATTTATTAATTGGTTCAAGTATTTATTCATTGGTTCACGTATTTATTCATTGATTCAAGTATTTATTCATTGGTTCACTATTTTATTCATTGATTCAAGTATTTATTCATTGATTCCCGTATTTATTCATTGGTTCACGTATTTATTCATTGATTCAAGTATTTATTCATTGGTTCACGTATTTATTCATTGGTTCACGTATTTATTTATTGGTTCACGTATTTATTCATTGATTCCCGTATTTATTCATTGGTTTACCTATTTAATCATTGGATCACGTATTTATTCGATGATTCAAGTATTTATTCATTGATTCCCGTATTTATTCATTGGTTCACGTATTTATTCATTGATTCAAGTTTTAATTCATTGGTGCCGGTATTTATTCATTGATTCACGTATTTATTCATTGGTTCAGGTATGTATTCTTTGATTCACGTATTTATTCATTGATTCACATATTTATTAATTGGTTCACGTATTTATTCTTTGGTTCACGTATTTATTCATTGGTTCACGTATTTATTCTCTGATTCACGTATTTATTCATTGATTCCCGTATTTATTCATTGATTCACGTATTTATTCATCGATTCACGTATTTATTCATTCATTCAAGTATTTATTCATTGGTTCACGTATTTATTCATTGGTTCACATCTTTGTTCATTGATTCACGTATTTATTCATTGATTATCGTAATTATTCATTGGTTAACGTATTTATTCATTGTTTCATGTATTTATTTATTGATTCAGGTATTTATTTATTGATTTACGTATTTATTCATTGATTCACGTATTTATTCATTGATTCACGTATTTATTCATTGATTCACGTATTTATTCTTTGATTCCCGTATTTATTCATTGATTCACGTATTTATTCATTGATGCACGTATTTATTCATTGATTCACGTATTTATTCATTGATTCACGTATTTATTCATTGATTCACATATTTATTAATTGGTTCACGTATTTATTATTTGGTTCACGTATTTATTCATTGATTCCCGTATTTATTCATTTATTCACATATTCATTCATTGATTCACGTTTTTTTTCATTGATTCACATACTTTATTCATTGATTCATATATTTATTCATAGATTCCCATATTCATTCATTGACTCACGTATTTATTCATTGATTCAAGTATTTATTCATTGGTTCACGTATTTATTCATGGGATCACATATTTATTCATTGATTCACGTATTTATTCATTTATTCTTGTATTTATACATTGGTTCGCCTATTTATTCATTGGTTCACATAATTATTCATTGGTTCATGTATTTATTCATTGATTCCCATATTTATTCATTGGTTCACGTATTTATTCATTGATTCAAGTATTTATTCATTGGTTCCGGTGTTTATTCATTGATTCTCGTAATTATTCATTGGTTCACGTATTTATTCATTGATGCACGTATTTATTCATTGGTTCATGTATTTCTTCATTGATTCACGTATTTATTCATTGATTCCCGTATTTATTCATTGATTTACATATTTATTCATTGATTCACGTATTTATTCATTGATTCGCATATTTATTCTTTGATTCACGTATTTATTAATTGATTCCCGTATTTATTCATAGATTCACATATTTATTCATCGTTTCACGTATGTATTCATTGATTCAAGTATTTATTCATTGGTTCACGTTTTTATTCATAGATTCAAATATTTATTCATCGATTCACGTATTTATTCATTGATTCAAGTTTTAATTCATTGGTTCCAGTATTTATTCATTGATTCACGTATTTATTCATTGTTTCAGGTATGTATTCTTTGATTCACGTATTTATTCGTTGATTCCCGTATTTATTCATTTACTCACATATTCATTCATTGATTCACGTTTTTATTCATTGATTCACATACTTTATTCATTGATTCACATATTTATTCATTGGTTCACGTATTTATTCATTGATTCAAGTATTTATTCATTGGTTCCGGTGTTTATTCATTGATTCACGTAACTATTCATTGATTCACGTATTTATTCATTGATTCACGTATTTGTTCATTGATTCCCGTATTTATTCATTGATTCACGTATTTATTCATTGATTCACGTATTTAGTCATTGATTCACGTATTTATTCATTGATTCACGTATTTATTCATTGATTCACATATTTATTCATTGGTTCATGTACTTATTCTTTGGTTCACGTATTTATTCATTGGTTCACGTATTTATTCTCTGATTCACGTATTTATTCATTGATTCCCGTATTTATTCATTGATTCACGTATTTATTCATCGATTCACGTATTTCTTCATTGATTCAAGTATTTATTAATTGGTTCACGTATTTATTCATCGATTCACGTATTTATTCATTGATTCAAGTATTTATTAATTGATTCACGTATTTATTCATTGATTCATATATTTATTCATAGATTCCCATATTTATTCATTGACTCACGTATTTATTCATTGATTCAAGTATTTATTCATTGGTTCACGTATTTATTCATGGGTTCACATATTTATTCATTGATTCACGTATTTATTCATTTATTCTTGTATTTATACATTGGTTCGCCTATTTATTCATTGGTTCACATATTTATTCATTGGTTCATGTACTTATTCTTTGGTTCACGTATTTATTCATTGGTTCACGTATTTATTCTCTGATTCACGTATTTATTCATTGATTCCCGTATTTACTCATTGATTCACGTATTTATTCATCGATTCACGTATTTATTCATTGATTCAAGTATTTATTAATTGGTTCACGTATTTATTTATTGGTTCACATCTTTGTTCATTGATTCACGTATTTATTTATTGATTCATGTATTTATTCATTGGTTCACGTATTTATTCATTGGTTCACGTATTTATTCATTGATTCAAGTATTTATTCATTGCTTCACGTATTTATTCATTGATTCACTAGTTTATTCATTGATTCAAGTAATTATTCATTGATTCCCGTATTTATTCATTGGTTCACGTATTTATTCATTGATTCAAGTATTTATTCATTGGTTCACGTATTTATTCATTGGTTCACGTATTTATTTATTGGTTCACGTATTTATTCATTGATTCCCGTATTTATTCATTGGTTCACCTATTTATTCATTGGATCACGTATTTATTCGATGATTCAAGAATTTATTCATTGATTCCCGTATTTATTCATTGGTTCACGTATTTATTCTTTGATTCAAGTTTTAATTCATTGGTTCCGGTATTTATTCATTGATTCACGTATTTATTCATTGGTTCAGGTATGTATTCTTTGATTCACGTATTTATTCATTGATTCCCGTATTTATTCATTTATTCAAGTATTTATTCATTGGTTCACATATTTATTCATGGGTTCTCATATTTATTCATTGATTCACGTATTTATTCATTTATTCCTGTATTTATTCATTGGTTCGCCTATTTATTCATTGGTTCACATATTTATTTATTGGTTCACGTATTTATTCATTGATTCCTATATTTATTCATTGGTTCTCGTATTTATTCATTGATTCAAGTATTTATTCATTGGTTCCGGTGTTTATTCATAGATTCACATATTTATTCATCGATTCACGTATTTATTCATTGATTCAAGTATTTATTCATTGGTTCACGTATTTATTCATAGATTCCCATATTTATTCATCGACTCACGTATTTATTCATTGATTAAAGTAATTACTCATTGGTTCACGTATTTATTCATGGGTTCACATATTTATTCATTGATTCACGTATTTATTCATTTATTCCTGTATTTATTCATTGGTTCGCCTATTTATTCATTGGTTCACATATTTATTCATTGTTTCACGTATTTATTCCTTTGTTCACGTATTTATTCATTGATTCAAGTATTGATTCATTGGTTCCGGTGTTTATTCATTGATTCACGTAATTATTCATTGGTTCACGTATTTATTCATTGATTCTCGTATGTATTCATTGATTAACGTATTTATTCATTTATTCGCGTATTTATTTATTGATTCAGTTATTTATTTATTGATTCACGTATTTATTCATTGATTCACGTATTTATTCATTGACTCACGTATTTATTCATTGATTCACGTATTTATTCATTGATTCCCGTATTTATTCATTGATTCACGTATTTATTCATTGATTCACGTATTTATTCATTGATTCACGTATTTAATCATTTATTCACGTATTTATTCATTGATTCACATATTTATTAATTGGTTCACGTATTTATTCTTTGGTTCACGTATTTATTCATTAGTTCACGTATTTATTTATTGGTTCACGTATTTATTCATTGATTCACGTATTTATTCATTGGTTCACGTATTTATTCATTGATGCACGTATTTATTCATTGATTCAAGTATTTATTCATTGGTTCACGTATTTATTCATTGATTCCCGTATTTATTCATTGATTCACGTATTTATTCATTGATTCACGTATTTATTCATTGATTCACGTATTTAATCATTGATTCACGTATTTATTCATTGATTCACATATTTATTAATTGGTTCACGTATTTATTCTTTGGTTCACGTATTTATTCATTAGTTCACGTATTTATTCATTGTTTCACGTATTTATTCATTGATTCACGTATGTATTCATTGATTAACGTATTTATTCATTTATTCGCGTATTTATTTATTGATTCAGTTATTTATTTATTGATTCACGTATTTATTCATTGATTCACGTATTTATTCATTGACTCACGTATTTATTCATTGATTCACGTATTTATTCATTTATTCCTGTATTTATTCATTGGTTCGCCTATTTATTCATTGGTTCACGTATTTATTCATTGATTCACGTATTTATTCATTGATTCCCGTATTTATTCATTGAATCACGTATTTATTCATTGATTCACGTATTTAATCATTGATTCACGTATTTATTCATTGATTCACATATTTATTAATTGGTTCACGTATTTATTCTTTGGTTCACGTATTTATTCATTGATTCCCGTATTTATTCATTGATTCACCTATTTATTCATTGGTTTACAAATTTATTCATTAGTTCACGTATTTATTAAGTGATTCACGTATTTATTCATTTATTCACGTATTTATTCATTGATTCACGTATTTATTCATTGATTCACGTATTTATTTATTGATTTACGTATTTATTTATTGATTCACGTATATTATTCATTGATTCACGTATTTATTCATTAATTCACGTATTTATTCATTGTTTCACGTATTTATTCATTGATTCACGTATTTATTCATTGATTCACATATTAATTAATTGGTTCACGTATTTATTCATTGGTTCACGTATTTATTCAATGATTCACGTATTTATTTATTGATTCCCGTATTTATTCATTGATACACGTATTTATTCGTCGATTCACGTATTTATTCATTGATTGAAGTATTTATTCATTGGTTACCGTATTTATTCATTGATTCACGTATTTATTCATTGGTTCACATTATTATTCATTTGTTCACGTATTTATTCATTGATTCCCGTATTTATTCATTGATTCCCGTATTTATTCATTGATTCACATATTTATTCATTGATTCACGTATTTATTCATTGATTCACGTATTTATTCATTGATTCACGTACTTATTTATTCATTTACGTATTTATTTATTGATTCACGTATTTATTCATCGATTCACGTATTTATTCATTGATTCAAGTATTTATTCATTGGTTACCGTATTTATTCATTGATTCACGTATTTATTCATTGGTTCACATTATTATTCATTGGTTCACGTATTTATTCATTGATTCCCGTATTTATTCATTGATTCACGTATTTATTCATTGATTCGCGTATTTATTCAATGGTTCACTATTTATTCATTGATTCACGTATTTATTCATTGATTCCCGTATTTATTCATTGATTCACGTATTTATTCATTGATTCACATATTTAATAATTGGTTCACATATTTATTCATTGATTCACGTATTTATTCATTGATTCCCGTATTTATTCATTTTTTCGCGTATTTATTCATTGGTTCACATATTTATTCATTGGTTCACGTATTTATTCATTGATTCCCATATTTATTCATTGGTTCACGTATTTATTCATTGATTCAAGTATTTATTCATTGGTTCCGGTGTTTATTCATTGATTCCCATATTTATTCATTGGTTCACGTATTTATTCATTGATTCAAGTATTTATTCATTAGTTCCGGTATTTATTCATTTATTCATGTAATTATTCATTGGTTCACGTATTTATTCATTGATTCACGTATTTATTCATTGGTTCTCGTATTTATTCATTGATTCACGTATTTATTCATTGGTTCACGTATTTATTCATTGATTCACGTATTTATTGATTGATTCACGTATATGTTCATTGGTTCACGTATTTAGTCATTGGTTCACGTATTTATTCATTAGTTCCGGTGTTTATTCATTGATTCCCATATTTATTCATTGATTCGCGTATTTATTCATTGATTCAAGTATTTATTCATTGGTTCCGGTATTTATTCATTGATTCACGTAATTATTCATTGGTTCACGTATTTATTCATTGATTCAAGTATTTATTCATTGGTTCACATATTTAGTCATTGTTTCACGTATTTATTCATTGATTCACGTATTTATTCATTGATTCGCGTATTTATTCATTTATTCACGTATTTTTTCATTGGTTCACGTATTTATTCATTGGTTCACGTATTTATTCTTTGGTTCACGTATTTATTCATTGATTCACGTATTTATTCATTGTTTCACGTATTTATTCATTGATTCACGTATTTATTCATTGATTCAAGTATTTATTCATTGATTCAAGTATTTATTCATTGGTTCACGTATTTATTCATTGGTTCACGCATTTATTCATTGGTTCACGTATTTATTCATTGATTCACGTATTTATTCATTGATTCACGTATTTATTCATTGGTTCACGTATTTTTTCATTGGTTCACGTATTTATTCATTGGTTCACGTATTTATTTATTGATTCACGTATTTATTCATTGGTTCACGTATTTATTCATTGATTCACGTATTTATTCATTGATTCAAGTATTTATTCATTGATTCAAGTATTTATTCATTAATTCACGTATTTATTCATTGATTCACGTATTTATTCATTGGTTCACGTATTTATTCATTGATGCACGTATTTATTCATTGATTCAAGTATTTATTCATTGGTTCACGTATTTATTCATTGATTCACTAGTTTATTCATTGATTCACGTATTTATTCATTGATTCAAGTATTTATTCATTGGTTCACGTATTTATGCATTGGTTCACGTATGTATTCATTGGTTCACGTATTTATTCATTTATTCACGTATTCTTTCATTGATTCACGTATTTATTCATTGGTTCACGTATTTATTCATTGATTCACGTATTTATTCATTGATTCACGTATTTCTTCATTGGTTCACGTATTTATTCATTGGTTCACGTATTTATTTATTGATTCAAGTATTTATTCATTGGTTCACGTATTTATTCATTGATTCACGTATTTATTCATTGATTCACGTATTTATTCATTGGTTCACGTATTTATTCATTGGTTCACGTATTTATTCATTGACTCACGTATTTATTCATTGATTCAAGTATTTATTCATTGATTCAAGTATTTATTCATTGGTTCACTTATTTATTCATTGGTTCACGTATTTATTCATTGATTCACGTATTTATTCATTGATTCACGTATTTATTCATTGGTTCACGTATTTATTCATTGATTCACGTATTTATTCATTGATTCACGTATTTATTCATTGGTTCACGTATTTATTCATTGGTTCACGTATTTATTCATTGGTTCACGTATTTATTCATTGATTCACGTATTTATTCATTGGTTCACGTATTTATTCATTGATTCACGTATTTATTCATTGATTCAAGTATTTATTCATTGATTCAAGTATTTATTCATTGGTTGACGTATTTATTCATTGGTTCACCTATTTATTCATTGATTCACGTATTTATTCATTGGTTCACGTATTTATTCATTGATTCACGTATTTATTCATTGATTCACGTATTTATTCATTGATTCACGTATTTATTCATTGATTCGCGTATTTTTTCATTGATTCACGGCGTCATATTAACAATCGTGTTCATAAAACATTTTTATAAACAAATCTTCCTTTAAACAAGCAGTCTCTGCACTTACTATACAACATATATTTATGCAACATACTTAATTGTAGCCAAACATTATCCATCATGTTACGCAATTTACCTTGTTGTTGTGTTATTCTTGGGCGCAGGAGGAAGGGGCAAATTAACTTGCTGGGCATACATCCCCGTGTGCGCTACGTCAGTTCCCTGATTATATAACAAGGAAAAGCCGTTTTCCTACGCAGCGGACTAATATAATGCCATTCTATACCGTATTGACATAATTTGACCGTAGGAGTTTTTTACTACCAATTATCCCCAGGCAGAATTTATAAACAGGGAAATAATTAAAAGCCTTCCTAATTTCCCTGGAGTAGCGATTGTTGGCAGCAACATTCCTAGCGGCCTCCATGCGCAGGAAATTACTTTCCAGGCTCTTTTAGTTAAATTGTTAAGAATATCTGGAATTGAATTTGTTCTACTTGGATGTTGTTTGTATGCGACATAGAAAGTGTTCGGGTTGCGGGTAAATAGGTCACAACTCAGGTGAGTGGATTTTGGATCGAGTAAGTGGGACAAATTTGATAGCCGGATCTCGATCAGATAAGTGGGACAAATCAGGTAAGTAGATGTTTGACCAAGTAAGGGGGACAAATCGAGTAAAAATATTTTGGATCGGGTAAGTGGGTATGTGATCGGCGGATCTCGGATCGAGTAAGTGGTAAAAATCGGATAAATCAATGACGAAACGGGTAAGTGGGTCAAGAATCGGGAAGCAGAAAACAAATAAATACTTCAGATTTTAAATAAAAATAGAACTGATTTTTTTTAATTATTTTTTAAAAGGGGTATTGGCCTACGTTTATACAGATCTGGTAAATCAAACATGTATTAAAAATTCTTCAGTTTCTAAAATGAAACTAAACCCTCCTAACGTTTTGGGGTTGGAAATATTTGTGTCTACAAGTAATTAAATAAGGCTGTGTTTTTAATAAATTATAAAATTGTGTTTACAGAGTGCATTATAAAACCTTTTGGAACGAGCCTTGTGAAGAGGGCGGACTGGGTAAATAAAAGAAGGGTGGCCTACTACATTGCCTACGGTCATCAATCAAGATATTATCCTTGAATAGCCTTTGCATTAATTTCAACTTATACATCAGTAGTGGAATAAACAGAGCTACGGCGGTGGGTTCATCCGCTGGTCCAATAAACAGTGTGAAATTGAGTGGTGTAAAAGATAAGCCGGGGTAACACATTAAGTGATGTACCACATTAAGTGGTGTAACACAATAAGTGATGTAACACATTAGGCAGTGTAACACAATAAGTGGTGTAACACATTAGGCGGTGTAACACAATACATGATGTAACACATTAAGTGGTGTAGCACATTAAGTGGTGTAACACATTAAGTGGTGTAACACATCACGTGATGTAGCACATTAGGTGGTGTAACACATCAAGTGATGTTACACATTAGGCGGTGTAACACAATAAGTGATGTAACACAATTAAGGGTTGTAGCACATTAGGTGGTGTAACACAATAAGTGGTGTAACACATTAGGCGGTGTAACATAATACATGATCTAACACATTAAGTGGTGTAATATATTAAGTGGTGTAGCACATTAAGTGGTGTAGCCCAACAAGTGGTGTAACACAATAAGTGATGTAACACATTTTTTTCTTGTGTGAGTAATGACTCTAAAGCGTAAAAGAAAAACCCCTCTGCTATAAATAACATTAAGCCAGCCACAAAAGCTTTATGCAGGTATCGCTAACACTGAATTTAATCAGAGGGATAAATTTCTATTCAGCTGTATACTGGACTGTGTTTACGTAAATGGACCAACTTAGACCCTGTAATGAAATAATGTTGGCGAAAGGGTGCACAAAGTGTTTGTGGGGAAATATCTAATAATTTATTACAGTGGCGCCGCCCTCTTGTAATCCAGCGCCCATGTTTTACACTTTACGCCTTGTATTTGTTGGCTGCAGCACGAAATAAACGCGGCTGCATTAGTGTTCACGCAAACTGTATTTTTATTTATGTTGGATCCAGAGGACCATTTATTGTAGCTCTAAGGCTCAGCCAGTGTGATAGTTGTCGTCTTAGGAAATGTAGGATTAGGTTGTGACGCAAAACCACTGTTCAGGATGCAGAGGAGGTATAGCAACTGTGTGCAGGTTCGCTTACCTGAAATGGACAGTAGCTCATCCTGAAATGAGCAAGGATGTGAGGAATCAGGCTTGCCAATATAACCGCCGTGTTAGTGAGTTTGGCTAAGGGCAGAGAACATGAGTAAATCTGAACGAAGGGCTGCTTTACACCTTCCCCGCGTTGAACTCACCATTACATTCCCTCGCCTTATGAAGCCATTAATGTAGATTGCGATATCGGTTTTTGTGTTTCTCTAGAAAAAAAATTAATTTACTTTAACGTTACCTATTTTTCCAAATATAACAACAGTCGTTATAACACTTGTCCTGACACAATGTTGAAATTCCTGAATACACTTACACTTGTAAGTAATTTCCATTACGTTCAAGTAACCAAGGACACAAAATGACAATATGTCAGACAATCTGTCTCAATCTCAGACGCAGTTTATGGCATGACAAAACCTTCGTCACCATGATTAATCGTTGTGAACGTACAAAGTCCAAACACTGCCTCAAGTAGTTAAATAGAAGTTATGGTATAGCTCTTCTGTGATTATCCACACTAATGACGATTTCTCTTTAAAACGCATATAACACAATAAATTTTCCATCTATTTGTGGTATAAAATATTTGATTATTTTACCCCAAACTAAGGTCAAATTTTGTTAATATTATCATTACCTTTTACAAATTTCAAATCATTATGTCATCTCTTTTATTCGAGCTTTTGTCTGAATTTCAACGACATTTTTCTCTTTCTAATTTCGCTTTGTTTCAACAAAGACACTTCCAGAGTCACAAACACACGCTCAAAATAAATATTGATGTCAGTTCCACACGTTGTATGGCGCAGAATGGAGGTTATCTCTTGGGGTGTTGTAGCTGTTGACAGTGCATGAGGCTCCTGATGACGTCAACATGCTACATTGTTGTAAAACTGGCAACGCTGCACTCCTGTACAGCGCCGTTTCGTCTACAGTTGAAGTCTCCCGAACAAACATACTGCATGAACAATGCACGGCATCGAGCCTCAAATATACCTGCGTCTAATTGTAAAATTAATAATGCACACAATTTGCAAATAATATTAACAATAAATTTACCTGCTACAATTTAATTTACTAACGTTACATTTATTTTGGATCTAATTTTATTGAAACATAAATTCGAGCGTTTTACATTATTATGGTCTTCTCTTGGGTCGATCCACACATATTATATAATTTATGAATTGTAGGCGCCAGCTGCCTCTGTGGGGGAGGGGGTTCTTACTAAAAGCAATTTTGGTCAAACAGCAGACAAGCAAAAAGGCAAATATACAACGTTATTGTCAAATAAGTTTTTTTTTGTTTATGTAAAATCAGAAGACATGTGTATCATATTATTGTGGTCTGGGTGCCCGTTCTAAAATTCACACGGATTAAAATGTTTATAAGAAAATAGCTTCGAAGTGAAACGAAAACTTTACAATGGCTTGATATTCTTACTTTCCGTGTAATATTATAAGTAATTTATTCCATATATTTATGGACACTTCAAATATGTTCTACGAAAATTAAATACAGCTCAACAGAAAATCCTTTTATTGAAATAATTCACAATTTATTACTAAGAAACCAACAAGGGTTACTAAGTAACCAATAAGGGTAGGCTTAGCCAATCTGCGACTTACTTAGGTAGGCCTACAACTAAACCAAGGTTCCTCAGCGACCTATCTCAAGGTCAAGCTGAAACACATCTTCGCCGAGGCCTTGAAAAAACTAATTACTTCATCCAACGCTCGTCCTTGGAGTTCAGGCTGTCTCTATTCATCCTATCTCAACACTCAGAAGCCACTGGTCGGAGTTTGCTAACCCAGTTGATATCGCGGCTGAGATAATCGTGCTTCAAAATAAGCCAGAAAAGATTAGCGCAGACCGGTTGGGAAAGACTCACTGGGAGAGCCTCAGGTAATGTTTGCTTCTATATCCTTTACACCGTATCTACTGTACTAAACATTTCTCCCCACTGTAGCGTGTGTCTGGAGTACACCAAGCTAGGAGAGATTTGCAGGTGTGGCATTGACAGTAGGCGCGTACTTTGTCAACTTTTTCGTTTTTGTAACGAGATGAGGAAAAGACTACAACCTTTGAAAAAAAAACAGGCAACAGACCTTAATTACCGGCAATGTAGTTACTGGCCAAACCGTATATTGTTTTTTGTGTTTATAAACTATGTGAAGGAAGCCGCAGCGCCAACAATATACTGATTGCAGCTGTTATAAACCTGCGATAGTAGGACAAACGTTTTACTGACACTTCACCAAATTATCCCGTGCTTTACAACTTTCCACTTTAAATCTTCACGTACTTTTACTCTCTCCGAGCCGACTATGTACAGTCGGTGTGTTTTGTACATCCCATTAATCTGAACGTGGTACAGCCGCTAATACTTTATTTTGATTAAAAACAAAATTTTAACTTTTCTCATTTGTCTACCTTAATCCAAAGTTTCCTTTCTAGCAGCGCTGCATTTGTCGCGCAATCGTTCCTATCCACGGGAAATGTCTCTCTCTATAAAGCCAGAGACTGTGCTGACGTATCTCAAAGAAATCTTTTTTTTGACAGAATAGCAAGCAGACAGGGTCCCCATTACTGTCACTGTGAAATGGGGACTATTACCATACAAATGTTTTAACATTGGAAAATTTTAAATGTAAATGTGGATTATTTAAAACTCTAATTAGTTAATTGTTATTATTAATAGTTAATGTTATTAATAATAAATAATACCCTTACTTTAATCACTCCTAACTTATTTCAGTCTTTTTATGCTATTACTTTAATAATACGAACAGTTGATTCAATTAATTGATAAGATAGGATTCCACGCAACAGCTGTTTTCTTAATCTAGTATTGTGGATCGCCCCAAACCTTTATATTTAAGTTTCAAATGTTTAATTAAATACTAAACATTATACCCTGTGGTAGAAGGACCCCCTCATGTAACGCAACCCTTAGCACAAAGTTCTAAAAGTCTATAGTGAAACATATATATATATATATATATGAATGAGGAATTAATACTGCGTTAAACAATAATGTCGGGCAAGGCGAGTAGACAATCAAATACTGTTTCAGGTATGACCAATATTCCACTGGAACACTTAGAAAGAGTTTTTTTAACAACCAGCGGTAGAGTTTAGTGCTTGAGTACACTCAACACACCGGGAGCGACCACAAGACAAATCACTAGCCTAGAGTCTAAATACTGTTATTGCGGCTTCTCTTACTTTTACACTCGCGTTAGGCGGGATGAATGAAATAACACAGTCTAGACCAAAGTAATTACTCACTTTACAGAAACAAAGCACGTGGCACGAAATAAGCAATTAATATTACACAATGAACCCCAAAGTGATATTATCATTAAAAAAGACTTTAAATGCAGTTGTTCATTTAATTACGGTTCAACAATTAAACAATGTTTGGTACCTTATAGCGTATTTGTTCCCAACCAAACAATAATTGACATTGCTTTAATAGATTCAAAGTTACTTTCAGTGAAGAAGCTCCCAGATTAAATGTAAGAAAAGAAACCATAAAAACTTAAAAAACCAATATGATAAAAACCATAACATCTACAAACCATAGAAACTTAAGGAAACCTATATGAGGAAAAATATAATAACTACACTTTAGCATTACGCGCCGCTTGCGAGAGCTGCATCTAATGACGTAAGTAACTTGCAATTAGCCGTATGTTGTGCGACTCTGCCAGGTCCCATTGCATTCAACGCGTAACAATTGCGAGTGGTGACGTCAGTAAATTAGGAGTTACAGACTAAAGCAGGTTGAGAGTGTATTTACAGAGGAAACTTGCAAACAAAACAGCTGTAGATTAATAGCAGCGGAGACGCCCTACTGCCGAACCTTAATGGTTAATGTTGCTCTTTTCTATAGAGTAAAGAGAATGTTTTAACAGCCACTACATCTTTACCCGTCCAATACACACCTGGACTAACGAGATACGGTGTATTAAAAGAGTATGAATGATTAAAGTAAGGGAATAAATGTGATAAACACGAAACTAATAAAAGTGAAAGTAATGACGCTACTATTGAAAACATACAACACGGGGATAAAGAATTACAAAATAACCTATTTGCATTATTTAGCAAAGGGCTTGACATGAATTACGTAAAAATACAACGAAAATATTGAAGATAGATAATGCGGTCGTTACAATCAACTGTTGACCTAAATAGCGCGATCTGCGTCAGTTAATTCAAAATGCATTTACACGAACTATGCAACCACCACATGGCTCCTGATAAGCTAGAATCGATTGTGTTTGCGCAAACTCGATTACCTGCTAAATAGGCTTGCATTATATAACTGGTTATGCAGCAAAGCCTAGGGTAAACATGCATCTACCCTTTTGGTAAACCTGACTGTAAAATGGAGAAATGTCGTCGTCCTCTTGGCGAGCTTTTATCAATAACGTCCTACTTGGAAGGTTTTGTGCAAGACCTAAACTCATCAGATTCTCAGAAAATAAACTGGGTAATACAGTTTGTGTTTAACTAATGTATATATTTTTAATTAATTCACAAATATAAGGGCAATGCTTAGAAATTATTCTAGCGCTCAAAGTAAAAAACGATTGAGCTAAACCTAATGGTGGAATCTGTAGGATTGCTGAGCATAGGCCAGCACGAGACTGGAGATGTACCAAGGGCAGCCACGACGACAGATACGTGCTGACTGTCTTCTCACATAGAAACCCGTTTCTCTTCCCGTTGGAAGATACTGCGCTGATTTCTATCAAAGACTCTGGGACAACATCCTTCTGACCACCTTCACCAGGTTTCAGCAACACCTACTTATCCAAGCACCAAGTGGTACATTTGTCTTACATTATTTGCTCTAACCTTCTGGACACAAAGTTCTGCCTAGTACGCGCTAAAAAACTTTAATAAAGTTCCACTATTTTTTCATGTACTTGTAAGTAAATCAGTGGTTCAATACTAAAGGCACATGTGTACTTGTACACGTAGGACCCAGGAAATGTATACGCATTTAAGGTAACTGGATTCTTACACGCATTGCGTCTACGTTTACCCTTTATCTGCAATAACACTTTGCAGATATTTATTTACTTTATTTACCACATATTTATTTACGTCATGGTAATAGTTATTTCGTTATAACAGTAATTACGTTATTTACAATGTAGAATCGTTTGTTTAGTCTGGTGAGTGGTTTGTTCCTCTAAGTTTACTACTTTATTAGTTTTTATCATAGTTTTTCTTCAAACTGTTTTAATACAAGTAAAATGTATTTCATGACGTAAATAACAATTTCAGAAATAAATTGTTTTTTATATTCTCATGTGTATTCTACTTGTATTTGTACTAGCTTGCTATTATTGTAACGTGCGTTAATGTCTCCGTTACAGTGACCACACAATAACTATGCCCGTTGTGGGACGGGACCGTATTGGTGAGCTTAGGCGGCTTCATTCCCTAATGTGATTGTGTACACCGAAATCTAATGGAGCGTGAGTTCCGATTGGAAACATCTCTAAATTAAATAGAAATGCTATTGCAAGGCTGATTGCACGTGAGAGAGGCAAAGATCCTTTATTTTCTTACTTATTCGGTTTCTATTTCAGCTCTAACTGTCTGCGTCTGTATTAGCTGACTAGACAACAGCTGGCCACATTTTGAACTTTGTTTCTACTCCTCTGTTTGTATTTTGTATAGAATATTCCGAGAACAAATCCTTTTGTTTTCGAAGCTTTAATCAGAGCACCCTTTCTATCGTCGAACAAATCTTCATTGTTACCCCAAAGCAATTATTACTAAAATAAAAATGGAGTTCATGAGAGCTAAGCACTCCTCTCCGTGTTTACAATCTGCCGTGCTAGTTTCCCGTTACAGTTCTGGAAACGTGTTACTATTATATCAGTAAACCTGCCCAGGATCGTTACGGAGAGGGACAATCTATGATTGCACTCGTAAAATTTTACACTCAGATCAGTTCTCATCTTTCAGAAACCTTAAATAATAATGCCAACTTTACAAACCAAGAGATGCATGAATGTAGGTTAAAACAATAATATGGACAAACAATATCTTCTGTAGATGCACACGAGACCTGCTTTATAAATAATCGTGACTGAAAATTACTTAAAAACGTTACGAAACGAACATGACAACCAATAACTTTAAATTTCTAGCCTACAATTAGCAAACACGCCGTTCGGTTGGAAACGGCTAATTGCCCAACATGATGACGGCGCGTAATCAGAAACTTTGGCAAAAGATTTGTTACAGTTGGTTTCTAATTAGTCCAGCTGTAGACAACTGATTACCCGCCAGTTCCGGTTCCGATGATTGGTTCTTCGAGCTACGAGTCCGATCAACACAAACTTACATAGAACGACTAGTAATTACCGAATGCCCGAGTGTTTCTGGGACTTACTTTAAATCCTCCACGGCCGTGTTCTAGATCTCTTATGCTTCGTGTCGCCTTGTTTTCTTTTTTCTGTTTTATTGCAGCAAAATCTTTAGTTTTCTATCAGTTTAGATCAAACCAATGTCTACAAAAGTCTAATAGTATTGTGTTTCTCTATGAAAAACGTTACAAAGTTAAGTCAGTGCATGAGTACAACGGTGAAACAGAACGAAGTATAACTATTGTCTATTGGCAACCATGCGCGGTCATTTTATTGGTAAATTTTCAGAATAGTTTAGCAGTAACAAGACAGAGCTGTACAAAATGTAAAATCAGGTAAAAAGACAATTTTTGTAGAATACGGTGAATTCAAGTCTCCAGCCAGACAATCTAGGAGGGCAGTCCCTATCCATGTAGTGACGTCACCTTAGTTACAAGACCAGCCCCATCATACATCTATCTATGGACGTGAGGGAAAATTTAAAAGCGCTCTAAACGTGTTAACTGATATAATTAAATATATTTATATTTTTATCCGTTAGTGGGTAAACACCTCTCTTGCATCTATCCAATCTGATGCCTCTTTTGTAAGGAAATGTACCTGAGTAGGACTACTTCAGGTAAGGACCTTGCTCACGTGATGACATAGTCTTCCAATGTCCTCCACCAAGACAAACCCTTCCTAACCCTCCTGTAGCAGACATGACGACTGGTAGCACTATAACTTCAACAAGCTCTACAGTTACATAAACTCAAACACTACCACAGGTGTGACGTCATCATAACACTGCTCACGAACTACCTGGTAGCTTAGCACAGATGATGAGTTAACAGTTGTGGGGAAGAGAACTATATTGGTAGGGTTAAAGGCTGTTTGTAACATTTCAAATAAAAATTTTAATTCACAGTTTACATTTTAAATCTTATGTTTACTCACTTTTGAATGTAGTTTCTTATATGAAACGCCTTACCTAAAAACGAAAACAATTTGTTAGTAAAAATTAATCAATAAACAACACAATTACTAAAATAGTTATTGCTAATTACTTGGACTATTTTATTGCAATATGTATTGTGAAGTCTGTGATGAATAATTCATGTAGATAAACTTACTTGTAAAGTCCCGCCTTGCACTTAGTAAATTGTACATAAACAGGAAGATTTCATTGTCTTTCGAGAGATGGAAAAGAAGGTGAAGGTGTTGGAAAAGGATAAAAGGTGTTGGAAAAGAAGGTGAAGGTGTTGGAGAAGAAAATAAGGTGTTGGAAAAGTTGAAAAGGTGTTGGAGAAAAAGAAAAGTTATTGGATAACGAGGAAAGATGTTGGAGAAGGAGAAATGGTGTTGAAGAAAGAAGCTTGACGTTGAGGATGGAGAACAGATGTTAGGAAAGGATTAAATGTAATGGGGGAAACATGGTGTAGAAGAAGGAAGGATTATTGGAAAAAGAGAATAAACGTTGAGGAAGTAGAAAAGAGTATGGAGAAGAGGGACGATGTTGGAGGACTAGAAAAGATTATGAAAAAAGAGGAAAGATGTTCGAGAAGGAGAAAAGATGTCGGAGAAAGTAAATGTATAAGAGGAGAAAATGTGTTGGAGTAGGAGAAAATCAGTTGGAAAAGGAGAAAAGGTATTTTAGAAATAGAAGAGGTGTTGGAGATTGAGGTGTAACTCTTGGAATGGAATAAGAAAGTATTGCAGACGGAGAAAAGCAAAGAAGCACTGTAACAAAAATTTTGAGAAAGCATTTTGAAGACAAACGAGGTTTCAGAATATTTTTATGGTTATTAAAGTAATAAATGCAAATCCCTTGGACAGTTGAAGGAAGGAGTTTTACACATCAGCTACAACTTTCTAGATACGTTAATAAAGACTTTGGTAATTTCCTGTACTTCGTTGTAGGTTACGGCTATTCGTGTTGTTATTTACAAAAATCCGTATTGTTATTTCCTCGATAAATTGGATTAAGGAACTTTATGTTCCTAAAATGCCAACAATTTGATTTTGTTGATTCTAGAGAAAAGTATTTCAGATCCCTTGGGAAGGAGAGTGTTGAGGACATCTATTTTGCAGCAGAACGTGTTCGTCCTCTTTTTGGCGGATCGCCTTGGGTTATTAAATAAAGTTATATTTTTGTTTTTCAGAGGTAATGGGATTTTCGAAAGAAATATTTAATAACGTTTCAATATTTTCATTCATAATATAAAAGAAAAATCACTGACACATCACGAAACAGTTTTGTGACAATTAAGGCAACTCTTCCAAGAGACCCTTTCGAATACGGTTATAAAGGTACGCACAAAAACAGTGTTTATTTTCATAAAACCTTTTGCAATCATTACAAACAAGTAAAAAAAACATCTCTAAAACGTCATCTAAAACAGTAGTGTATTTACAGAAACTAAGTAATAAAGGTTCTAAACCTTTCGTAAGCACATGGTCTCTCAAGCTACTCTTCTCTTTGATTCTGTCTGCACCCAACTCTCCTCTGGTAAGCCATCTTATCTTACTTTACAACCTGTCCCTACTCTTACAAACGACCGTTAAATTCCTTTCGTTGTCCTATAACCAAGGGTAGTTCTTCTTCTATAAACATGAAGTACCAGTGATCCTATCTGTTATCCCAGACGACGCCTCCTTAATCTCGTCTATATTTCCGACCCTAATAAACAAGTAACTGATATTTGTATCGTGGTTATAGGACCCCAAGTATGACAGTATTGGCTACGACAGATAGGAACGTGTCATAAAATCACCTGGTACTGGATATCAGAGATTGGTTACATGTACATGGTAACGTACCTCACATAGAGCTATCTACTCGTGAAATGTGCATAGAGAAGGGTAGGTGGGATTAGGTGGAGTCACACAACTGGGGTGAAGGGAGGAAATACTTGCTACCTTGTCCAATTAACTGAGCGCCCTCGGCGAGGTTATATATACTCAAACTCTCTGCCTTCATCACTGATCTAGAATCATCAACTATTATCGACTACATATCAGCATAAAAATAGCAGGTGTTTTACCAAAGCAGGGCCCAAAACGTGCAGCTAGCTCCTTCTGTAATGTACATACGGGAGATTGCTTCGATACCTATAGGATAAAGTATTATCCTTTGTGTGCATTCTAAAACTATTCTAATATGTATTAATTGTTTACTCAATTTACCTGGAGATAGGTTAGTAAAAAATGTTTAGTAGGAAGAAATGTGAAAACCTTTAAGGGGTGGAGAGAAAGCAAGAACATAAGTAAGACAAAGCAGCTATTAGAGACATTATAACTTATGGATGGTAGTCCAAGGAAGCGGCGAAACGATACGTATAAATATAAGTTACACGTTAAAGATAGGTTGTATACATTGAGAGGAGAATTGAAGAAAAACTAGTTCAAAATCAACCTAATTTATGTGACGTGTTTTCATGAGAAAAATATAAGATTTTATAAACAATTTAAACATTCCGCAACTTTTATTCTACCCCAGCGTTTATGTCCCTACAGGTTGTTTGTAATGCGACCAGATACAATGTGACGGGGAATGAAAGCACACGAAACCAATAATTAATTTCCCTTAAGCCTCCCTACACGGGATTCGATAATCGATATTCTTTGTAGCAGGTAAATTGAGTTCAGGGGTAAGGTAAATGTGACTTTTTTACTCTTACATCAATCGATTTTACAAGGGAACAGAGACGTAATCATACAAACGACAAATTGCAAGGAGATTGGACTTCAGATTCGTTTATCGACGTAAATGGTGGAACAAAACCGGTCGTGATGTCATGTAAAACTGTCAATAAAGTCTCTTAATATTGATTAAATTCTTTATTTCAAAACATTACGGAACTATAATAATGTAAATCAGCGTGTCTGGCATATTTTCCTTGACTTGGGCTGTTTAGTTTAAAGAATTCCAAGCGGTAAAAAACCTTGAGTGTGGTGGTAGTTTCTGTGCCTTCACTTCCTTTCATGTTTTTCCCGGCCAACTCCTCCTCTTCTATTCGATTACTAACTGATGTTACCACTCCCCTTGTCCGAGTCACTGACTGTCATCACTGACTTATTTTACCACTCACCTTGTCCGAGTCACTGACTGTCATCACTGACTGATTTTACCACTCAACTTGTCCGAGTCACTGATTGTCATCACTGACTGATTTTACCACTCACCTTGTCAGAGTCACTGACTGTCATCACTGACTGATTTTACCACTCACCTTGTCCGAGTCACTGACTGTCATCACTGACTGATTTTACCACTCAACTTGTCCAAGTCACTGATTGTCATCACTGACTGATTTTACCACTCACCTTGTCAGAGTCACTGACTGTCATCACTGACTGATTTTACCACTCACCTTGTCCGAGTCACTGACTGTCATCACTGACTGATTTTACCACTCAACTTGTCCAAGTCACTGATTGTCATCACTGACTGATTTTACCACTCACCTTGTCAGAGTCACTGACTGTCATCACTGACTGATTTTACCACTCAACTTGTCCAAGTCACTGATTGTCATCACTGACTGATTTTACCACTCACCTTGTCAGAGTCACTGACTGTCATCACTAACTGATTTTACCACTCAACTTGTCCGAGACACTGACAGATGTTACCACTCACCTTGTCCGAGTCACTACCTGTCATCTTCCTAGCCTCTTCGTACATCAGATGTTTTTGTTTATTTGATTTATTGAACTTTTCATTTTTCTTCAGTTAATTGTTATTTTTATATTTGTTCAAATGTATTTATTTTAACCTTCACGTTTTTGTCCACTGACGATGCTTCAGCAGCCATCTTGCAAAATATTTATAAATATTTGTCGCGGATAAATACATTTTTTCAATAAGGTTTCTTGTGATCAACTGTGAGGCTATGTATTACGTAAAAGTTTAGACCTCATGAATGAGGCTATCTTTTAGGTTATAATTTCGTGGAAACAGAGTTATTTGATAATATTTTTAAGTTATTTATCAATATAATTATAATAAATATAAATTTATCCACAGCTAACATTGCCTAGTTGTTATTTTATTTGTTGTTTATTTTATTTGACTTCCCTAACTTTTTATATTTTTCAGTTTTATCCAAAGTGAGCTTTCTATACAATTACCACGTTTCTGAAATGGCCAATCTGGACGTTGCAACTTACACATAGGATTCATGCTGACAATATCCTTAAATCTGCAGGTGATTCATTGTTGCGTATTACATAAATATTTTGCCATTAATTAATCCCGGGCTGGGACCTCAAACCACTCGCAGTGAAAGCACTTACAGTACAACCGTCTCCTACCGCGAGCGTAGCGCCACGGGGCTTCTCCATTACACCACCCATTATACCCGTATTATTCCTCTCTTTTATATTATTTTGCACATTAATTCAGAAACGAGAAATAATTTTAAAGAAAAAAATGGCCGCACGACAATTGAGGACAACGTATTGAATTTCGTAGACAACGTATTGATATACCACCTAATTTATAGCCTGTATAGCAATTGTTTGGGGATGCACCGAACTCCCTTCACTGCCGCGCTATAACTGCGTTGCTCTTACCTGAAACCCTACATATTTACCCCTTAATCTCTTTAGAATTATACTCCCTTCCCCAGATTTCTTGTAGACGAGTCAGTTATAAGGTGCCTGTTCCTATATATATATATATATATATATATATATATATATATATATATATATATATATTTATATATTTATATAAATGCATATTTAATATATAATATATATATTATATATATATACATATATGCATACGTATATACGTATGCATATATATATATATCTCGTATATATATATATATATATATATATATATATAGAGAGAGAGAGAGAGAGAGAGAGAGAGAGAGAGAGAGAGAATATACCCAATAAGAGAGAGGGGAGTATAATCGCAAAAGCAGCGTTTACTTGCTTCCAAATACAACGTATTTCGGAATTTCCACCACCGAGTAAAAACCACGCCTGTAAAATCGTCCACTCTGCAAACAAATCATCGTCTCTTGACAAGATTTATCTGAAAGCTATCGACAATGGTTCAGTCAGCGTGAATGGGAACTCTTCCGTATATGTCACTGAGATGAGAGATTTCAGGCTTTTAGGATAAGTCAAGCCAGTGAACGCAACGAGGGGAAGGAAAGGACGCCTTGTAATTTGATTAAAGATAGCTTACATGCATCGCAACTTAAAATTAGCGTCAAAAGAAGCGTTACGAAATCAAGGTTTAAATTATTTGTCACAACGAATCAGTATTTTGAATAAAATGTTAGAAAAGTAACACACTGCTGTTAACTAAAATGAAATTCTTATATGCATAGAAAATTGTTAAATACAAGAATATTCTATGTTGCTTAAAAATACCGTTAAGTATATGTACAGAATATTATTACTCTAATCCTTTTATGATTTCATTGAACTATACTTCAGCAGAATATTAGAACAACAATAATAATTTCTTTAGCTATTTGCATTTTTTTTTAATTAACGCAAAATGCCAACAATGCGCGAGGGTGAACAAACAAGACTCTTCCCCCAGGAGATTGAGTAGAGCATTACTTGGTGTCAGTTAATGCTCTCCTTTTCCCAGATAGAGGAAATTATTCCGCCCTACCTAACTCTTTTCTTAGCTCTACCTAACTCCACCGACACTTATCCATTTTCTTCCAGCGTGCTGAGGAGGACAGATAACTATTTCTAAACCCGTTAGTATGTAGGTAGATATAGTATACTTCGGAGGATAGACCATGCTACTAGGGGCATTTCTGCCCTACCTTCGTAGGAGGTACTAGCCATACTGGCTTTGACGCTGTGAGCCACTGCTTAAGTCCTTGTATACCCGCCTGCCCTGGGCCTTTCGTGTCTGTCTCCTTCCAGTAACTCACGACTTAAGTATTGGGTAGCAAACATTATCCTACTTCCTTATCTTACGGCCCAGGTATTGGGTAGCACACGTCTGTCTGCTTTCCTCATCTCACGGCACCGATTTTGGGTAGCGCACGTCTGTCTAGTTTCCTTATCTCACGGACCAGGTATTGGGTAGCACACGTCTCTGTGCTTTCCTTATCTCACGGCTCAGGTATTGGGTAGGACACGTTTGTCTGCTTCCCTTATCTCACGTCCCAGGTATTGGGTAGCACACGTCTGTCTGCTTTCCTTATCTTACGTCAGTGAAGCCGAGAAAATGGTAATAGTAGTGGAGTGGAGATGATAATGGTGGAAGTTATCGTGAGAGGCTTTTGTGATGGCAGCGTTTATCTTGATCGTGGAGTCGAATTTGGAGTCACCGGCAGGACTTGGTTTTACATGTAAAGATTCCCAGTCATGAAATTTGTCATATAAACAGAGAAACAAACCTCTCGTGTTACGGGGTCTCCATAATCGTATAAACGTGAAATGAAGTTGATTAAAAGTTCAAAAGACTGACACATGCGACCAGTAAGTAACTGGAAGCCATATATTCTGAACTTTTGCCTCGTTTCAACCGTCAACGGTTCCAAGATGTAATCTATCTGCTCCCGATCGCAAGCAATGACAGAAGCGCTGCAGGAGCGAATCTCTCGATTTACAAACGATATAGTTCTGTAATGGAATTAGCAAACCTTTGCGTCACCACATTAACAGACCTTGTAAATGCGTGCGATTATCGGAATCAAGTTTTAAAATATAATTTATATTGTACATCTCAGAATTTATTGTTCTATGTGGTTTTAAATTTAAAATTATAAAATCAAGATTGTATTTATTTGTTTATTTTCTAAAACTGTCTCTTTATATAATTACAAAACTGTAACGAATGCCTCTAACAAAATGAATTTAACGACATTTTATCACTAACGAAAGGTAAAAAGATAGTTCTGAACAAATGGAACATATTTCTACGAGGGTTGAGAGACTTCAGTAGTACATCCGTGTGTGTAAGCCTGAAGTCTCTCTATCGGATGCAGAGTTGAGGGCTTACTATTCCATAGTGAAACAAAAACGAGGTACGGAAGGACATGACGTACGGAGGAGTGTGGCTCTCAAAGGAAGTCTCAAAAAGGTCTCCCCAGAAACCCACCAGTTAACATAATGTAAATTATAAAGTGATTGTCCTCTATAGGTGTTGAGTTAGCTGCGGTCCGGAAGAGGTACAAAAAAACCTTTCATTGTAATAAAGGTTAGGTTTAAAACAAATCTGCAAACAGAAGAAGCCATTAATCACATTCTCGAGTCTAAATGGAACTATATTTTACAGTTACCACTTCCAGAAACATTACAATTCGTAAAGCTAAATATTATGCACGGAAATGTTGAATGTATTCGAACAGCGCCCTCTGCAGTGTGTGATATGTACATATAGTTCACTCCTTAACCAAAAGGATTTTAACGTTCGATGAGCAAGCATTGTTTCATTTAGAGATTTCTTCGTTGGACAACATGCAATCTGATATCTTCCTTTGGCCACGCACTCCTGTCTAGCATAAGTAACGCTTAACTCTTGTCTCTCACGCAATACTCCTCTTCATCTGACACTACTCTCCGTTATACTGAATTAATCCTAGACATAACAAATCCATGACCTGCCTCGTCAACGTTTCCCTTCCGACCTGTTTTTCCGAAAGTTCAAAAAAACACATGTGCCAAGTTCTAGCAAGTCTTGGCACCCGAAAAGAATCTCCAAATAACTTTCAGATCTTCCGAACCTTTATACATGTCCCGGTATTAGGTTCTAGCTAATTTCTATTCTAAATTTTTAATACAAACATTTATTCACAAAATTAAAGTTTATGAATTTTTGTTCAATCATTTTCAGCATTTTCATGAACTCGTAGAGTTCGATGATACTCGATACACTACAAGCTCTTCAAAATGCAAACACTGTCGGTAAAACACTTATACCAGTTAATATGATATTATAACAATCGATTTCTTTATTAATACTGTGTAAATAATAAAAAAAGATAATCGATTCCAATTATTCATTGTTTCACTGATGCGCTTTCTGAGGAAATGCGTGGAAATTATTTTGTTAAACATTAAGAAGCCCATAAAACCACTCAACATAAGCCTGGAATGTCTGCATAATTGCCGACATTACGTGTACTAGGCTATTCCAGTACAGTAGGTCTGTCGTCATTAGTTTTCGGATATGTATAAGCAGACGCTAAAGATTTCGGTCACGTAGCGCCCCCTCACGACTCTCGTGTTTTACAGGAATTACGGCTCCCACACGCTGCGGAATGTTTTGTTGAAATCTCTGTAATTATATGAAACACTGCGCGCGGGAATTTGTTGCGGGGATATAAAAGCAGTCGGTATATACTTTGCTAATGTTTGTACGACTAATTACGTCGCTCAGTTACTAGGATACAGCAATGGTGGGCGTACTTTGCTGATAGGTTGAAAATAAATTCTTTCCGATTAATAAAAATTACGATTAAAACTTTGCTTTCAAATAATTCAATTTTCAATAGACATTCATAAAATATGTCGTATGATATTTATTAACATAACTTTGGGTATGGCGTTATTGGTAAAGTAAACCTAATAAACCTGGCTTGGTTTTAATCAGTTTATCAGTTAAATATATTTACCTTCACCGAGTATGAAGTAATATAATTTCCTCTAACTTACTCCAATGTACAATACAGTATAAAACATAACCTCAAAGTAACAACTGTTGTAATTTACTTTTCCCCTATTCCTAGTCCTAGGAGATGAATATGCCCTTTCCATTACTCTATTTGATTTCATATACCTTTCCTTCTATTTCTCCTTATAAAGTGCTGTAACAGGTAGACACGGTTTTGTAACACAAAAAAATATGTTTATTTCAATTTCGACAAGTACATCTTTTACGCCTCCACCCTTGGCTTTTCCTTCGGAAGATATTAGTGACTATTGTGGCCAAAAGAAATACGTATTTGGGACCAAATATTTTAATTTTTTGCAGGTTTTTAATTTTCATATTATTCTAGTATCGAGATGTGACTCTTTTTATTTGTGTAGGAAGTTCTAGGATGCGCTTTAGCACCTGGACATATGGTGCGTGAGTTGTAAAGATTCCGACTCAAAACGTTTCTTATAAATCTACTTTGATTATTCGGCAACTCGTAACTATTGGGACGTTAAAGTCTCCCCGAACACCTTGCCTATCAACATCGTCAGATTAAATTAAATTCCGAATTTAGTATCGTTAAAGTCTCCACGAAGTCCTTTGCTACCAACATCGTCTGATATAGTCGAGTAAAAATAAATTCCGACATTAGCCTAATTACATACATTATCCTTATCCTCTTTAAAATTTTGCCTGATAAATCGTTGAACCCTAAAGTGGCACCACTGTCGGAACAAAGAGATATTATACATTGGTTAAAATTGATATAATGATGAACTACAAATATCTCTATCTTCTCATTACTTTTGACTTGCCATCTGGACATTACTTTACGTATACATTACATTCGCCAAAACTCCAACTCTTCAACAGGTGCGTGGGGGATCCTAAAAAGCCTGTCAACTCGAAAAACGTTCCATCACTGTCCCCAAGTCATGCCATTTACTTACTCATGAAGATTTATCATTCCAAATCAAAACAAAGTTTGGCCGCGAGTGGTTTGTGTTCCAAGCGAAAGATTTATAACTGGAAAAACAATTTTGTGTGGATTATAGCGGGACGTTCGTTTTTGGGTCGACATATCGGAGCAGTGTTTCGCAGGGCCCAATGGGGATTCGCTTTAACATTGGGGATTATATTTTTATTGTTATGTCAGAAGAATGTTTTTTTTTTTATATTTCAATGCCTTCATATTTATATTACTTTACAAATATATACATTTCGAATTAAAATCGAACGCTCGAAAGTGCAATAGGAAGCAGAAGACTAAAATTAAATGCAAAACAGGATCCAGAAGCAAAACAAATTTTGAATAAAAAGTTTATTTCATCCAATTAGTCCCAAATATTTGACGTTAGTAGTACAATACATTTTGATTTATAATATTTTAATAACGTTTAATCTCATTCTGTTTTTTACAATGCTTTTTATTAGTTTCTTTGTAATTTGATTGTTGACGGAGATAATTTTAACGGTGGAGTACAACAAATGTTACGAATATTTCATACACTTTAGAAATAAAGCAACCAATACAGTACATTGAAGTACTAAGTATACAGGATCACCTCACACGCACATAGGTAAGTATAAACTGTCCTATTTGTAACAAAATACTCTATATATTTCTTCATTATACGTAATATTAGTTACTTATATTGACATACAACTGATTTAAATCTAGATCCAAAACTCGTTTTGAATAATACCTTACATCCATCCAATTAGTCAGTTAGACAAACGGTGCATAATAGCACAACACATTTTTGTTCATATTATTATAATAATGTTTATTAGCGCTGTGTGTTTTTCAATACCTAGGGTTTCTATTGATTTTGTGGCACTTTTTATAGTTTTATTCTTGACGAAGAAAACTTTAATGGTGGACCACAAACAAATGCTACAAATAATTCGTACACTTTATACATAAAACCAATATTACAATAGGTTGAAATTCTAAGCCTTCGCGATCATCCATAGCTCCTGCATAGTATATAACCTTTACTATTATACCATAAATACACTGAATCTTTTATTATTACATTTCCAACTTTACATACTAACATTAACTCACGTTTATTTTTTAACAAATAAAAATATGAATGATCAATTTAATAAGTGTTTTTGTTAGTGCAATTGCCGACGTTTTCGGGATAGGTAATAGCGTTGAAAGGTTGTAGCGTGGATAAATTGAAAAGTAAAATGGATTTGCTTTAAGGTGATAAAAAAGAACATCTCCCAAACTCGTAATACATTAAACTTTCACAGCTCCTTTAGGCGGGAGGTCGGAGTTACGGGTTAAACGCGAGGCAACTAAAAACGTAATCAGTTCGGGCATTCCCGGAGGAATACTTCACGCAGGATAAGGACTCGCTTATAAGGTTCCTCAAATATTATTAGTATTCCCAGTTAGAATCCTTTCCCACTCAAGTTTATCTATAGCTACACTTCAGAGTAGTCCAATGTAAATAGTGCTATATACCTTTATCGGAGGAAGGGGGCGACATTTCACAGTGATGTATGTTCTAACTGTAGCAACATGTATTTCTACAATCGCTGTCACTCAAACGGCCAAAGAGGATAGAGGATAGGAGCCCCCGGGAAGGATTAAGGAGGAGCTTCCTGAAGCTTTGGAAGGACGCAAAGTCGAAGCTTCATGGACCAGAATGTGTTTGTTTCTTTCATTTTCCACGATCACTAATTTATCACTAGATGGAAATACCCGCATGAATTTATTCTTCATCCGAATAGCTGCTATATATTGGGGTCTATGTTTGTACATAATGTTGCCACTTTGAGGCGTTATAAGTTCGGATGGTTTCTGATAGTATCGCATGAATACAAAGTCGTTGCAAACAGATTCCACCTCTAATAAAACAAGTTATTATTGCGATCTTCTCAAGTACAAGGCTATTCTACTCATTTATCTTTGATAGTCATTCATATTAGGTAAGGGTCAAACCGCACCCTTGGCTCGCTGAGTTTCACCTTACGCTGTCCATGTAACACGGTGTCATAATGTCTGCCTATCTGTAGAAGGACCATTGGGCAGTGATGGAGACGTTGCTAGCTCATTTGCTGTCAGGCTGCAACACTACATCTCTCCGGCAACAGGGAGGGGGCTGCAGACGACCAGCTGCGTTGCGCAGTAGGTACCAAGCCACTTTGGCATTTACTGAGCATTTACCAAGCTGGGAACACATCTACACCAACCCAGAGGCGACTTCCACCCTGAACACTTCAACAAACTCCACAGTTGATAAGTGGCTCCATTGTGGCAACGCAAGGAACCATCGACCAGAAGAACCCCTTAGTGAAACGTAGGGTTATGCGTAGTTAGTAACCTCATATTGTATATAAGTATAGGACATTAGAGAATAAGGGTTGGAAGGTAGTAAGGGATGCAAATGCGGTAGATTTTAATCTTCCATTCTAGTTATATCGAAATAACCCCTACGGTCACTTGTAAAGGGAATTCAATTTCACACATCACTGAAGAAAAGGTTTCTACTTTTATATAAGCAAAGTAAAGCTTTAGACAAAGGCTGGCCCCTCGTGTTTTATTGTAGATAAAATATACTTTAGATACGGGACGGTATTCATGTTGGCGGGAGAAGGGGTGTTGTAACTTCAGACTCCCTTAATACACGGTCGCATCCTTTTCTCTTCATTCAACCCAAAACAAACAAATACAGTATACTTTGGAGTTATTTTTGTATTTGAAACTATAAAATTTATATGTATATGAACTGAATTAAACATTCAGGTCTCCAGTGTTTTCCATTTTCTTCTTTCCTATAAATGATAAAATCACCCATAAACTATATCTCCTACAGATGATATTATGATATCATAAGTAATGTAAAAGACTTTAACGCTTATTATAACAAAAAAAGATAGTGTTGGAATTTAGCGATCTTTCACGATTTCATAATTAATATATTTTCAATCTTTTGAAGTGAATTAAAAAATAAGCTATATTGAAGAAAAATATTTGTATTGGAATAGATTTCATGGTAAACTTTAGATGAAATATTGTTTATGGTAGAGGTTTTTTAGTTCCCTACAAAGCTGTAACGAGCGGTTAGGCTTAAGATGCTCACGCATCTTTATACGGCTAAATAAAAACATCATACTGCCTAATCTAAACTAACTCAACCTAGCTTTACCTAGCCTGTCCTTTAGAAGCCAACCCAATCAAACCCAGCCTAACCGAACGTAGTCTGAGCTGAGCTGAAGTAACCTAACCTAATTTAATTCCAAACGACCTAACCAGACCTAGGAGCTGATAGGTAGATATACTCACTGGCGATTTTTTTAGATATTCGGAGAATATTGAATAATATTAAAAAAACCAAGTTTATATTATATGGTTAAACGAGTACAAGTATATGTACAGCACGTAGATGTGTACTTTGATGACTTCAAATCTGAACATTACGAAACTGTTGGTAATACAACTGTCAAGAAACAAAAGGCAGAAGCTAAAGTCGAACAAGGCAGGAGTGTGTTGATGAAAATTAAGCAATATGCCATTATTCCTTACATTAAAGTGGAGCCTTGCCTAAGATGTTAGAAGGAAGTGCTGCTATACATAATGGAAGGAATAAAGGCGACACTGCTAAGGAATGGATTGGAGGACTTCGAGCCATGGTGTTATATTGGGGACGTGTTTCATGGACAGATGACTCATGTGGAGCTGTTGGATGTGATCAATCAGTCCAAGAGAAATAAAGGACATGAGAAGAGTCGGACGCAGGAGGAAGAGAGAGTTTGGTCTAGAAGGACATCTCTGGGTCGGTTTACGTTAACGTCTGATAGTTTTGTAATAAATACATTACGAGTACATATTTTCGCAATTACATTTGAATAACTACTCGGTGTCGCTAGTCGTAACCAAGACAACGCTCACTCACAGTATCTGACTCCACTCAGTCAGGTCGCACATACACACTGTTGCGGCTAAAGCGATATAACATGGTTTGTAGCTTGTTCCTTAGTGCAATGTCAGCAGACGGCTTCGTGCAATAAGAATCCTTATTACCCTTTAAACTAAAGCTTCGGGAGAACACAGTGGTTTACAGCTTTAGCGCAAACATTTGCAACATTCACATTGCATGTAAAATTTGGGGTGATCTGCGTCCATTCCCTCCCCCGGGAGCTTGCGTTTCCTGTTCTAACAATTTACATCATCCAGAGACAAAATGGTTCCCATTTGTTCCCATTGTTGTTCCTGTATCCAAGCATCACCTGACTTCCTCACGCTCTTCTCTGTACTTTCCTTAAAATTCATGCTCTTCACTATTACCACTGTATTTAAATTGCCTACACAGCGCCGTTTGTTGTTTAAGCCTGTAGTGGACTGTCACGTTTACCAATATTCACGTACAAATACCGTTGTCCTTGTAGTGAAACCTACATATATAAATAAAATTTATATAAGACAATAGTCTTAAATATTTTAATTTGTATATAAAATCAAGCTCGTTAAAATCTTTACATCTCGTATTATTGCTTCTACCTACCTTCTCCTGAAACAAATCTCCATAGCTTTAATTATATCACTGTGTTTCCTTGTGAAAGGCCACGCTTCAGCTCCATACAGTTATATTCTCAAAGACAATATTCTGTTGTTAACCTTAAATGTCACAGGTTACGTAAATATCCGATTGAGGCATTTGGGGAGGGGGGTAATTGCATGTATTTTACAGCTTCCGGAATTGCCAAATATTGGACGATATTAGGCTTATGAACGCCACAAAAGATTTCTAAACTAAAACCCGTGTCATTACATTGCTGACTATAAAATACCATTTCTGATTTAGTATATCACTTAGTTATAAATCTGTTAACGGCGAATAAGCTCTGTATTGAGACACGATGTAGAGTAGACGTGGTATGGCCTATGGCTTGCACTGGAACAATAATTCACATAAGCAAGCAGAAGACAACGCTGGGCGATTTTTATTGACTTGTTTACAATTTCAAATGCAATTGCTTTAGTGGGTCACGTGACCCGACTGCTACCTTATATTTATTGTAACGCCGGTTTCGGATCCAATTGTATTCACGTATTGCCAAGCACAGATTAAAGTGTCATTAAAAGATCAATTCCGACAGATCTTCCATCGCTATTATACGGTCAATAGCATACCATTTGTTTCAAGTAGAATTAAAATTAGAAGGGTATTTTACCGATCAGAATAAAAAAAACTTATTGGGAAATAGGCACTGTTTGGTACTAAAACCTCCTGCTTGAGATGAGTATATGGAGGAAGATGAGCGCTGCAAACACCACTTATTACCTCTAATGTGTAGGAAAAATTAAAAAAACTTTGGATAACTGCAGACGAGCTACAAACATTCAGTTGCCTCTACAATGGAGTTGGCATAACGGAATTTTGGCTGAGAATGCTCCAAATCTGTTACAGACACAAACATAAAATAACTACCAAATCAACCAGTATGTGTGTGTGTGTGTGTGTGTGTGTGTGTGTGTGTGTGTGTTGTGCGTGTGTGTGTTGTGTGTTTGTGTGTGTGTGTGTGTGTGTGTGTGTGTGTGTGTGTGTGTGTGTGTGTGTGTGTGTGTGTGTGTGTGTGTGTGTGTGTGTGTGTGTGTGTGTGTGTGTGTGTGTGTGTGTGTGTGTGTGTGTGTGTGTGTGTGTGTGTGTGTGTGTGTGTGTGTGTGTGTGTGTGTGTGTGTGTGTGTGTGTGTGTGTGTTGCAACGGACCTTCATCCCGCTCGCTCACCGCCAAACAAACTCGACCTGCCTTAAACCTGTCGACATTTGCCTAACTCGTAACTGCAAGAGCATGTAACTAAATCCCATTTAAAAATACACCCTGGGGATCTTGTCTCTTAAAATTATTAAAAGTCATGGTAAGGTCAGTGATCTGTCATATGGTGTTAATATGGGTTAGCTGAAAACACATAGAAAAATATCACAAAATAAAAATACCTTACCATGCTTTGTAGACCTCTTTCCTCCATGCTCCTGCTCTCGTGAGATCCGTGCAAGATAAAATCTTACCATATCCTCCTTAAGGAGATCCTGTGTATTATATGGTAAAATCTGCCAGTGAGTATCAACTCCTGGACTTTAAAATAAAACCAACTAGTGTTGTGGCTAGCTCAAAATTGATTCTGTTATTTAATTTATTTCTTTGGGGGGGGGCTACTCGATTATTTTTAGGTGCACTGTGATCCTTTATTATTTATACTTTAGTAAAATAAATGACTCTAATAGGCTTGCTGATATTACTTTAAAAGCTTTCATTGATTTAATTTGATAATTTACTAGCTGGGAAAACATTAATTTTATCATTCAGCACACAGGATTGATTTAATAAATTTTACTCTATCAATTGTTTGACATATGAATTTAATAAAAATTGAAATAGATAGATTGAACAAAATGAGTATATTCCTTTAACATAATAATTTCTTGAATTCTTATATATACCATAACATAAATTAAATTCCCCTTAATACATAAAATACATTTACATTGAACGCAGGGAGGTTGAATGAGCCTATATCAATTCTATACACAAATTTAATTTAGGGCTGATTTTGTGCCAGCAGTTATATGACATTTTATCAATTTATATATGAAAGTATTTGAAAATAAAATTGTTACTAAAACTATTTATCAAAGCCATAAATATATTTACCAGTTTTTGAACATATACATTTACATTAAAATTCTAATAAACTGATTCCTGATTTAATTAATCTTTTATGAAATACAAACAATTTATAAATGATTTTATGTTACTTATTTCTGGGTACGAAATTATTCAGATCTTATACAAGTTAACATTCATAATATTTCATCTCAGTTTATTGGCGTACTGGTTGTAACAATTTTACTGCATTGTCATAAATATTACTGATTCAATTAATTTATAAATATATGACAATTTCTACTCATCTTTGTGCTTGTGCTTTACTAGATTTATCTTTTCAAACATTAAAACAGTTATCACTTCCAAATTTATCTATCATTTAACATTTCCACATAAATTTTAATAAATTGAATACTTTAATAAATTTCATATTTTAATTTATTTGTCAAGGAAATAAAGCCATTATTTATCTTTTTTAACATTTGAACATTCTTTTAAAACTTTAGAAATTTTCAAAAATAAATCTTATTTAAATATTTAAAATTGTATAGAAATCATGACTTGCCCAACTCGCACTTTCCTGGATCCATCCTTTAGATCCTAAGTGATGATTTCCTTGCTTCCAGACTGGTGGTCCTTCTCGTCTGAAAACATGTTCGTCCAGGCTGCGGGAAGAGGCGAATTTGGCGAAGCCATCTTCTTGACAATCGAAATGTAACCGGGATTCTGCATATTCGATGGCTAGCTTTCACTAGACATTAGCTTAAGACATACTACAACAATTTTCTGCACTACGCGGCCTCGATTGAAAAACTTAGAGTCCCATTATGATGTTTTTTAAGTTTAATAAAAACTACGACCTTTCCGGTCTGTGGCCTACATGCGAGAGTCGGCTTGACTCCAACGAAAGCAATCGTTGCCTTCCCCCACTACTTGATTTTCCTGTACAGTTTTGATTTTCAGCGTATTTCTTGTCTTTAACTGATTATTTTAGAATCTGTAGCAACTTGATTTTTGTCGTAGCACACAAAGCACTCGCGATGTCATGATTTGTGTACATTACAATTCATTTTAAACTTATCCAACTAACAATTGACCTTAATGGCTTAGCAAATTTAATTAAAATTATTTTATAAAAATTGATAATTTTTCAATTTTTTGTTTAATTGTTACGGGACCAATTTTTCCCGTTACAGTGTGTAGTCACGCCATTTCCAAGCGCACTGACATCACGTGTAGCTGCATGCAAGTAAGCTCTATAAGGAAGGAGGTATGTACGGCAACGTTGTAACACTAATATTATAATTCCATTAATACACTATTTACAAGTTGTTAGAGGTGGGTTTGTAAATTCAAACAATTTATCGTGTTTGTCTTTGTTCATTGAATATTTTATATTTATATTTATAAAAACCTTGACTTTTCTTTAGCATAGTTTAAACTTTCTATAGTCAGTTCTGTGGGTTCTTTCGTTGTATAGACTAAAGAGCCCTGAACCAATCGCAGGGTCAGAGAAAGCAAACATAGCCCAAAGCGAAGTGACCGGGACGCGGAGCGCTGCCTCGTTACACTGATTGCTTCATTAGAAGCCGGAGACGGAGGTAATTCGGTGTAACAGTAGGACGAATGAGAAATCTGTCCGGCTCAATCACACTGCTGTTGGTAGATAAATGTCCAAACATTTACAAAACCCTCCGAGCAGTGGATGTATTGCCTTCAAAGACACTCTCAGTAACTTTGAATAACGTTTTGCCGAACGTATAATAAAAGGACGTTTTAAGAAGATGAATTTAGACATAACGATTTCGATTATTCAAGCGCATTTACGTCTTAATTTTCTCTGACGAATATCGCTTACCGCAATGTAAAACCTTTTGTATTTACTTAGATTATAAATTTTATAATATAGTTGTTTAAGTAGATTTAAGAATAAAATAATTGTGTAGTACATCTATAAAAATGTTTTGGATGATTCAGGGGTGCTAAGGTAAAAAGGCTGGCATAAAAACTTACATCCGCTGAAGGAGCGCGTGCTTATAATGTGCGTTTGTAAATAAGAAACTTTCCTGCTTTTACCTTGACAGTTTGGGATGTGGCAGGTATAACCAAGAGGTTTGATCGTTGGTACACTGGAACAGCGACTCTAAACCTTACAACAGCTGTTTAATTGTAGTTCTGTTGTGTTTAGGTTTCCCGAATAAAAGATTTGCAAATGTGTTTGACTCGAAAGGATCTCGACAAGACCTCCCCAGACTCTAACCTCTCCCTCAGCAAGACGAAAGTATGACAAACGTACCCAAAATATATATTGCAAACTACCGCAGTATTACAAGTTGGCACTTTCCCAATTGCGTTCTAGATAGTTTACCTTTTGGCAAGTATGTTTTACCATGTATAGTATACAAATAATACACACCTTTTACGTACATAAATAGCCTTACAAGTTGGCACTTTCCCAATGACGTTCTAGATAGTTTACCTTTTGGCAAGTATGTTTTACCGTGTATTGTATACAAATAATACACACCTCTTACGTACATAAATAGCCTTACAAGTTGGCACTTTCCCAGTGACGTTCTAGATAGTTTACCTTTTGGTAAGTACCGTGTATTGTATACAAATAATACACACCTCTTACGTACATAAATAGCCTTACAAGTTGGCACTTTCCCAATGACGTTCTAGATAGTTTACCTTTTGGTAATTAGGTTTTACCATGTATAGTATACAAATAATACACACCTCTTACGTACATAAATAGCCTTACAAGTTGGCACATTCCCAATGACGTTCTAGATAGTTTACCTTTTGGCAAGTATGTTTTACCGTGTATTGTATACAAATAATACACACCTCTTACGTACATAAATAGCCTTACAAGTTGGCACTTTCCCAATGACGTTCTAGATATTTTACCTTTTGGTAATTAGGTTTTACCATGTATAGTATACAAATAATACACACCTCTTACGTACATAAATAGCCTTACAAGTTGGCACATTCCCAATGACGTTCTAGATAGTTTACCTTTTGGCAAGTATGTTTTACCGTGTATTGTATACAAATAATACACACCTCTTACGTACATAAATAGCCTTACAAGTTGGCACTTTCCCAGTGACGTTCTAGATAGTTTACCTTTTGGTAAGTACCGTGTATTGTATACAAATAATACACACCTCTTACGTACATAAATAGCCTTACAAGTTGGCACTTTCCCAATGACGTTCTAGATAGTTTACCTTTTGGCAAGTATGTTTTACCGTGTATTGTATACAAATAATACACACCTCTTACGTACATAAATAGCCTTACAAGTTGGCACTTTCCCAATGACGTTCTAGATAGTTTACCTTTTGGCAAGTATGTTTTACCGTGTATTGTATAAAAATAATACACACCTCTTACGTACATAAATAGCCTTACAAGTTGGCACTTTCCCAATGACGTTCTAGATAGTTTACCTTTTGGCAAGTATGTTTTACCGTGTATTGTATACAAATAATACACACCTCTTACGTACATAAATAGCCTTACAAGTTGGCACTTTCCCAATGACGTTCTAAATAGTTTACCTTTTGGCAAGTATGTTTTACCGTGTATTGTATACAAATAATACACACCTCTTACGTACATAAATAGCCTTACAAGTTGGCACTTTCCCAATGACGTTCTAGATATTTTACCTTTTGGCAAGTATGTTTTACCATGTATAGTATACAAATAATACACACCTCTTACGTACATAAATAGCCTTACAAGTTGGCACATTCCCAATGACGTTCTAGATAGTTTACCTTTTGGCAAGTATGTTTTACCATGTATAGTATACAAATAATACACACCTCTTACGTACATAAATAGCCTTACAAGTTGGCACTTTCCCAATGACGTTCTAGATAGTTTACCTTTTGGCAAGTATGTTTTACCATGTATAGTATACAAATAATACACACCTCTTACGTACATAAATAGCCTTACAAGTTGGCACTTTCCCAATGACGTTCTAGATAGTTTACCTCTTGGCAAGTATGTTTTACCATGTATAGTATACAAATAATACACACCTCTTACGTACATAAATAGCCTTACAAGTTGGCACTTTCCCAATGACGTTCTAGATAGTTTACCTTTTGGCAAGTATGTTTTACCATGTATAGTATACAAATAATACACACCTCTTACGTACATAAATAGCCTTACAAGTTGGCACTTTCCCAATGACGTTCTAGATATTTTACCTTTTGGCAAGTATGTTTTACCATGTATAGTATACAAATAATACACACCTCTTACGTACATAAATAGCCTTACAAGTTGGCACTTTCCCAATGACGTTCTAGATAGTTTACCTTTTGGTAAAGTACCGTGTATTGTATACAAATAAAACACACCTCTTACGTACATAAATAGCCTTACAAGTTGGCACTTTCCCAATGACGTTCTAGATATTTTACCTTTTGGCAAGTATGTTTTACCATGTATAGTATACAAATAATACACACCTCTTACGTACATAAATAGCCTTACAAGTTGGCACTTTCCCAATGACGTTCTAGATATTTTACCTTTTGGCAAGTATGTTTTACCATGTATAGTATACAAATAATACACACCTCTTACGTACATAAATAGCCTTACAAGTTGGCACATTCCCAATGACGTTCTAGATAGTTTACCTTTTGGCAAGTATGTTTTACCATGTATAGTATACAAATAATACACACCTCTTACGTACATAAATAGCCTTACAAGTTGGCACTTTCCCAATGACGTTCTAGATATTTTACCTTTTGGCAAGTATGTTTTACCATGTATAGTATACAAATAATACACACCTCTTACGTACATAAATAGCCTTACAAGTTGGCACTTTCCCAATGACGTTCTAGATATTTTACCTTTTGGCAAGTATGTTTTACCATGTATAGTATACAAATAATACACACCTCTTACGTACATAAATAGCCTTACAAGTTGGCACTTTCCCAATGACGTTCTAGATATTTTACCTTTTGGCAAGTATGTTTTACCATGTATAGTATACAAATAATACACACCTCTTACGTACATAAATAGCCTTACAAGTTGGCACATTCCCAATGACGTTCTAGATAGTTTACCTTTTGGCAAGTATGTTTTACCATGTATAGTATACAAATAATACACACCTCTTACGTACATAAATAGCCTTACAAGTTGGCACTTTCCCAATGACGTTCTAGATAGTTTACCTTTTGGCAAGTATGTTTTACCGTATATTGTATACAAATAATACACACCTCTTACGTACATAAATAGCCTTACAAGTTGGCACTTTCCCAATGACGTTCTAGATAGTTTACCTTTTGGCAAGTATGTTTTACCATGTATAGTATACAAATAATACACACCTCTTACGTACATAAATAGCCTTACAAGTTGGCACTTTCCCAATGACGTTCTAGATAGTTTACCTTTTGGCAAGTATGTTTTACCGTGTATAGTATACAAATAATACACACATCTTACGTACATAAATAGCCTTACAAGTTGGCACTTTCCCAATGACGTTCTAGATAGTTTACCTTTTGGCAAGTATGTTTTACCGTATATTGTATACAAATAATACACACCTCTTACGTACATAAATAGCCTTACAAGTTGGCACTTTCCCAATGACGTTCTAGATAGTTTACATTTTGGCAAGTATGTTTTACCATGTATAGTATACAAATAATACACACCTCTTCCGTACATAAATAGCCTTACAAGTTGGCACTTTCCCAATGACGTTCTAGATAGTTTACCTTTTGGCAAGTATGTTTTACCGTATATTGTATACAAATAATACACACCTCTTACGTAGGCTACATAAATAGCCTTACAAGTTGGCACTTTCCCAATGACGTTCTAGATAGTTTACCTTTTGGCAAGTATGTTTTACCGTGTATTGTATACAAATAAAACACACCTCTTACGTACATAAATAGCCTTACAAGTTGGCACTTTCCCAATGACGTTCTAGATATTTTACCTTTTGGCAAGTATGTTTTACCATGTATAGTATACAAATAATACACACCTCTTACGTACCTAAATAGCCTTACAAGTTGGGACTTTCCCAATGACGTTCTAGATAGTTTACCTTTTGGTAAAGTACAGTGTATTGTATACAAATAATACACACATCTTACGTACATAAATAGCCTTACAAGTTGGCACTTTCCCAATGACGTTCTAGACATTTTACCTTTTGGCAAGTATGTTTTACCATGTATAGTATACAAATAATACACACCTCTTACGTACATAAATAGCCTTACAAGTTGGCACTTTCCCAATGACGTTCTAGATATTTTACCTTTTGGCAAGTATGTCTTACCATGTATAGTATACAAATAATACACACCTCTTACGAACATAAATAGCCTTACAAGTTGGCACTTTCCCAATGACGTTCTAGATAGTTTACCTTTTGGTAAAGTACAGTGTATTGTATACAAATAAAACACACCTCTAACGTACATAAATAGCCTTACAAGTTGGGACTTTCCCAATGACGTTCTAGATATTTTACCTTTTGGCAAGTATGTTTTACCATGTATAGTATACAAATAGTACACACCTCTTACGTACATAAATAGCCTTACAAGTTGGGACTTTCCCAATGACGTTCTAGATAGTTTACCTTTTGGCAAGTATGTTTTACCATGTATAGTATACAAATAATACACACCTCTTACGTACATAAATAGCCTTACAAGTTGGCACTTTCCCAATGACGTTCTAGATATTTTACCTTTTGGCAAGTATGTTTTACCATGTATAGTATACAAATAATACACACCTCTTACGTACATAAATAGCCTTACAAGTTGGCACTTTCCCAATGACGTTCTAGATAGTTTACCTTTTGGCAAGTATGTTTTACCATGTATAGTATACAAATAAAACACACCTCTTACGTACATAAATAGCCTTACAAGTTGGCACTTTCCCAATGACGTTCTAGATATTTTACCTTTTGGCAAGTATGTTTTACCATGTATAGTATACAAATAATACACACCTCTTACGTACATAAATAGCCTTACAAGTTGGCACTTTCCCAATGACGTTCTAGATAGTTTACCTTTTGGTAAAGTACCGTGTATTGTATACAAATAAAACACACCTCTTACGTACATAAATAGCCTTACAAGTTGGCACTTTCCCAATGACGTTCTAGATAGTTTACCTTTTGGCAAGTATGTTTTACCGTGTATTGTATACAAATAATACACACCTCTTACGTACATAAATAGCCTTACAAGTTGGCACTTTCCCAATGACGTTCTAGATAGTTTACCTTTTGGCAAGTATGTTTTACCGTGTATTGTATACAAATAATACACACCTCTTACGTACATAAATAGCCTTACAAGTTGGCACTTTCCCAATGACGTTCTAGATAGTTTACCTTTTGGCAAGTATGTTTTACCGTGTATTGTATACAAATAATACACACCTCTTACGTACATAAATAGCCTTACAAGTTGGCACTTTCCCAATGACGTTCTAGATAGTTTACCTTTTGGCAAGTATGTTTTACCGTGTATTGTATACAAATAATACACACCTCTTACGTACATAAATAGCCTTACAAGTTGGCACTTTCCCAATGACGTTCTAGATAGTTTACCTTTTGGCAAGTATGTTTTACCGTGTATTGTATACAAATAATACACACCTCTTACGTACATAAATAGCCTTACAAGTTGGCACTTTCCCAATGACGTTCTAGATAGTTTACCTTTTGGCAAGTATGTTTTACCGTGTATTGTATACAAATAATACACACCTCTTACGTACATAAATAGCCTTACAAGTTGGCACTTTCCCAATGACGTTCTAGATAGTTTACCTTTTGGCAAGTATGTTTTACCGTATATTGTATACAAATAATACACACCTCTTACGTACATAAATAGCCTTACAAGTTGGCACTTTCCCAATGACGTTCTAGATATTTTACCTTTTGGTAAGTATGTTTTACCATGTATAGTATACAAATAATACACACCTCTTACGTACATAAATAGCCTTACAAGTTGGCACTTTCCCAATGACGTTCTAGATATTTTACCTTTTGGTAAGTAGGTTTTACCGTGTATAGTATACAAATAATACACACCTCTTACGTACATAAATAGCCTTACAAGTTGGCACTTTCCCAATGACGTTCTAGATATTTTACCTTTTGGCAAGTATGTTTTACCATGTATAGTATACAAATAATACACACCTCTTACGTACATAAATAGCCTTACAAGTTGGCACTTTCCCAATGACGTTCTAGATATTTTACCTTTTGGTAAGTATGTTTTACCATGTATAGTATACAAATAATACACACCTCTTACGTACATAAATAGCCTTACAAGTTGGCACTTTCCCAATGACGTTCTAGATATTTTACCTTTTGGTAAGTATGTTTTACCATGTATAGTATACAAATAATACACACCTCTTACGTACATAAATAGCCTTACAAGTTGGCACTTTCCCAATGACGTTCTAGATATTTTACCTTTTGGCAAGTATGTTTTACCATGTATAGTATACAAATAATACACACCTCTTACGTACATAAATAGCCTTACAAGTTGGCACTTTCCCAATGACGTTCTAGATATTTTACCTTTTGGTAAGTAGGTTTTACCGTGTATAGTATACAAATAATACACACCTCTTACGTACATAAATAGCGTGCCAAGTTTGCATAAGAATGTAATTCTTTACGTGGAACAGTTTAAGCTTTAACAGATAAGCGAGAGGGAGCCCTTTTATAGGTCTAAGTTAAATATGATATGATAAATAAGTTCGTTAGTATTTTAATCAGGTGTTTGCGTGGAACAGTCAGAGAGCTGATGTCACAGTGGCACGCCACAGTCGAATGGGAATGCAAATCTTTACACCACCACCACTGTGTCGTGTATCATGAACCTCTTGCAACCTGTGCCACTTGCAACGAGGGAAGGTGGTGAATGGGGCTCTCGATATTGCCAAGGCATTACATTGAAGTAAAACTTCAAGCCGTTATTTCTATAAATATTCTTGTTAATGGAATGTATATTGATTATTAAAAAATACTTCAAAGTAGGAACCGTAGTACATATGTAGGTTTTATAAGAGTTGTCTGTTTCTTATAGATCAATTATTTACCTTTATAGAAGTATTTCGGCAGACCACTATCACACACACACACACACACACACACACACACACACACACACACACACACACACACACACACACACACACACACACACACACACACACACACATATATATATATATATGTGTGTGTGTGTGTGTGTGTGTGTGTGTGTGTGTGTGTGTGTGTGTGTGTGTGTGTGTGTGTGTGTGTGTGTGTGTGTGTGTGTGTGTGTGTGTGTGTGTGTGTGTGTGTGTGTGTGTGTGTGTGTGTGTGTGTGTGTTGTAACGGGTTGAAATGTCCCGTTACAATTCAATAAACAATTGAAATAATCTCAATTTATAAAATATAATTTAAATAAATTTTTCAAGCCATGAATATTGATCATTAAGTCTATAATTCTAAAATAGATTGTAATTGTACACAAATCATGACTTCGGGAGTGTTTTGTGTGCTACGTAAAAATCAGGTTTCTACAATATTTTAAATAAACAGTTAAGACAAGAAAAAACGGCAAAATCCAAGTCAGACAAGCAAATCGAGGGTGGGGGAATAGAGACGATATCTGTCGCTGAGCGTTTAGGAGCTCTCTCGTAATTAGGCCACTGACCAGAAAGGTCATAGTTTCTGTTAAATTAGCAAAAATACCAAAATAGATTTCTAGAGCATAAACTCGAAGCCGCGGAGTGCGGGAATAATGTAGTATGTCTTAATTTATGTCTAGTGAAAACTAGACATCGAAATATGAAAAATCACGGTTAAAATTTTCATTTGTCAAGAAACTGGCTTCGCCGAATTTGTCCATTCCTGCTTCCTGGATGATGCAAATTCCAGACGAGAAGAACTACCAGTCTGGAAGCATAAAGTCATCTCCTTGGACCTTGGGACGTATCATGGAAAGTGCGAGATTTGGGCAAGTCATGATTTCTATACAAATTTAGTAATTAAATAAAATTTAAAAGCAGGGAGCGAGGGACGCTAGGAGATAACAAAATTAAAATCGAATGCGGTAAAATGAGCGATTTAAATCTATTAAGAAATGGTAAAAATAAAACAAACCGGGCTATAAGCCCAAAAAATTTAAAATAACAAAAAATAATAAAGGAAAGTAAAGGGGAGAAAGGGATCAAAGAATCCGAAAATTACGGCCACGAGCCACAAACAAAATATGAAATATGGCCAAGAGCCATAAACAAAAGAATTAACTAACTTTCAGGATAGACCTGAAGTTACAAAAAACAAAATAGCTAATTTTAATAAATTAGTCAACAGCTCATGTTATATGCATATCGATAATCTGAAATCTCTAACTAACGAAACTCGTAAAATAATGGCAACTGATCGCAATAAAATTATTAAGAAATTACAGAAACAAGAATTAGGTATAAAGAGACGAATAAATTACAAAGGACGAGCAGAGTGGAAAAGATACCGTAAAAAAAATTAACAAAAATATTACCAATAAACAATGCCTTAAAATAAATAATAATAGAAGTACAGCAAGTTTCAAAAAATATAATCACACATAAATCTAGGGGAATCTATGACGTAAAGGACATTAAAAAATTTAACCAATAATTATAAAATATTTGGAAAAATAATTTTTCTACAAAAATTAAAATTACGATTTGGAAATGTTAAAAAATTAAATTGAAATCAAATCTTGAGTTATAGGAATAATCTGGACAAAATGGTTAGTTTCAAATATGTTTAGAATGAGGATTTACTTAGGCTACGATAAAGTTAGTTACGAGCATATTGAATCACAAGGAAAATAAACTGTATGATATGCAATCAGACAAGCGGACGGAAATCGAACGTCGACAGAAGTAGAATCAAACCAAATCAGACTCGAAGGTTCCTGCTAAACATTGTCTAGGTCATATCAAGGGCTATGGGAAATGTAATGCAACCACGACTAAACCGCTATGATCAAGAGTGGGGGGTTGCAAAGTCCAAGTAACGAGACAGAGCCGATGACGTCGAATACAGGAGTTGCTGATTTGAACTTTGGTTAAAAGATATCGCTGTCTGTCAAAATCAGCTGTGGAGATAGCGGCGCGATAGCAGCGAAATTCAAATAGTTAAATGTCCGAAAGCAAAACAACATTAAAACTTCACTTGTAACATAAATTATTAATTGTTAATTATAAGTAGTTTATAAACATTAATGAAAATAAATGATATAATAAATACACAAAATCAAAAGGCATGTAAATCAAGTAAATAAAGCATTATTTATTGAGTGGTTTATTGGTAATAAAAATAATAAAATTAATTGGGAGAAATAAAGTAAAATATAGAAAAATTGACTTGCATCATGAGTGCAGAGAAACAAGTTAAGTGAGTGGTAAATTGAAAATACTAAAATGAAGTGTTGTTTGAGTTTCAGGTGTAAGGACTCCAAAGGACACAGAAAAATCTTGTAATAAGCTAAGGATTTTTGTAAGTTGTATTAAATTTAATTTGGGATCAAGATCCCAAATACATTCAATAGCAAGGAAGTTGTAACGGGTTGAGATGTCCCGCTACAATTCAATAAACAATTGAAATAATCTCAATTTATAAAATATAATTTAAATAAATTTTTCAAGCCATGAATATTGATCATTAAGTCTATAATTCTAAAATAGATTGTAATTGTACACAAATCATGACTTCGGGAGTGTTTTGTGTACTACGTAAAACTCAGGTTTCTACAATATTTTAAATAAACAGTTGAGACAAGGAAAAACGGCAAAATCCAAGTCAGACAAGCAAATCGAGGGTGGGGGAATAGAGACGATATCTGTCGCTGAGCGTTTAGGAGCTCTCTCGTAATTAGGCCACTGACCAGAAAGGTCATAGTTTCTGTTAAATTAGCAAAAATACCAAAATAGATTTCTAGAGCATAAACTCGAAGCCGCGGAGTGCGGGAATAATGTAGTATGTCTTAATTTATGTCTAGTGGAAACTAGACATCGAAATATGAAAAATCACGGTTAAAATTTTTATTTGTCAAGAAACTGGCTTCGTCGAATTTGTCCGTTCCTGCTTCCTGGATGAAGCAAATTCCAGACGAGAAGAACTACCAGTCTGGAAGCATAAAGTCGTCTCCTTGGACCTTAGGACGTATCATGGAAAGTGCGAGATTTGGGCAAGTCATGATTTCTATACAAATTTAGTAATTAAATAAAATCTGATTTTGAAATAGGTTCCAAAGATTCAAAGATTCAAATAAATGCTTTAAATGTGTAACATTATAAATAATGGCTTTATTTCCTTGAAAATTAAATAAAAAATTCGTAATTACAAAATTATTTATTTATAAAAATGGTTATGTAAAAATGTTCAAATGTTTGCAAATAGAGAAATAGTAAAGCATATGGGAAAAAATAGAAAGAATATTAGGCATATTTATAACATAAATTCATTCATACTATCTAAGGAAATGCAATAACGTTTGTTACAACCAGTAATTAAATAAACTGGGAAAAAATATTTATCAATATTTAACTTGTAGAAAAATATAAATAATTTCTCAACCAGAAATTATTAAACAAAGTAAATCACTAATTATTTAGTATTTTCTGAATGAGTGATAAAATTTGAAATTTAGTTTTATTTAAAATATTTCAATTTATATATATAAATTCATAAGCTTGTAAATAAATGATTTCTGTGGTAGTAGATTTAGTAACAAATTTGGTTTAAATAATACAATATGTAAATTTATTGAATGGCATTTAACTGCTGGCACAAAATAAGATCATAAAATAAATTTGAAATTTATAATAATTGAAATAAACTTAGCCAACCTCCCTGCAATAAATATCAAAGTAATTTTAGTTTATTTGAGGAAAATTTCATTTATGTTTTGTTAGCTAAGGACTTTAAAATAGTACCATTTAAAAGTATATATTCAATTTATTTCAGTTACAAATTTCTTTATTATTAAATTCAGTTTCCAACAAAAGTCAAAGGAGTAAATTTTATTGAATTAATCCTGTGTACAAAAATAATAAATTTAATTATTTCCCAACTAGTAAATCATAATAGTAAATTCATAAAATCAATGCAATTAATAAAATCCAGCCTATTAGAGTCAGTCATATTTATTTAATAATAAATAGCTAGAAATCAATGTGCAACCTAAAGATAATCGAGCAACCCATCCAGAGAAATTAATTAAATTAAATTAAATTATAAATTATGAGCTAGGTTAAGGACTAGTTGGTTTTGCTTTAAAGCCCAGGAGTTGATACTCACTGGCAGGTTTTACCTTATGAAACACAGGACCTCTTTGAGGAGGATATGGTAAGACTCTATCTTGCACGGACCTCACTAAAGCAGGAGCATGGTGGAGAGATGTCTTCAAAGCATGGTAAGGCAAATTTATGATGTGATAAATTTTATGTGTTTTCAGCTGACATGAAATTAGACCATATGACAGATCACTGACCTTACCATGACTTCAAATACACTTTATAGACAACGTTCCCAGGGTATACTTATTAGATGGGATTTTAAATACTTGCTCATGTAACTAGGTGGTAGGCAACTTTCGACAGGTTGAAGGTTGACGGGGTGAAGCACCGTTGCAGTGTGCATGTATATATATATATATATATATATATATATATATATATATATATATATATTTCTAAAAATATTCTTGTTAATGGAATGTATATTGATTATTAAAAAATACTTCAAAGTTGGAACCGTAGTACAAATGTAGGTTTTATAGGGTTTACCCGTTTCTTATAGATCAATTATTTACCTTTATAGAAGTATTTCGGCAGACCACTATCACAAACACACACACACACACACAAACTCAAACATACACACACACACACACAAACTCAAACACACACACACACACATATATATATATATATATATATATATATATGTGTGTGTGTGTGTGTGTATATAAATATATATATATATATATATGCACGACACACACATCAAAGACACAAGACCAGTTCGAAAATCATATAATGTGAGGGAGAGAGAGAGGGAGAGAGAGAAAGAGAGAGAGATGCTCCTGCATGCATTACTCTCTTTTCCCAGTGTCTGTGTGGGTGGGGGGGGGTAAGTTGTGTTCAAATTGTTTCGTACCCAGACCTTCTTGAAATATAAAAAAAAAAAATGATAATCGCGGACAGATTTTCCCAAATAACGGGAATAATATTTGAGCAGTGTTCCTAGGCAATATTTAACAATACATTCTGCGAGCGGCCACTCTTTGCTAAGACGTCTATCGGAGCCACTTGTTTTATGAATAATTTATTCCATAAATATATCGCTGTGGAAACAAAACTAACATGACTCATCGGCTCTGTAATTCGAATATCTCAACAATAATTTGCATATAAATATCGTGGTGTGTGGAGCAAAACCAGTAACCTTGCTAGACACTCAGTCTAAAACACACATTTATCTGAGTTTGTACTTGTCGTTGCCCCAGCCCTTCGTTTTTTAACGAACGGACCGGATCACATGTCTGCCTACATCATCTTTTTCTAGTTCAATGAACTGTTACGTTCGGTGCGACTGTTTGATACATGGGTCCGAGAAAATCAACAGAGAGTTCTAACACTAAATGAATAAATAGCAAAAGTTATTATCAAAGAAAGTATGCCAGTGTGGCTCATTGTACTATTCTCTCTACGCGTGCGTTCGTGCGACAGTTTCACGCCCTAAGAAGAGTGCATTAAGCCCGGGAGTTAAGTGTTTGCAGCTTGTTTTGTTTTCACAATATTTGTTTCAAATTCTGTGTGCTTTTTACAGATCCAAGTTCAACTCGAGCTGTACATGCGTACCTGCGATCACTCCTAGGACAATAAAGTGGCTGGTAACCCCGTACAGGGCACCATAACGTTCCTAGGATACCGTATGTTACCCCGCTCCTTCTTATGGTATAACAAGGGAGTCGTTATATAGAACATGAAGTTTGAATATCACAAAATAATTAAAACCCATAAGTAAACGTATAGTATGCCATTAAAATAGTATAATTCATTGGCATATAATTATTTATAAAAGGTTTCTAAAACCCACGTTTACATTAAAACGAATGCAAGTAACTTTTATATTTTTCTTAACTCCCTGACATTAGTGATATAATCAGACGCTTATAAAGAATTATTCGATTCTTTGCTCCATTCAAGTCTACATAAAAGCCAATCCAATGATAAAATGTAAAATAAAAATTATTCATTGCATTTTAATAGAATATATTTTTATAATTATTTTTTACTGATTTAATACATATTTGAAAAATTAAACAATTTTAATTTTAATATTTGTCAAATGTTTTAGCGATGCTAGAGCGAAATTCACAGGAGATAAATGGGAATGCCAATCCCGTTCCCGCTTTGATCCCGCGGGAGAGCAACAGTTTAAACTGTTAACTCCTTTCGCAGCTCTATAAATACAATCCAACGTTATATATAAAACGATTCAGAGATTTTAACGTTACACAAAAATAATAAATACGAAGGGGCAAATCTATATCACTTCTAAGGGCATATAAATAAAACTAAATATTACAATAAAAATATTGAAAAGAACCCCAATACCACAAAAATAATGAAAAATAACAAATAAGACAAGTTACTTAAGATTAAACCCTTATGTACATTTCGATGACCATGTCATCATCATCAGAGGGTCTTGTTACAAAACACAATCTAGCACACAAGAAGTTACAAACTAGAATGATCATCTTGTAACAAGACCCTCTGATGATTATGACATGGTCATCGAAATGTACATAAGGGTTTAATCTTAAGTAACTTGTTTTATTTGTTATTTTTGATTATTTTTGTGGTATTGGGGTTCTTTTCAATATTTTTATTGTAATATATTGTACCACTGTGCTCTTGATATTGTGTAAAACTAAATATAATTTATGCATCAGTTTTGTGTGCCTTTTAGGTTGAGAAAGTTAAACCATATTTAAATTCAATGACCGTAGGACTAATTACAGATTTAACCTATGTCAACTTTCCTCATTAATTTTAGTGCTTAATTTTAGCGCCCCCAAATGGTGAACATACCGAAGCACAAATTGTAGATGCTCGCCAAACAGGGACTATTTGAAGTTAAACTGCCGTCCCTTGATCACAGCCGGAATATATGAATTTTACTTCAACCTAACGTCGCTTAAATATATGAATAGATTCTTATTTATAGAGTGCACTGTAAAGTCTCCAAATCTGCAAATAATCTCGTTAACACAGCTTACTTCCCCAATAATAGAAATTGGGCAGAACTCTCTTTCTAGCCCCCTCTCCAGGCTCCCCGGCTTTGTGTCACGCGCCTTCAAATAATCGCAATACGAGAGCTTACTCCCGCAATACTATAATGTGGGCAGAACTCTCTTTTTAACCCCTTCTGCAGGTTGCCCGGCATTGTGTCACGCACCTTCAAATAATCTCGTTACGAGAGCTTACTCCCCCAAAAATATAAATTGGTCAGAGCTCCCATTCTATCCCCTTCTCCAGATCCCCGGCTTTGTGTCGCGCACCTTCAAATAATCTCGTTACGAGGTTTCACGGCTTGTGGCTTGTAGCATAACCTCTAAAGTTCTACTACTTCTCTCATCTCCCGAACGATATTCCTCAATGCTGTTGAAATGTGCTTCTATAGTCGTATGCTACTTATATCTAAAACCCACCATGACGCCAACGAAGTGAAATTCGTCGGTTGGGTAGGAAGAGAGAGAGAGAGAGAGAGAGAGAGAGAGAGAGGAATAAGAAATCAGACGCTACAGCTGTAATGTCCCAATAACACTAGATATATCCTGCTTCAGGAAGTAATGGAATGGGAGTTTTTTGAGGATCAAATATGAGATTCGTCGTTGTTTCCTTACATTGTGTCCATCACACCCAAATATTGCAACCGCACAAGGTACATGAAGAGAACTATCGGAATTTGTGCCCAGCTTACTACTGTACAGTCGATGTGCGTACAATAATATATCTCTTATAGGTCTCACAATAACTCTAGACTTTATGAACTTGCCATTACTAAAAACTAGAATTTAGAGATTAAAAAAAAATAGCATGAACTTGTTCTTCAACAATCACGTGTTTGGATGGTTTTATAAGATTCTAAACTCTCGGCCCAAACACTTGTTCGCCCTACCGTAATATTCCCCTTTGTATAGCGCAGCGCCCTGTACAAATACTACAAAAGGAAAGTTTCCCACCAGACTTCACGTTAATCACTTTCCGTTAAACACTGTTCCGTCCACCGTTCGAGCAATATCCCTGCTTCCTTCCATTTACTGAATTTACCGCCCTAATCAGAGTGCGGCCTTTGTACCTTTGCTTGTTTGTAAATATAACTAGGCTGTATACCTTCCATACAATATAACGTTTTATTAAAATTTACCCAAAACTGAAGGCGAGAAATAAAGTTAAACTGAAAATTAAATTTACGTTTCTTGTATATTCAAATATGGGACTGTAATTTCTAGTTTTAGGCCTGTAACTCTTAGTATGGGGCTATAACTCCATGTTTTGGGCCTGAAACTTCAAGTATAGAGTTTTAACTCCGTCTTTTTCCTCAAACTTCACCTATGAGGCTGTAACCGTGGGTTTAAGTCTGTAACTTCTCGTATGGAACTGTAACTACTTGTTTTTTTCTTGTATGGAGCTGTAACTCCAATTTGTTGGCCTGTAGCTTCACGTATGGAGCTGTAACTCCAATTTGTTGGCCTGTAGCTTCACGTATGGAGCTGTACTCCAATTTGTTGGCCTGTAGCTTCACGTATGGAGCGGTAACTCCAATTTGTTGGCCTATAGCTTCACGTATGGAGCTGTAACTCCAATTTGTTGGCCTATAGCTTCACGTATGGAGCTGTAACTCCAATTTGTTGGCCCGTAGCTTCACGTATGGGCTGTACCTTCATGTTTATGGCATTTAACTTCGCGGAAGAAGTTGTAACGTCGTGTTTTGGGCTTGTAGTATCTAGTGCGAGTTATATTTGCTAGAACTCTATCCTGTAAGACTCCAGAATTTTAGTTCGAGCAATCCATTTTAGCTTCTTAATATTATTTTCTAACAGGTGTAAAATAGAAAAAACTAATTTAAATTGCCTTTTAGATCCGATTAGATTCAAAACCTCCTAAAGGTTCTACAGACCATTCGCTTAAATATATTTAGAGCAAATCTCCAACTATCTATACACTATAAATCGTACTTATTTAAGGAATAAACCATTGCCAAAGCGACCCTTCTCTGTACTTAAGTGACACATAAATAAATACCGTTGTGGTTTTGTTACCCGCTATGTAAAGCTAGCAATGCAAATATTCAGGAATAGTTGCAACTTTTTATGTAATGTCGCAAAGCCGACAATATTTGTATTACGTCGTTTGTTTGCAAATTATTCAAAGAACTTAATTCCTTGCAGCTATGTAGGCTTACATCGCCCAAGGGCTTTGGGCTACATAGATTCACTTTGCTAACCAACATGGACAAAAGATTAAGGTTTCCACACTTCCTTGTTATTAGTTTGTGTGTGTGTGTGTGTTGCAACGGGCCTTTTTTCGCTCATCATCTGTACACGGCTATCTTTATTTTTAAACCTTTTACATCTTTACTCCTTATTTACTATTCATTTATCTTCCTCATTTCTTCAATTACTCCTTTTTCCTATTTCCCCTATTAACCTTCAACCTTCAATTCCCCCCTTTATTACTTATTACTCCCTTATATTTTCCCTATTAATATTCAACATTCATTTTTCAATAATCAATTGCCTACTATTTTCCGAGACTCTTTCTTACCTGGTAGCATTAGGACCTACCTTTCCTAATATCTAGTTTTCTCTAATACTTACCAGTCGCCCTGCAATGGTAGAATGACCTAGGAGGAATTTCGGTCAGTCAACCGAAGCCTGTAACATCCCTGCCTAGATCTCCTAGGAATGAATTCCTAGATTTCGTATGGAAACCAATTAGCGGAGTATTTCCCTATACTAGCATAATACTCGGGTTGGGGTGTCTTCTATTTGAGGTGTTTGGTACTTGGAAACATTTTATTAAGAAACTGTGAAACTGCATGCCATTTAGCTAAACTTCACTAATTACTGCTAATTGGAAACTCATATTTTTTTGTTTATAAGGTGGTAAAGCATGCACACTTTTACAGGCATTAACTATTTATTAACTTAGTTGCTTTACCCCTAACATACAACACAATAATATTTTTCCTTAAATATCTTTAGTAAATTTTGAATAATTTATTCGTTGTAATTATTTATAATATTAATATCGTTCACACAAGAAATTTACCCCATGTATAAAGATAAAATTTAAATTAACTTCCTGCCACCCTTTGGCTTGATTATACTTATAAACAGATTAAATTAACATTCTTCCTACTTTTGCCTTAATATTTTCCCAGTAGAAAAAGATTTTATATATTATGATAATAAACTAGATATTATTTTATATGTATAACTTAGCTTTTAATTTACCTGAAATTCCCCTCATTAAATATTTAATTACTCTTATTCTTTACTTCTTATTTATTCCCCATTAACATCTTATTTTCTCTACAATCCTATCCTATATTTCTGTAATTTATAATCATTTTATTATAACAAATAATTCTATTTTCCTATGCACATATTTGTTAAAAAGTTATTAATTTTTCGAAATGAAAATATACTATATTATTTTATATTATAATTTAAAAGAATCTACGTGAAGTATTTTTCCTTGCATAACCTTTATAATTTAAAATATAATGAATTTCTTTAATTTTATATTTAAGTAATTTTCAATGAATTTTTAGTAAAGTTTAAATGAATTTTAGTAAAGCCAAATCTGAAACTGTTTTTGAATTAATCGACAAAGAACTTGACAGAGGGTGACGCTTCCAATCACTTCCAAGATGGCCACACCAAGCAACTATATAGAGGGAGAAGATTACGGAAACGTAACTGGAACGAGGAGCGATCCTAAGTGTGACGGTCAGATCATAGCTTCTCTCTTTTACAATCAAATAACATTTTATATTTAACATTTTTTGGGGAACATTGAAATTCCGTAAATTTAAAATTAAAGAACTTTTTTTTTATAGAGTTGTAAAGTTTTCAAGCAATGGCTTTGTTTAAATCGTAACTTTAAGGGGGTAGCGTTTAGTGGGGGAAATTCCCACCACAAAATGGAGAACTCCTCCAAACAGGTTTATGAATATGAAAAAAAAATTAAATTGTTATTAAATTTTTAAAAAAATTTAATAAAAAAATTTATATATTGTTTGAAAAGAAATTAATTAAGTAAATTTTAGGATTTAAAGGCTTCTTAAATATAAAAAGAAATTGGGGATTGATGAGCAAAATGTAAACAGATGTTAAGAAATATTGTTATGGGCTTTGAGCAATAGAAGCCAAATAAGATAGATTAATAGACAAAAAATGTTTCTGTTGCTAGTATTTTAGACTAACGTTTAATATGTAAACCTAATTAATAATAGTCAATTAAATTTATTAAATGAGAAAGGGTTAAAATTAACCTCAAAAACCAAATAGCAAAATCAAAAACCCCAAACACTTTAAATACATTATTATGTGACGGTAACCTGTAGTAGCACTTAAATTTTTCTTTTTGAGGACAGGAGATGGTCTTCACGGATAATTTAGACATTAACGACTGAATAGGAAAGTGTCCCAATTAATATATGTCCAAGTGTTTGAGTGTATACTTGTAGCTCAGGTTAAAGATGTAGTCGATTAATATCAATAAATAATTTACTAACCTTGCAAGTTTTATTTTAAAATCTTCGGGGCAACAACGACAAACTGAATCTTCAAATATTTCCTTTTATCCCTCATTGTTGCTTCAATATTAAAACGACCTTGAATATTAATTGCTTGGTTCATAACCTTCGTGTTCATTCATTTTCCTGAAGTAAACTTCTTGAATTTCTCAACACCAATCTCTTGTATATTTCTCTT
>JBAIZL010000011.1:9779914-9784914 GCA_036971475.1 Prosapia bicincta | reverse complement strand
GTTCCTTCTATTGCGCACGAGACCCTCCCGCCTCGTTTTTTTGGACTTCTTGTTCGATTTCACGATGCCACGTTTTGTCTTGGAGGTGGCCTTGACTCTCTTTCTGTCCTGGAGTTTCCATTGGTGGTGTTCCTGGGGTGAGGAGGCCTCATATTTGGAAGTGGCCTCTGTTGGTACCTTTGCGGCACCTCTCTCCCATTTATACCCCTGCTCCCGTTGTCCGTCTTCACGCCGTTTAGGAAATCAATGGCACTGGCCACTGACTCCCTATGAACGTCGAGGCTAGTATTCCGGACCTCCCTTCCGAAATGCGTCATTACCTTATTTACGAGGTAACGCTCTGGTATTGGCGGGTCCAAATTTCTTGCTTTGTTGACCATCACAACAAAGTACTCGGACTTGCTGTATGGTCCCATCTCGTAATATTTGCCGGTGTCTAGCTGCCTCCTTATTTTCTCTTGTGCAGCAAAACCCCAGTACCTAGCTAAAAACTTGGTCTTAAACTGCTCGTACTGGTCCCGCGGCTTCACCACTGCCATCTGCGGTTCCTCTTAAGTTCCTTACAATTATCTTTAGCTTTGTGTCGTCCTCCATCATCGGATCGACTTCGTCGAAGAGCCCTTCCATTTCCTTCATGAAGGCCACGGGATCCTCGTTGTCCTTCCCGTAGTATTCTATCTTTTTCATACCAGTCATCTCCTAGTAGTCCCACGCTCTGGGCCTTATCCAGCTGACGCTGGCACCTTGTGACACTGCGCTTCTGATTTTGTCGTTGACTTTTTTTACGCTGGATTCCACTTTCCTTGTGCCTGTCTCCAGGTCTCCTATTGTCTTATCCCGTTCCAGCTGTCCTTCCTCCTCCTTTTCTATTCTCGCTTCCAGTCTACCTTCTTTTCGTAGGTGGACACTCTATCATTCATGCAAGTTAAGTGTTAAGATATATCTCCTTTTTATGACTCTTAAAGTTCCCGGTTATTTTTTCCATAAATAACCTCATCTCTTCCCTTTCATTCCTCTCCCTTTCCTCCTGATCTTTCTTATCCTTTTCTCTCTCCTTCTGTTTTATTTTTCTCCTAGCTTCTTTCTCTTCCGCTTCTCTTATTATTATCGCTTCTTCATTTTGCCATCTTAATTCGGCTTGTTCTCTCTCTTTATATCTCCTCATATCTTCCTCCTTCCTTTCTGTCTCCCTTTCTAATCTCTCCTCTTCCTTCTCTTGCTTTCTTTCTAATTTTTCTTGTTCCTTCTTCTTTTGTCTTTCTAGCCTCTCCTGTTCCTTTTCTTTCTTTAGCATCACCATTAGCTTTTCCATTTCACTTCTTTCCTGCTGCTTTTGTGTTGCCATGGCTTCTGTTCTTTTTATCTCCTTCTTGTTACTAACACTTTCCTTCCTACCTATATACTATTTCTATACTTCTTCTATAAATTCCTTTTATTTATAAGAATGTGTCGCTGGATATCGTGCGTGTGCGCATCCTTCGGTGTGTTTCCTTTTTTTCTTACTACTATTTACCCCTATTTTATTTTCTCAACTCTTTTTTAAACTATTTCTCCTACTAAAATTTAAGCCCTATTTTTTTTCTAACCTATTTTTAATTAATTTTTCAGTGTTTCAAACAAAAACTACCACCTAACTCTTTCTTTAACTCTGTATTATTTATTTCTTACACTTCCTGGGTCGAATTTCGCCATGTCTTTTTGTTAATTTTTTATAGAGACCGTAATTGTTTATACGGGAAAGTCCTCAACTTTACCCGTCGGCCTCACCGGATGGGCGCCATCTTACTAACTGCAACGGGCCCGCTCACCACCTCACCATCACCATGACCACAAATCATATACGCTCACTTACCCAGCCGTCAACCCTTTCGTTGACCAACTCTCTAGCGCATAACCAGCACACGAGCCCGCTGCAGAGCAAGAATTTTGAAACGAGCCATTCGTAGCCAAAGCTACGAACGCTGTGCAGTGCTCGCCAAAATCTGCCAGAGAACAAGTCACTGGACTTAAAGAACAAAAAACCTAACTTGCTGAGAATTTTACCCTTTACGGGTGAGTCATCCCGGGGAATGAGTTCTTTTTAAAGACATATAATCAATGAAATGACCATATCGATTGTAGGAGAGTGTAAGAAACTTGTTTAAAAGAATATTCAGTTTGTTTGCAAGTTAGTTAATAAATATTAATTTTTTAATTTTGAAATCTATTAATTTAAATATGCATAGCCCAGTATGCATTTCTTTAACCTTGAAATACATTTATTTGGTATCTTGCTAATTTTTAGAAAACATAATATTTGATTATTTTATTTGAAATTTAACATTTAATTAAGATTTTACAATTTTTGTTTACTAACTATCGCAATATAAAGAAGCGCAAACTTTACTCAATTAATTTCTCAATATTGTTTGTCAAATTTAAACCCTTTCAACTTTAAATTTGGTTGTTACCTTCAGTTTAAATATCTCTTTTTCCTTAAGTGAATCTTCAGACCATTTGACTACTTGATCTATTTTTATTTCAAAGTCCCTGGTTATGTAACCTTGAAAATATAATTGTCAATATTCGTTATGTTTACTTGGATTATTAATTAAAAGTTATTTGCTACATTCTACAAATTTTCGTTTTAACCCTTTTGTTTCTGGCAAAGCTTTACTCTTCAGTACACTCCGAAAGCTCCCCAACCTTTACATTTTGTTCAACTAGTTTAAATCTCTTAAAAAACAACTTATTTATGACATCCTATATAGCCATGTATGTGTTAAAATTTTTCCTATATCTCTATTAACTTTAATTGACCTTTCTAAGTAATTTTCTACTTCCTTTTATAGGTAGAAATTAATTCTACTTTACGGACAACCTTAAAACAATTTCATAAATTACATTATATTTATAAATAACAAATATCAAAGCACATACTGAAAAAGAAATTATATTTATAAACATATAGATATATCTACCAAAAGATATCCAAAATAGTTACTGAATAACAAATTATATTTAATAAAAACTGTTTAAACATTTGCTCTGAGTGAAATCAAACATCTACTGAATGAAAATTACAATATTTAATACCTATTTTATTTAAAACGTTTACTGAAAAATAGTTAAAAGCCTTGCTAACAGATCCTCAATCATTTACAAAAAGAAATCAACACATTTACTAAAATTTATTTAATAGAAAATATTTAACCCTTTTGCTAAAATTTAATTAACCTTTTCTGCAAGAAAGTCATACATACTGGAAATTAACTAACATTTACTGAAAATTTATCAACGCAATTTCTGAAGGAAATTTATACTTACTAAAATTTAATTAACATTTATTGAATGGTCATTAACCCATTTACAGAAATCATATACCTTGAATAACAAGAACTTGCAAAGATTTTATTTTTCTATTTAAGTTTTCCCTTATCACTAACAACAACATGAAATTTTCTTATATATACATAAATCCTGAAATAATCAAAATAAACTTAAAATAATCTGAAAAAACTTATTTTAATTTATTAGCTAGCCCCACTAGCTTATTTTATTTATTAGCCAAATCCCTTGTTTTAAATATTTGGGTGTTATTCATATTTTCACAATTTACAAAATTCATACATATATAAAACCTCATTTAAAACATCTCTTGTTTTACTTAACCCTTTTGTTGCACATTTAAAATATTTTAATTTAATACGGATCAAAGTCATAACCCTTTATTCTTACTCAAACTTTGTTCTCAATTTAATTTATTGGATACCTATATATAATGGTACCCCTTTCTAAATAAAACCAACAGTTTAATTTAATTAACTTGAATTAATGATATAACTCCTTTTTATTAAAAAGAAAAATTTATGTTACTTGGTTTCAATTTTTAATTACAAAATAACTCCTTCTAAATAAAACAACAATTCAGTTTAATTTACTTATATAACATACCGCCCCACTGTTAGGACTTTTTGAAAACAATGCATGGCCTTCGAATCAGCTGTAGTAAACAATCTATCTTTGTCAGCCATCTTGTATGCTTACATTTGTGATATCATATTTAATTTTAAACAACAGATTATATCTTACTTAATTTCCTTACCCCCCTATAAATTTTGACCCTTTAAATGATTTAAACACCTTTATTTGCGTTGTTTACAATGAACCCTTAACCCTTTATAACATTACTAACCTTAAATTTTTATTCCCCTTATTTTCATAAAATAAAACCTATTTGCTACTTTTAAGGCTACGTCATCTTGTAATTCTTACCCCTCCCTTAAACAAAGCCACCAGTACTTATTGATGAATTTCAAAGTTTGTTATTTATGGTTTTAAGATTAATTTAAACTGTTTTACACTTTCCCTTTTTAAAAATTTTTCAAATTAAAATTTCTAATTTGAAAAGAGAAAACTGTGCAGATCTAACCTCAACTTTTCCATAAGGCCTGGTTTCACTCCTTTCCCTCTCTCTCCGCTGGTGCTGCGATCTTGGTTGCACCGCTGGGTGGGGAGGTCCTACTTGTTTCTAGCTCGAAGCGACGCTTCTAAGTGAGTTGGCCGCCATATTTGAATTCCACCTTCCCTTTGTGAAACGCCATCAGCTCTGCTTCAGGTCTGCTTGGCTTCCTTCTCTCTCTGCGACTGGTCACATTTTCTTTTTTCTATGTATTTGACACTTCTTCAAATTTAGAATCCATACTGATAAAATTTAGACTTTAAACCCTTTTGCAACAATGTTCCTAGCTGGGCATTTTCTAACACTCAGATTTTTAAAATTTCTCACACAGTTAATTTTGACATTTACATAGTTAATTTTGAATCTTATTTTCGTTTAAAATTTTTCCTAATTCAACATTGTTCACTTCCCCTTACCATCTCAGAGTAAGGTTGATTTTTAATTAAAGTTTAAAACACAAAAACTTCCTAAGACGCTTGCACACATCGATCTTATTTTTGGGATACCTCTTTCGGCTAGATCTTCGCTGAAAGGGCCCCATTTTTCGAAACACCACGTC
>JBAIZL010000011.1:9714914-9774914 GCA_036971475.1 Prosapia bicincta | reverse complement strand
TGTCCGTCTTCACGCCGTTTAGGAAATCAATGGCACTGGCCACTGACTCCCTATGAACGTCGAGGCTAGTATTCCGGACCTCCCTTCCGAAATGCGTCATTACCTTATTTACGAGGTAACGCTCTGGTATTGGCGGGTCCAAATTTCTTGCTTTGTTGACCATCACAACAAAGTACTCGGACTTGCTGTATGGTCCCATCTCGTAATATTTGCCGGTGTCTAGCTGCCTCCTTATTTTCTCTTGTGCAGCAAAACCCCAGTACCTAGCTAAAAACTTGGTCTTAAACTGCTCGTACTGGTCCCGCGGCTTCACCACTGCCATCTGCGGTTCCTCTTAAGTTCCTTACAATTATCTTTAGCTTTGTGTCGTCCTCCATCATCGGATCGACTTCGTCGAAGAGCCCTTCCATTTCCTTCATGAAGGCCACGGGATCCTCGTTGTCCTTCCCGTAGTATTCTATCTTTTTCATACCAGTCATCTCCTAGTAGTCCCACGCTCTGGGCCTTATCCAGCTGACGCTGGCACCTTGTGACACTGCGCTTCTGATTTTGTCGTTGACTTTTTTTACGCTGGATTCCACTTTCCTTGTGCCTGTCTCCAGGTCTCCTATTGTCTTATCCCGTTCCAGCTGTCCTTCCTCCTCCTTTTCTATTCTCGCTTCCAGTCTACCTTCTTTTCGTAGGTGGACACTCTATCATTCATGCAAGTTAAGTGTTAAGATATATCTCCTTTTTATGACTCTTAAAGTTCCCGGTTATTTTTTCCATAAATAACCTCATCTCTTCCCTTTCATTCCTCTCCCTTTCCTCCTGATCTTTCTTATCCTTTTCTCTCTCCTTCTGTTTTATTTTTCTCCTAGCTTCTTTCTCTTCCGCTTCTCTTATTATTATCGCTTCTTCATTTTGCCATCTTAATTCGGCTTGTTCTCTCTCTTTATATCTCCTCATATCTTCCTCCTTCCTTTCTGTCTCCCTTTCTAATCTCTCCTCTTCCTTCTCTTGCTTTCTTTCTAATTTTTCTTGTTCCTTCTTCTTTTGTCTTTCTAGCCTCTCCTGTTCCTTTTCTTTCTTTAGCATCACCATTAGCTTTTCCATTTCACTTCTTTCCTGCTGCTTTTGTGTTGCCATGGCTTCTGTTCTTTTTATCTCCTTCTTGTTACTAACACTTTCCTTCCTACCTATATACTATTTCTATACTTCTTCTATAAATTCCTTTTATTTATAAGAATGTGTCGCTGGATATCGTGCGTGTGCGCATCCTTCGGTGTGTTTCCTTTTTTTCTTACTACTATTTACCCCTATTTTATTTTCTCAACTCTTTTTTAAACTATTTCTCCTACTAAAATTTAAGCCCTATTTTTTTTCTAACCTATTTTTAATTAATTTTTCAGTGTTTCAAACAAAAACTACCACCTAACTCTTTCTTTAACTCTGTATTATTTATTTCTTACACTTCCTGGGTCGAATTTCGCCATGTCTTTTTGTTAATTTTTTATAGAGACCGTAATTGTTTATACGGGAAAGTCCTCAACTTTACCCGTCGGCCTCACCGGATGGGCGCCATCTTACTAACTGCAACGGGCCCGCTCACCACCTCACCATCACCATGACCACAAATCATATACGCTCACTTACCCAGCCGTCAACCCTTTCGTTGACCAACTCTCTAGCGCATAACCAGCACACGAGCCCGCTGCAGAGCAAGAATTTTGAAACGAGCCATTCGTAGCCAAAGCTACGAACGCTGTGCAGTGCTCGCCAAAATCTGCCAGAGAACAAGTCACTGGACTTAAAGAACAAAAAACCTAACTTGCTGAGAATTTTACCCTTTACGGGTGAGTCATCCCGGGGAATGAGTTCTTTTTAAAGACATATAATCAATGAAATGACCATATCGATTGTAGGAGAGTGTAAGAAACTTGTTTAAAAGAATATTCAGTTTGTTTGCAAGTTAGTTAATAAATATTAATTTTTTAATTTTGAAATCTATTAATTTAAATATGCATAGCCCAGTATGCATTTCTTTAACCTTGAAATACATTTATTTGGTATCTTGCTAATTTTTAGAAAACATAATATTTGATTATTTTATTTGAAATTTAACATTTAATTAAGATTTTACAATTTTTGTTTACTAACTATCGCAATATAAAGAAGCGCAAACTTTACTCAATTAATTTCTCAATATTGTTTGTCAAATTTAAACCCTTTCAACTTTAAATTTGGTTGTTACCTTCAGTTTAAATATCTCTTTTTCCTTAAGTGAATCTTCAGACCATTTGACTACTTGATCTATTTTTATTTCAAAGTCCCTGGTTATGTAACCTTGAAAATATAATTGTCAATATTCGTTATGTTTACTTGGATTATTAATTAAAAGTTATTTGCTACATTCTACAAATTTTCGTTTTAACCCTTTTGTTTCTGGCAAAGCTTTACTCTTCAGTACACTCCGAAAGCTCCCCAACCTTTACATTTTGTTCAACTAGTTTAAATCTCTTAAAAAACAACTTATTTATGACATCCTATATAGCCATGTATGTGTTAAAATTTTTCCTATATCTCTATTAACTTTAATTGACCTTTCTAAGTAATTTTCTACTTCCTTTTATAGGTAGAAATTAATTCTACTTTACGGACAACCTTAAAACAATTTCATAAATTACATTATATTTATAAATAACAAATATCAAAGCACATACTGAAAAAGAAATTATATTTATAAACATATAGATATATCTACCAAAAGATATCCAAAATAGTTACTGAATAACAAATTATATTTAATAAAAACTGTTTAAACATTTGCTCTGAGTGAAATCAAACATCTACTGAATGAAAATTACAATATTTAATACCTATTTTATTTAAAACGTTTACTGAAAAATAGTTAAAAGCCTTGCTAACAGATCCTCAATCATTTACAAAAAGAAATCAACACATTTACTAAAATTTATTTAATAGAAAATATTTAACCCTTTTGCTAAAATTTAATTAACCTTTTCTGCAAGAAAGTCATACATACTGGAAATTAACTAACATTTACTGAAAATTTATCAACGCAATTTCTGAAGGAAATTTATACTTACTAAAATTTAATTAACATTTATTGAATGGTCATTAACCCATTTACAGAAATCATATACCTTGAATAACAAGAACTTGCAAAGATTTTATTTTTCTATTTAAGTTTTCCCTTATCACTAACAACAACATGAAATTTTCTTATATATACATAAATCCTGAAATAATCAAAATAAACTTAAAATAATCTGAAAAAACTTATTTTAATTTATTAGCTAGCCCCACTCACATTTTTAAATCCCTTGTTTTAAATATTTGGGTGTTATTCATATTTTCACAATTTACAAAATTCATACATATATAAAACCTCATTTAAAACATCTCTTGTTTTACTTAACCCTTTTGTTGCACATTTAAAATATTTTAATTTAATACGGATCAAAGTCATAACCCTTTATTCTTACTCAAACTTTGTTCTCAATTTAATTTATTGGATACCTATATATAATGGTACCCCTTTCTAAATAAAACCAACAGTTTAATTTAATTAACTTGAATTAATGATATAACTCCTTTTTATTAAAAAGAAAAATTTATGTTACTTGGTTTCAATTTTTAATTACAAAATAACTCCTTCTAAATAAAACAACAATTCAGTTTAATTTACTTATATAACATACCGCCCCACTGTTAGGACTTTTTGAAAACAATGCATGGCCTTCGAATCAGCTGTAGTAAACAATCTATCTTTGTCAGCCATCTTGTATGCTTACATTTGTGATATCATATTTAATTTTAAACAACAGATTATATCTTACTTAATTTCCTTACCCCCCTATAAATTTTGACCCTTTAAATGATTTAAACACCTTTATTTGCGTTGTTTACAATGAACCCTTAACCCTTTATAACATTACTAACCTTAAATTTTTATTCCCCTTATTTTCATAAAATAAAACCTATTTGCTACTTTTAAGGCTACGTCATCTTGTAATTCTTACCCCTCCCTTAAACAAAGCCACCAGTACTTATTGATGAATTTCAAAGTTTGTTATTTATGGTTTTAAGATTAATTTAAACTGTTTTACACTTTCCCTTTTTAAAAATTTTTCAAATTAAAATTTCTAATTTGAAAAGAGAAAACTGTGCAGATCTAACCTCAACTTTTCCATAAGGCCTGGTTTCACTCCTTTCCCTCTCTCTCCGCTGGTGCTGCGATCTTGGTTGCACCGCTGGGTGGGGAGGTCCTACTTGTTCCTAGCTCGAAGCGACGCTTCTAAGTGAGTTGGCCGCCATATTTGAATTCCACCTTCCCTTTGTGAAACGCCATCAGCTCTGCTTCAGGTCTGCTTGGCTTCCTTCTCTCTCTGCGACTGGTCACATTTTCTTTTTTCTATGTATTTGACACTTCTTCAAATTTAGAATCCATACTGATAAAATTTAGACTTTAAACCCTTTTGCAACAATGTTCCTAGCTGGGCATTTTCTAACACTCAGATTTTTAAAATTTCTCACACAGTTAATTTTGACATTTACATAGTTAATTTTGAATCTTATTTTCGTTTAAAATTTTTCCTAATTCAACATTGTTCACTTCCCCTTACCATCTCAGAGTAAGGTTGATTTTTAATTAAAGTTTAAAACACAAAAACTTCCTAAGACGCTTGCACACATCGATCTTATTTTTGGGATACCTCTTTCGGCTAGATCTTCGCTGAAAGGGCCTCATTTTTCGAAACACGACGTCACGACATACCGGCGAATCACTACTTACTTAGCCTTGCATCTTTTTGTATAGATTTACGGTAATAACACAATTTTTCATTGTTTTTCACCGGAGCTAACCTCGACACGATCCGTTCCCTTTAGGTGTTTTAGTTAAGCTGCCCGCATCATGACGCCTCTTCTTCCCCCACCTGTAAGCCTTCCATCTCCAGCTGTCTGTTCCCATAATTCTTCTTAAACAATAAGGATCTCTATCGATTACGTCATAATTTGCGCACGCATTCCTTTGTGTTCTTCAAAGTTGCTTCAGAAAATCAATACTGGATCGAATTTTAACTACTTTTCGCTTTGGCCGTATAACTCTTTATTGGTGCTTTTTGCGAGTTTTTCTTATTCTTGTTTTTTGATTTATTTCGTCTTGCTGTATCTTTTGAAATGTCGATTGTATTTCTAGGTAGATTTTGACGGTTTTCCCCTGGCAAATGATCCTCTTTAATTTCCTAAACCCCTTTAGATGGCTTGGTTTGTTTGATACCGTTAAAATTTTAAACTATCTTTGTTTTAATTTTTTTTTTGCGGTAGGTATTCCAACAGAATACAGCCCGCCGCAGTGTGTGTGTGTATATATATATATATATATATATATATATATATATATATATATATACACACACACACATATATATATATATATATATATATATATATATATATATATATCTGTAATAGCCCGTATAATGGCGTCTATGCTATGTCTGATTCTCCAGTGAAACCCAAGATTTCCCATCACCTCTTAAAATCCAAACTCTTCTGTGTTAGAAATCGTTCATTTCTAATTTCTGCCACCATACATTTGGTGAATCTTAGGTTTTACCTCAGATGTTTTAAGGTAAACATTAAGATATAACCTAACCTAGCCTGCTTATTAAATACCAAATTAAAGATAAATATAGACTAGGTTTGCGAGATAATATAATACAGATTAAGTAAGTGTGATATGTAAGGTATAGATTGATATGTTTGGAATAAACTACTAAGAAGTATTCAGTATTTTATCCCTCAACCGTCGTTTACGAAATCTAGGAACTCGGTAAAAGTTTAAACCCTTACATTTATAGATCCATGTTGGCAAGTTCTAGCATCCCTAGATTGTTCCACTCTTATGTATTAGCGCTTAGGAACAAAGCAAGTTCCCCAGGGACTGAGTGCTACATACAAAGCAGTGACATAAACATTTATGGGAGCGTCACATTGAATATTGCAAATAACTCTTAGCCGGGGACCGTAATGTCGTTGCGCGAGCATCTGCTTTAACGGTCTCTCCTTGAGTTTAACAAAACTATAAAGTGAGACGGCGCTACTTCGCGATAAAATCTGTCGTCCCACTCACACACTGACCCCAATAGTGCGCCGGAGCCTCGCGATTTTGTGTGCTCAACTGTGTGAAGAGAGCGCGTAAGGCGTTAGCATATCTGTGCTGGCAGCGAATATCTTCGAAAATCGAACCTTTTTATTTAAACTAACATAGTATTCGTGTCCAGTTAGTGGCTCCTGGAGGTTATGTTTAATCGCTTTTAAAATTATGTTTCCAAATGGAATTTTCTGTGTAGTACATTTTGTTGGATTAAATGAACCCATTTCTTATGATTTTATACAGGAGCAGTTTTTTATAACTCATGCGTTACGATACTTTACGTATTGTACATTAGTAAGTCAAACTCCCATTTTAGTCTAAAATGACTTCAATGCAAACATAATGAATGGTCCAAACGTAAATTTTGTAAGATAAAACGTACGTTATCAGGTTTTATATTTGTTATGAATTAAGTGCATTTAAACTCTTTGTGCACTTTTGTTGGGGTGTGGCGGGATTGTTTGGGTAATAATATGGCAAGCAGCTTTCATAGTTCTTACTGCAATGTGTTTGTTCGGACCAACGAGACCTTCCTATAGTGTACGTGGACTCAAGAAGTATACGGCTCTACGTAACCTGGTTAACGTTCAAGTCTCCCAACTCAAAGACAATACTCAAAGGCATTGTAAACACAAAGGCTCAAACACTTTGCATAAAACGTACTAATTTGCCCTTCTCGACGGTTTCTTATTACAACGCCTGCAGAAACACATTATGCTACCACAATAACAACAAACAACATATGTCGCCGCAAGGTGGGCGAACACCGTGCAGGGGTAAATGGCAACACGCACAGCAGATAAGACTTTCTGTAATGAAGCGGTGATAAAACCTTGAGAGAGTTACATGTTATGGCTTTTTAGAAACATTTTGAAATAAATTCACGTACAACAGTCACGTTCAATACAAACTGGAACCAAACATTTTCTTAGAGCTTGTTTGTTTTTGTATTTCTTTCCAGACGAGTTGAATATATTTAACTTTTTCAATGTTTTTAAATCAAATTGAACCACCAACTCTATTTCTGTTTAATTGCAACTTTAAAATCGCGTTAAAAGCTAACTTTGGTACAGTCCCCATTGTTCTATGGGAAGCTATTTTAAAGAACGGGAAACTGAAATGCTCTGCCTAGACAGCACGATCGGTGCACAACGAGGTTTCATGAGACGATCACCTACTATAGACACATAAGTAGCATATGAATTAGTTCTGATTCTAAGCAGAGGATATGAAACCCTATATGGTAAAGGAGATCATGGCATCTTGTGTGCCGGGTCTTGAAGAGTAACTTTTAATGGAAATTTGTATATTGGTAAAGAAAAGTAGTTTGAATTTCACTCAGCAAAACAAAAGTTATTTTCATCACGGAGAGAGAAAAATACAAAACCAAAATGAAACAAACAGAGAGCAACGCTGTACGACCAAAATCCACTGAGGCTCAGTTGCGATGTTCATGCATTGGAATATGGAATGAAACAGTGGAATGTTGACGAAAACACTTGTTAATAGCACCATAATTCCATCAAAGCCCTAAAACGCTATTGCGGAGGATCAGGGGCTACAATAAAGCAATTTAACAGCCTCAAAACACTTGACGTTTTATCGCGAAGATATAAAGAGCGAAGGCTCCCTAACGTTATGTTCCCGCAGCTTAGATTATTCTCGTCCTCCACAGGTGGTTTTTTTTACTGGAAATAACTTTTTGAAATTAACATTTTATGCGTAAGGGGATTCTCGATCCAAACAATAAGCAATGTTTTGTAATTGTGCAAACTCAGAATTCATAGATTACGTTGTATTCCTTTCAGATAGAATTTCTCGAATTGTAAAAGCGTCAGAGATATGAAAAGTTCGAAAATTTCCAAACTATTATTGATTTTAATGCCATTGGTAAATTATTTATCATTGTCATAAATATTTAAAATACCATTTTTTTTATCACATTTCTATTCCACTTTTCCCTTACCTTGTTCAAATTACTATTGTTTACTTACATTGCAAACTTTTGTTTTATTTTTGTTTACCTATACAATTCACCTTATTTGTATTTTTTTCGTTTGGTTGTTTTCTTTGATTCAGGTTTCCCTTCTTTCTATAATTTTTAAAACACGATAATATTTATGTCAGTGTCTTTCAAGAAAGAAAAGAAAAAACTTCTTATACAAGCATATAACCTTCCCCCCGCCCACCTTAAGTTCTCTAATGACGTCATTAGTCGTCTGTATATGTTGTAGGTTGTTAAATAAAATATCGTACATACTGTGATGAAACCTCAACGTAGGACAGAATGTGATGTCTCGGCTTACCTTTGATCTGATTCATTTTTTTTCTTTTTTAAAATAGAGTTGATACCTTACCTGAAACACACACAAAATATAAAGTTAGTAAATTTATATCTACAAATAGGCTACTAAATCTCATCTCTTATGTATAGCTGTTCCCTCGTAAGCCGGTGTGCGATCGATCGATAGAAAACACCAAGCGAGTCCTATTCAAAAACATTGGTTTTTTTAGTGCGTTTTGCACCAAAATCCACATCTAAGATATTGCTGGCGTCACGGTCGCTTAGAAAACTTATATAAGCAAATTTGTTAAGAAAACTTTATGTGAATTATCTGGTTCACATGACAGATCAAATCAAAACTTTATAGCGGCCTTTCTACTTTGTCAAATCTACATTATTTTAATTTAAATTCTATACCCCATATTACAATTTCTGTGGAACTGTCATTTGTTTCTTCTACCTCTTCCACCACCTCTGCTCGTCCTTCGAGATCACGCGCCACCTTACGTGGGCTCTGTTATAATATTTACATAATAAATTCAAAAATAATATTCGGTTTTTAGAGGAAAAAGGGTCGCCACTACCAGATTTGACGCGAGTAGTGTAGTGTAAAGCAATATGAAATTTGTCATACGATAGCTAATCAGCTACGGTAATCTCAAATAAAATATTTGATAATGTTGATATATTCAATCATGACCTTGAGCTAGTAGTAGAGAAAGCACTCATTATAACATAGGACAAGGAGCCTCGATTGGCGACCAAATAATTTGTATTGCTCAAACGGCTCCTAATTTGAATGAACTTCTTGCTTAATTTGTCGTTAAAGTTTTTACACATAGAGTTATGCGATTATGTTTCCAAGAATATGAACTTTGTTTCGGTTTAAAGTTACAACAACGTGAGAGCTATGTCAGGTCGGTGTAAATTAAACCTAGCGTCCTCGCCTAAAATGAATTCGTTTCAGATTTTTATATTCATTAAATATTAAAATATTCTTCTTGTCTTAATAAAAACGTAACTTCTTTCAGTCTAAGTTACTGTCCCTTCCAATTAGCCCGTCATGGCGAGCGCGACGCAGCGCCCCATGCTTGTCATTCTTTACCCGAAAGTAAAGAACATTATCCGAACGTCAAACCCAAAAGTTTTCCTTCGATGACAGTGACTTTGTTATGCTTCTTAATTAAACACTGACATCCCCCGAGCAATCGCGAAGTGACGACGGAACTGTGACATGATTCACTGAGTAAGATAAAGTAAGACGCGACTTGAAGTGATTTCCTGGTCTTTGTATTATATTTAATAAACTCTGGCTGCAAACGCTGCGTATTTTCCTTAAATTGTCCTTCGTCTGACAGAATTCATTAGTTTCCAGATTGATGACGTAATCCCCGCTTAGTAACTTCAACACAGGGACAAGTCTCCAATAGTATGACTGGTTCAGTTTGTCTTGACATCTGAACTGTGGTCACAGATCGGACTGCTTCTTGCCTACCCATGTGAACATTTTTCCAAATGGTTTCGTTGGTAGTTCACTTTATATAAAAATTAACTTTATCTTTAAAGATACAAAAATTATATATATAATTGTTGTTTTAATATATATATATATATATATATATATATATATATAAGCATCCCACTAACTATAAGGCAGCATTTAATTTTGAAACCATATGGTAGCCACTTGAAAGAGCGAAGTATATATGTTTTTGTAACTTGTTTTTGTAAAATTTATTCCTAATAAACATGACGATACTACCCCATGAATTTCAATTTCATAAAATTATAAAAATACGAAATTGACTGAAGTACTATCAATACGACAGCATTTCATTTATCCATCAATATCGCATCCGGTGTGTATATTATTCCCAAGCCACTGATAATACGAGATCCAACAGTGTTGCCACTATGGCGAGACTGTCTGACTAGTTTTATGTTTACACTACACCACTGGGTGGTGTAATCTCGGCGAAATCATAAACATTAGAATGTCCGTTCTGGCCTACTGCAGGTCTCTACACATCTCACATAGGTTCTGGATGATGGTTGTCACAATCGTGTACAACTAACGAAAGCTAATGGGGATGCACGGGTGTGGCTCTACGGGAGTAGCAAATTAGTGAATTTGGGGTAAAAATGTCCGATGGCAAAAAAAGCTAGGAAATGATCAATCAGGGTGTTTTGGAGGGTGCTGAATGCAATGATTTCATCAAAACTAAACGCGGTTGCACAAGGGATGCTCTATGGGAGTAGAAAACAGTTAACCTTAAGATGCACAAAACCACTGAGTGGTGGGGTACTCGCTGAGATAGTCTCTTGTTAGTTAATGCAGTGTACAAGGTAGTGAATACTATATGTAAAACGCTGCCCCACTTTAGTTCCTACGCCAGCAGTCCCGCACTCACGTTTATCTGTCTCCCGTCCTGTGCATTCTAATGATCACGCTATACCCGACGACCCGTATCAACTGTAGTAAAAAAATATATTGTTTTCGTAGTTTCATTTTGTAAACCATTTTGGTTTCGGTTATTTATCTACATCTGTTTGCTCTTTCATTTAACCAAACTATTTTTATCCAACCAACACGTGCATTTAGATCTATACATAAAAAAATCGTCAGAGACTGAAACAGGGAAAACATTTGTCGCCGCAAAAATGGTTGAAACAATCTGAAAACCATGTTACACCTCAACATACAACATTAGTTTCTTGTATGCAAATATCGAATCTCGAACACATTTCTAACCATTTAGCAAAATATATGAACAAATAATAATTCCTAATCTGGAAATAATATATCGCCAGGAGACGAAGTAATGTGTTCAGTAGAGGGAGATTTGAGCGTTTGGATAAAAGGGAAAGCTATTGACTTTCTGTGGCGACTCGTAAAAATATGACGTCATTCTTTAAATAATACAAAGATGTTACGGGCTTGTTTATATGCATGCCCGCTCAAGCCCAAAACAATACCACGTGAGAAATTTACACAGATCAATAAAGTAAATAACTCAAGCCTTCTTTCTACCAATGTTTGGACGAAATGTACCTCACAGTTTTTCTTGGCGGCGAATGTTTTGTAGTGATAATGTTATTTTTTACCGTTTTCGTATGCTTAAATTTATTCATAATATTTTCCCTTACAGTTGTAAACTAACCTTCCCAACCCAACCTAATCTAACGACTGTTCATAATTACTAAATATTGGTTCGGAAAACTTACGATCAATGTATCTATAGTGCGCCAACTTAGAAAAAATGTTAATAAAAAAAAAGTTAATAAAATCGAGAAGGTTAAGGAAGGAGCTAGTCATCGTGTTCTTATTACAGTGTCGTGTTGTTATTACAGTATCGTGTGGTTATTTAATTATCATGTTGGTATGAGAGTGTCGTGTTGTTATTACAGTATCGTGTTGTTATTACAGTATTGTGTTGTTATTACAAAATCGTGTTGTTATTACAGTGTCGTGTTGTTATTACAGTATCGTGTGGTTATTTAATTATCATGTTGGTATGAGAGTGTCGTGTTGTTATTACAGTATCGTGTTGTTATTACAGTATTGTGTTGTTATTACAAAATCGTGTTGTTATTACAGTGTCGTGTTGTTATTAATGAGGCAGGGGAAGGTAGTAGCTACTGGATCTTGAACATTAGTTTGCAAATATATAGGTCGTAAAAAGACCCAATAAGTCGAAAGAGAAACATTACTCCAACCCTAGAGAACACTAGAGAACAAAAAAGGTCTTTTAATTTTCTTTACACTGTCAGATTTCCTTTCTGCTCAAGTTATTAACGATATTTCTTCATGAAGTTTGTCGCTGTACAACAATATAAAGGAACCTATTGTAGGGGAGAGCACTACCTCACACTACTATAGTGTCTCCATGACTTGAACTCAGCGAGGACAGGAAAACTGATCGCGGAGGCGTTAAGGTCACGCATTCTATAACTTTTAGCAGTCTATATTTAAAACATTTTAACATAATTTTCAAAATGATCAAATTAAAATTGAACTTATTAAAAATATCAGATAGTGATTTTATGTAGCCTACTATATGCTATTCTCTACTGTCAATATCGTAAACATAAGTTTGAATAACTTAAAATTATGTTATATTAAAAAATCTAGTGGCGAGAAATAAATCCAAGTCCTTCTAAATTTTAGATGTTATATTCATGTTGGAAATATATTTACTATTATTGAAATATTTATGATGAATATTTATTATCTGGAGTACATCCGTTCCGACGTGCTAGATTCACCTCGTCAATGCTAGATGAGATTCTAGCGAAACGTCGAAACTGCGATTTTATGCACTGCAGAATGAACGGATGTACTCCAGATAATAACTATTCATCATATTTTATATCCGTGAAAGAATACGCATCATCATATATATATATATATATATACTGAAGCTGTATCTTTTTATAAATCAACAAAATATACCAAAGCAAAAGAATTGGTTCACCGATGTTTTTATTGGACCAAATGTAGTCGTTCTTCAAGGAATTAATACAAAATATAAGTTACAAGGTTTAAGGCAACTACTGGTTTATTTACTTTAAAAGCAGAAGATTCCAGTAGAAATGTACTTTGCATTATTATCATCATGCACGTTATGAACACAGCCTCCAGAGGGCGCACTTGCTCTAACTACTTCTACCCTTACGCGTTTAGTGCTGTTAGAGGTCTACATTACGTCATACCTACTTACCTCAAGAAGCGACCATATCTACTCCAGTCTTTACTTTCCACCATCATAACACATTCACTGCTACTTTGAGTCTTAGCTATATCTTACTTTGATCCACCACAAACACACACACACACACACACACACACACACACACTCACTCACATTCATACACACTCACACACACTCACTCACACACCCAAATTGTAAAACTTTCTTTGTTCTATAATTTTTAACTTTTATATTAATTCCTTCAATAAATTTAGTAGTTAAGTTCTTCTTTTTACATGTTTTAAGAAATTTTATATCCGCTAATATAAATTTAACTTGTAAATTTAATTTTTGGAATCTGTTATGCTCTCTTGACCGAGAAGTCATATTTATAACTGTATGAAGCAACTGTGGCGTAATATTTATTTTTAAATAAATAAAACCTCTAAACCACAAAAGACATTTATTTAAACCTTATGTACATTTCGATTGCCCAGCAATCATCTTCAGAGGTATTTAAAAAATACAACTAACTTTAAACAACATAATACAACAAATATATAGGCATAAACCGGCAACTACTTCGCCACGCCCCTTATTTAAAAAACTAGTACTACCAATCACGTTGCAGTAAATTCCCCCTCTACAACTTGGTCCGGTCTTCCCCCTCTCGTGGTGAAGAGTTACCGTTACAACTATTTCAATTTTACTAAAAAACAATAATATTCCTTATTAACAAAGTTATAACTATCTCCTAATTAATGAATATAACTGAGATTTAGGGATAGGCCCTTTATCACAATTTAATAAATTATTTTCGTCATATTTGTGAATGTACAAACTTTCAAAACTATTCAAAAGACCTTTTGAATTAACAATTTCAATAATTTTAGATCTTTTAATTCTAAAGTGTGTTTAGTGTTTAGAATATGTTCTGCAACACTAGATTTTTCAGGTCTTTGAAATTTTATATGGCTAATATGTTCATTAAATCTGGTTAATATTTTCCTTTTCGTTTGGCCAATATAAATTTTATTACATGAATTACAATTTATTTTATAAATCCCAGATTTATCTATCATCTTAATTTTATCTTTTGGGTTATCTAATACATTTTTTAAGCTATTTAAGCTTTTGTAAGCTACTTTTAAATTTACCTGTTTAAAAACTTTATCTAGACCTTTTGTTAAATCCATATCAAATGGTAGGCTAATGAATTGATTTTTAACATTTTCTTTTTGTGTTATTAAGGTAGTAGAATCGTTTCTAAACTTTTTTAATTTTTGTTTCCTCAATATATTATCTATTATTTTAGGATCATATCCATTGAATTTAGCGATCTCTTTAATTCTGGCCAAATCACATTTAAATCTATTTTTATGCAATGGAAGAATCCAATAAACAAATTTGTAAAAGAAACGGTAAATATTATTAGAAGTTGTAATTTAGTTATTCCAAAAAATGAAATTTATAAATTTAATGTTTCAAATGCAGTTATACCTAGGTTATATTGCATCCCAAAGATACACAATGAAGGTAATTTGATGAGACCGATAGTTTCGGGGATTGACTCACCAACTTATCTTTTGTCAAAATGGTTAAAAAAGTTTTGGGAAATTTTAAATTTAATATCGAATCCAGCTCAATAAAAATACAGGAGAGTTTATAAATAAATTGAAAAATACACTTTAGAATTAAAAGATCTAAAATTATTGAAAACTGTTAATTCAAAAGGTCTTTTGAATAGTTTTGAAAGTTTGTACATTCACAAATATGACGAAAATAATTTATTAAATTGTGATAAAGGGCCTATCCCTAAATCTCAGTTATATTCATTAATTAGGAGATAGTTATAACTTTGTTAATAAGGAATATTATTGTTTTTTAGTAAAATTGAAATAGTTGTAACGGTAACTCTTCACCACGAGAGGGGGAAGACCGGACCAAGTTGTAGAGGGGGAATTTACTGCAACGTGATTGGTCGTACCAGTTTTTTTAAATAAGGGGCGTGGCGAAGTAGTTGCCGGTTTATGCCTATATATTTGTTGTATTATGTTGTTTAAAGTTAGTTGTATTTTTTAAAAACCTCTGAAGATGATTGCTGGGCAATCGAAATGTACATAAGGTTTAAATAAATGTTATTTGTGGTTTAGAGGTTTTATTTATTTAAAAATTAAATATATAGTATTGATTCACACTTTTATACATACAAAACTCAATTCCCAAAACCAGGTCTTTGATGTCAAACGCGTCTCAGAAAATTCTTTGTCATCTTTAGTAAAGAGCATACACCGGTTAAAGTTTCGTATTATACCGACATAATATTTACACCATTCTGACAAACATGTTGGAGTATTTCTAAATGGTTGAGTTGAAACCCTAATAAGTCCATATAATCTGTCCTACCAACCAAACCTAACCTTATACACATAACCTAACCTAACTAACCTACCCTAAACTAATCTAACCTAACCGAGGTACCCAAACCTAACCAAGCTACCCTAATCAATATGAAGACTTTGAACGTACCTACGTTTATGGACAGTGTTAGGGTTTCAAAGGTTTTGTTTTTATATAAAAAATATTAAAACAACTTGAACATAAATACATTGCATTCAACTCAAGTGCTTCGTAGTTTGGCCCTCCAGATGTACAACTAGTCATTAAGTTATATACATTTATATTTTATAGAAAGAGGTTTTAAGGTAAATTGTGTTGTATTCGTTCTTTAAACTAAAAGAACTCTTTGAAATTTGAGAAAAATATCTTCATCTTTATTAATTTAAAAAAATGAAATATTAATGTCTCTCTCCTTCTTTGTTCGCCAATCTCCATCTGTCACATTTATTTTCATGCCATAACCGCAATACAGAAATACAAAACAAAAAGAAAGTTAAACCCTTATAATAACTCAGGGGAACAAACATTGGTTTTTATTTTAAGTAATAGACATTCATTTTTCCCTTTCTAAGGGTTGAAGGAGGGCGGTCGTATAATTTTAATTAGGAGAATAACTGAGACGTCTCGTGAATACTTGTTTATACTTCAAGTTTTCTGTTTCTTTTACCCACAGAGTAATTATCTAATTAGGGCTCCAACCCTGAAGGGTCCTCGGGGAGGGCTGCGTAGATTTATTGGCAAAGTTATTACCTTACAATGTATTGAAGTTATCTGTAAGTTCGTAGCTCTATTTCAGCGTGAAAATGCAATCACCCCTGAACCGATGTTTACAGGCAGCGAACATAGGAAATAACTTAAATGTCATACATGTTCAACAGTCAAGTTTCCATCATCTTGCTTTCCTTAAACTAAAATTTAAATTTCACGTAAAGAGTAACAATTCATTTTCACCCAACTTCTTTGCCATATTTTGTGTTTCTTTGAGTGATTCTAATTTGGTTTCGAAGAATAGAGTCATCATCATTATACACAATTACATGATCTCTGTTGAGATAAAACATTTGAAGTAATAAGACGAAAACGTGTTAAACTTTTCACTTGTCCAAATATTCTCTTACTCGATAGAAAGAGTTGAACGCTCGGGTCAGCAAACGTGCTGTTCGTCAGTTACTGCACTGTTCTTCCCACTTATAGAACTTTCCACGGTTCGTTTGCCTTTTACTATAAAATCATTGTACATAAGATTTTACCGGTTTCCACTGTCAAAATACCAAAAACGGATCACTTAACTTTAAAAACCTAATATGGAATATTAACGCAGACATGACATTAAATGTAATTATAAGGGTGTTTTTACTTGTTTATTACTCTCAGTTGCTCTCAGGGATGCGAACGTAAAGAGATAAAAATGCCACACTATTCATACAAACTGTTTCAATAATACATTAGAGCCTTGAGTGTAATACAATCAGTGAGTGCTTTTCCTATAAAACCAATGATAAAAAAATATTTTTCAAATACCAACCACAAAAAAAAATATTGCTCAAACAATTTATAATTATGTGAAGTCTTATTCACCTTTATATATTTAAATCTTGTTTATTGGACAAGATTACATTACCTTTATTTTCATGAATATGTTTCCTCCAAACACAATTATAAAGCGGAATCTGGTGCTTGCGTTATAGAATTCTCATTTAGTCACCCATTTACCCCAAGGACTAAATCCCATGAATGCAGTGCGGCCGGCTAATGGGACGGCTTTTAATCACTGTTTTGTCGACTCCAATGGTAAAATGAAGCGGTGAGGAGAATGTAACGTGTCAGAGCACACTACTGCTGTTATTTCGTTCCGTTAAACGTATTCCCTAAGCAAACTGTACTTTATATATTTTTAAGTACTTTTTTTATTTTATTCTACGATTTTAAATAATGAAAAGTATGAAACATTATCTATATAGATAAAATTCTTCATGTTTTAAACCAAATTTAAATAAATGGCCGGAATCCATGTTGCACTACTTCATATTATGGGTGAGTGACAAACACGTCGAGGTAAGGAGGGCACTGGAACATACGTGTTTACCGTTCTGTACCAGCATTTGAATTTCCCGACTAAAGTAAACCTCCAGCGGGAAAAGCTCCTAACGTATCAATAAAAGGTTATACATTGGAAGTCACACCTTGTTACACTTTCTTCCGGGAAGATTTTAACAGGTGTTCCAAAATTTATAGAGGTTTTACAATAATATTTATTAATCAAGTTAATTGATTAAGTTGCAATTTACTGAAATCAGGGATCTTAAATCAAATTAGTTATATTTTTTAAAAAGTCAAAACAAATGAGCTATGAAATTTATAAATATTCATTAATTGTATGAAATTTATACAATGAAAATTGACAAAACATATTGTAACATGAAATGAATCTAACTACCTGTTACGTACAAGATAAATTGATAAATAATATAATAAATACTAAATAACGATTAACAAAATACAATATTTAAATAATGAATACAGTTTAATATTTCTGTTCATTTCAGGGATAATTAGAGTATCTTTACGGCCATTATCAAAACTAAACATACAGCATTATCAAACATATTTAAAACCTAATTAATATTTATATTTTGTAACCCCCCTCCCTTCCTCAGTATTTTACAAATGGTAGTATCGTCATTTAATTTATTTAAAAAACTTAAATTACTATTATTCTTTGTACTTGGAGACACTCCAGATACTTGTTTGTCTAGGCGATTGTGCCTTACTCAGGCAAACTGGCTGTCTGTTTAATCTCTCTAATAAAGACAGGTTACATTAAAATTCTCATTTGTGTTTTAAAAAGATTTAATTTAGAAACAATTAAAATAGCCAAAATATTACACTTTAAATACAATTTGCTTCTTACAGGTTTTTATTTCACAAATTAAAATACAAAAGTTTATATCTTTAAGATTGTTTTGAGACAAAGCTAGGTTAATGCACGCTGGTATCCTATATTATCTGATTTGATTGAATTGAAAATTATCAAAAAAGAGTTCCTGACAAACATACCTTGGCAATCACTTATACTTACGTGGCCTTGTTAGGACATATAATAATTTACACGGACTCATTTTTAAACCATTTTTAAATTTTGAAAATAAGAAACTAAACGTAACAAAGCCACTAATAAAGTATTTCCCCGTTGTTAATTAATTTTGAAAATTACTCTATTAAAACTTTAACAAGAACTTTAACATCTGCAATCCCAAGCAATCCTTTGTCTTTCGTGTGTCCTGCGAGAATGGACGAAACTCTATTTCCACGGTAAGCATAAGATTCGAAATATAACCACCCTTGTATGTTCGGAAAACCCGTTCATTGATTCACATACTTATTTATTGATTCATGGCGCCATATTGGCAGCTAGTCATAAAACATTTTTATAAACAAAAATTACTTTTAAATAAGCAGCCTCTACATTTACTACAACACATGTAGTGCTACACGTGCTACTATAAGTGATGTAACAATGTAGATGATGTAACACATTCAGTGGCGTAACACATTCATTGGCGTGAAACATCCATTGGCGTAACACATTCAGTAGCGTAACACATTCATTGGCGTGAAACATCCATTGGCGTAACACATTCAGTGGCGTAACACATTCAGTACTATAACACATTCAGTGGCGTAACACAATCAGTGGCGTAACACAATCAGCGGCGTAACACATTCAGTGGCGTAACACATTCAGTAGCGTAACACATTCAGTGGCGTAACACATTAAGTGGTGTAACACATTCATTGGCGTACCACATTCAGCGGCGTAACACATTCAGTGGCGTAACACATTCAGTGGTGTAACACATTCAGTGGCATAACACATTCAGTAGTGTAACACATTCAGGATCGTAACACATTCAGTGGCGTAATAAATTCAGTGGCGTAACACATTCAGTGGCGTAACACATTTAGTGGCGTAACAGATTCAGTAGTGTAACACATTCAGTGGCGTAACATATTCAGTGGCGTAACACATTCAGTGGTGTAACACATTAAGTTTTTTTCTTGTGCGCTTAATGACTCTACAGCGTACAGGAAAAACCCCTCTGCTACAAATAACATTAAGCCAGCCACAAAAGCTTTATGCAGGTATCGCTAACACTGAATTTAATCAGAGGGATAAATTTCTATTCAGCTGTATACTGGACTGTGTTTAAGTAAATGGACCAACTTAGACCCTGTAATAAAATAATGGTGGCGAAAGGGTGCACAAAGTGTTTGTGGGGAAATATCTAATCATTTATTACAGTGGCGCCGCCCTCTTGTAATCCAGCGCCCATGTTTTACACTTTACGCCTTGTATTTGTTGCCCGCAGCACGACATCTATGCTGCTGCATTAGTGTTCACGCAAACTGTATTTTTATTTATGTTGGATCCAGAGGACCATTTATTGTAGTTCTAAGGCTCAGTCAGTGTGATAGTTGTCGTCTCAGGAAATGTAGGATTAGGTTGTGACGCAAAACCACTGTTCAGGATGCAGATGAGGTATAGCAACTGTGTGCAGGTTCGCTTACCTGAAATGGACAGTAGCTCATCCTGAAATGAGCAAGGATGTGAGGAATCAGGCTTGCCAATATAACCGCCGTGTAAGTGAGTTTGGCTAAGGGCAGAGAACATGAGTAAATCTGAACGAAGGGCTGCTTTTACCTTCCCCGCGTTGAACTCACCATTGCATTCCCTCGCCTTATGAAGCCATTAACGCAGATTGCGATATTGGTTTTTGTGTTTCTCTAGAAAAGAATTAATTTACCCGAACCGTCTTTATAACACTTATCCTGACTCGGCGTTGCCATTCCTGAATACACTTACACTTATAAGTAATTTCCATTACGTTCAAGTAACCAAGGACACAAAATGACAATGTATCAGGCAATCTGTCTCAATCTCAGACGCAGTTTATGGCATGACAAAACCTTCGTCACCATGATTAATCGGTGTGAACGTACAAAGTCCAAACTCTGCCTCAAGTAGTTAAATAGGAGTTATGGCTTAGTTCTTCAGTAATTTATGCACACTAATGACGATTCTCTTTGAAACGCGTATAACAGAATAAATTTTCCATCTATTGGTGGTATAAAATATTTGATTAGTTCACCGCAAACTGAGGTCAAATTTTTTTATTATTTTCATTACATTTTACAAATTTTAAATCGAATCTATTATTATCATATGTTTTATTCGAGCCTTTTGTCTGAATTTCAACGATTTTTTCTCTTTCTAATTTCGTTTTCTTTCAACAAAGACACTTCCAGAGTCACACAAACACACGCTCGAAATAAATATCGAAGTCTATTCCACGCCTTGTATGGCGCAGAATGGAGATTATCTCTTGGAGTGTTGTAGCTGTTGACAGTGCATGAGGCTCTTGATGACGTCAACATGCTACATTGTTGTAAAGCTGGCAACGCTGCACTCCTGCACAGCGCCGTTCGGTCGGAGTTGAAGTCTCCCGAACAAACATACTGCATGAACAATGCATAGCATCGAGCCTAAAATTTATCTGAGTCTAACTGTAAAATTGATAATGCACACGATTAGCAAATAATATTAACAATAAATTTACCTGCTACAATTTAATTTACTGACGTTACATTTCTTTTGGATTTAATTTTATTGAAACATAACTTCGAGTATTTTACATTATTATGGTCCTCTCTTGGGTCGATTCACACATTTTATATAATTTATGAATTCTATGCGACAGCTGCCTTTGTGGGGGAGGGGGTTCTTACTAAAGATTTTTTGGTCAAACAGCAGACAAGCAAAAAAGCAAATATACAACGTTATTGTCAAATGAGTTTTTTTAGTTTTTGTAAAAGCAAAAGACATGTATTGTGTATCATATTAAGGTAGACTGGGTGCCCGTTCAAAAATTCCTATAGATTAAAATGTTTTATATGAAAACCGGTTCGAAGTGAAAAGAAAACTTTACAATGACTTGATATTCTTACTTTCCGTGTAATATTATACGTAATTTATTCCATACATTTATGGATATTTCAAATATGTTCTTCAAAAATTAAATACAGTTTAACAGAAAATCCTTTCATTGCAATAATTTACAATTTATTACTAAGTAGCCAACAAGGGTTACTAAGTAACCAATAAGGGTAGGCTTAGACAATCTGCGACTTACTTAGGTAGGCCTACAACTAAACCAAGCTTCCTCAGCGATCTATCTCAAGGTCAAGCTGAAACACATCTTCGCCGAGGCCTTGAAACAACTAATTACTTCATTCAATGCTCATCCTTGGAGTTCAGGCGGCCTCTATTCATCCTAGCTCAACACTCAGAAGCCACTAGTCGGAATTTGCTAACCCAGTTGATATCGCGGCTGAGATGATCGTGCTTCAAAATAAGCCAGAAAAGATTAGCCCAGACCGGTTGGGAAAGAGTCACTGGGAGAGCCTCAGGAAAAGGTTGCTTCTATATCCTTTATACTGTATCTACTGTTCTAAACATTTCTCTCCACTGTAGCGTGTGTCTGGAGTACACCAAGCTTGGAGAGATTTGCGTGTGTGGCATGGACAGTAGTCGAGTACTTTGTTAACTTTTTCGTTTTTGTAACGAGATGAGGAAACGACTACAGCCAGTTTTCCTGTTTTGAAAAAAAACAGGCAACAGACCTTAATTACCGGCAATGTAGTTACTGGCCAAACCGTATATACTGATTGCAGCTGTTATAAACCTGCGACAGTAGGACAAACGTTTTACTGACACTTCACCAAATTATCCCGTGCTTTACAACTTTCCACTTTAAATCTTCACGTACTTTTTCTCTCTCCGAGCCGACAATGTACAGTCGGTGTGCTTTGAACATCCCATTAATCTGAACGTGGTACAGCCGCTAATACTTTATTTTGATTAAAAACAAAATTTTAACTTTTCCCATATGTCTACCTTAATCCAAAGTTTCCTTTCCAGCAGCGCTGCATTTGTCGCGCAATCGTTCCTATCCACAGGAAATGTCTCTCTCTATAAAGCCAGAGACTGTGTTGACGTATCACAAAGAGTTTTTTTGACAGAATAGCAATCAGACAGAGACCCCATTACTATCACTGTGAAATAGATTTTATTACTATACAATTGTTTTAACATTGGGAAAATTTTGAATGTAAATGTAGATTATTTAAAACTCTAATTACCACTACTGTACTTGGTTGTTGGAATAATCGATCCTTGTGCAGCCCATTATATTATGGCCAGGTTACGAGGGTTCAGTTAACGTGGAATAAATACACAACTAATGTTAATAATAATATCTAAGAAACATACTTTAATCACTTAATCTTATATCAGTCTGTTTATGCTATTACATTAACAAGACATTATAGTTGATTCAATTAATTGATTAGATAGGATTCCACGCAACAGCTGTTTTCATAATCTTGTATTGTGGGTCGCCCCAAACCTTTTTATTTAAGTTACAAATGTTTAATGAAATACTAAACATTATACCCTGTGGTAGGAGGACCCCCTCATGTAAAGCAAGGGGAACGTATCACAAAGTTCTAAAAGCCTATAGTGAAACATATATATATATGAATGAGGAATTAATACTGCCTTACCGATAATGTTGATCAATGCAAGTAGACAATCAAACACTGTCTCAGGTATGATCAATATTCCACTGGAACACTTAGCAAGAGTTTATTAACAACCAACGGTAGAGTTTAGGGCTTGAGTACACTCAACACATGGGGAGCGACCATAGGACAAATCGCTAGCCTAGAGTCTATATACTGTTATTGCGGCTTCTCTTACTTTTACACTCGCGTTAGGCGGGATGAATGAAATAACAGTCTAGACCAAAGTAATTACTCACTTCACAGAAACAAAGCATGTGACACGAAATAAGCAATTAATATTACACAATGAACCGCAAAGTGATATTAATGTTAAAAAAAACCTTTAATGCAGTTGTTCATTTAATTACGGTTCAACAATTAAACAATGTTTGGTGCCGTATTGTGTATTTGTTACCAACCAAACAATAATTGACATTGCTTTAATAGATTCAAAGTTACTTTCAGTGAAGAAGCTCGCAGATTAAATGAAAGAAAAGAAACCATAAAAACTTAAAGAACCAATATGATAAAAACCATAACATCTACAAACCATAAAAACCTAAGGAAACCGATATGAGGAAAAATATAATATCTACACTTTAGCATTACGCGCCGCTTGCGAGAGCTGCATCTAATGACGTAAGTAACTTGCAATTAGCCGTATGTTGTGCGACTCTGCATGGTCCCATTGCATTCAACGCGTAACAATTGCGAGTGGTGACGTCAATAAATTAGGAGTTACACACTGAAGCAGGTTGCGAGTGTATTTACAGAGGAAACTTGCAACCAAACCGCTTTAGATTAATAGCAGCGGAGACGCCCTACTGCCGACCCTTAATGGTTAATGTTGCTCTTTTCTATAGAGTAAAGAGAATGTTTTAACAGCCACTACATCTTTACCCGTCCAATACACACCTGGACTAACGAGATACGGTGTATTAAAGGAGTATGAATTATTAAAGTAAGAGAATAAATGTGATAAACACGAAACTAATAAAAGTGAAAATCATGACGCTGCTATTGCAAACATACAACACGGGGATAAAGAATTACAAAGTAACCTATATGCAGTATTTAGCAAAGGGCTTAACATGAATTACGCAAAAATACAACGAAAATATTGAAGATAGATAATGCGGTCGTTACAATCAACTGTTGACCTAAATAGCGCGATCTGCGTCAGATAATTCAAAATGCATTTACACAAACTATGCAACCACCACATGGTTCACGTTAAGCTAGAATCGATTGTGTTTGCGCAAATTCGATTACCTGCTAAATAGGCTTGCATTATATAACTGGTTATGCAGCAAAGCCTTGGATAAACATGCATATCCCCTTTTGGTAAACCTGACTGTAAAATGGAGAAAAGTCGTCGTCCTCTTGGCGAGCTTTTATCAATAACGTCCTACTTGGAAGGTTTTGTGCAAGACCTAAACTCATCAGATTCTCAGAAAATAAACTGGGTAATACAGTTTGTGTTTAACTAATTTATATATTTTTAATTAATTCACAAATAACAGGGCAATATTTAGAAATTATTCTAGCGCTCAAAGTAAAGAACGATTGAGCTAAACCTAATGGTGGAATCTGTAGGATTGCTGAGCATAGGCCAGCACGAGACTGGAGATGTACCAAGGGCAGCCACGACGAAAGATACGTGCTGACTGTCTTCTCACATAGAAACCCGTTTCTCTTCCCGTTGGAAGATACTGCGCTGATTTCTATCAAAGACTCTGGGACAACATCCTTCTGACCACCTTCACCAGGTTTCAGCAACACCTACTTATCCAAGCACCAAGTGGTACATTTGTCTTACATTATTTGCTCTAACCTTCTGGACACAAAGTTCTGATTAGTACGCGTTAAAAAACTTTAATAAAGTTCCACTAATTTTTCATGTACTTGTAAGTAAATCAGTGGTTCAATACTAAAGGCACATGTGTACATGTACACGTAGGACCCAGGGAATGTATACGCATTTAAGGTAACTTGATTGTTACAGGCATTGCGTCTACGTTTACCCTTTATCTGCAATAACACTTTGCAGATATTTATTTACTTTATTTACCACATATTTATTTACGTCATAGTAATAGTTATTACGTCATAACAGTAATTACGTTATTTACAATGTAGAATCATTTGTTTAGTCTGGTGAGTGGTTTGTTCCTCTAAATTTACTACTTTATTAGTTTTTATCATAGTTTTTCTTCAAACTGTTTTAATACAAGTAAAATGTATTTCATGACGTCAATAACAATTTCAGAAATTATTTGTTTTTTATATTTTCATGTATATTCCACTTGTATTTGTGCTAGCTTGCTATTATTGTAACGTGCGTTAATGTCTCCGTTATTGTGACCACACAATAACTATGCCCGTTGTGGGACGGGACCGTATTGGTGAGCTTGGGCGGCTTCATTCCCTAATGTGATTGTGTACACCGAAATCTAATGGAGCGTGAGTTCCGATTGGAAACATCTCTAAATTAAACAGAAATGCTATTGCAAGGCTGATTGCACGTGAGAGAGGCAAAGATCCTTTATTTTCTTACTTATTCGGTTTCTATTTCAGCTCTAATTGTCTGCGTCTGTATTAGCTGACTAGACATCAGCTGGCCACATTTTGAACTTTGTTTCTACTCCTCTGTTTGTATTTTGTATAGAATATTCCGAGAACAAATCCTTTTGTTTTTGAAGCTTTAATCAGAGACCCTTTCTATCGTCGAACAAATCTCCATTGTTACCCCAAAGCAATTATTACTAAAATAAAAGTGGAGTTCATGAGAGCTAAGCACTCCTCTCCATGTTTACAATCTGCCGTGCTAGTTTCCCGTTACAGTTCTGCAAACGTGTTACTATTATATCAGTAAACCTGCCCAGGATCGTTACGGAGTGGGACAATCTATAACTGCACTCGTAAAATTTTACACTCAGATCAGTTCTCACCTTTCAGAAACCTTAAATAATAATGCCAACTTTACAAACCAAGATATGCATGAATGTAGGTTAAACGGGAACAATATTGGCTCGTTTTTACGAACAACGTTTTTATAGATCATACAATAATATGGAGAAACAATATCTTCTGTAGATGCACACGAGACCTGCTTTATAAATAATCGTGACTGAAAATTACTTAAAAACGTTACGAAACGAACATGACAACCAATAACTTTAAATTTATAGCCTACAATTAGCAAACACGCCGTTCGGTTGGAAACGGCTAATTGCCTAACATGATGACGGCGCGTAATCAGAAACTTTGGCAAAAGATTTGTTAGAATTGGTTTCTAATTAGTGGAGCTGTAAACAACTGATTACCCGCCTGTTCCGGTTCCGATGATTGATTCTTCGAGCCACGAGTCAGATCAATACAAACTGACTTAGAACGACTAGTAATTACCGAATGCCCGAGTGTTTCTGGGACTTACTTTAAATCCTCCACGGTCGTGTTCTAGATCTCTTATGCTTCGTGTCGCCTTGTTTTCTTTTTTCTGTTTTATTGCAGCAAAATTTTTAGTTTTTTATCAGTTTAGATCAAACCAATGTCTACAAAAGTCTAATAGTATTGTGTTTCTCTATGAAAAACGTTACAAAGTTAAGTCAGTGCATGAGCACAACGGTGAAACAGAACGAAGTATAACTATTGTCTATTGGCAACCATGCGCGGTCATTTTATTGGTAAATTTTCAGAATAGTTTAGCAGTAACAAGACAGAGCTGTACAAAATGTAAAATCAGGTAAAACGACTATTTTTGTAGAATACGGTGAATTCAAGTCTCCAGCCAGACAATCTAGGCGTCAAAGTCTCCAGCCACACACTCCAGGCATCAAAGTCTCCGAGTTTGAGTAAGGAGGGCAGTCGCTATCCATGTTGTGACGTCACCTTGGTTACAAGACCAGCCCCATCATACATCTATCTATGGACGTGAGGGAAAATTTAAAAGCGCTCTAAACGTGTTAACTGATACAATTAAATATATTTATATTTTTATCCGTTAGTGGGTAAACACCTCTCTTGCATCTGTCCAATCTGATGCCTCTTTTGCAAGGGAATGTACCTGAGTAGGACTACTTCAGGTAAGGAACTTGCTCACGTGATGACATAGTCCCCCAATGTCCTCCACCAGGAAAAACCCCTCCTGTAGCCGACATGACGACTGGTAGCACTATAAATTCAACAAGCTCTACAGTTACATAAACTCAAACACTACCACAGGTGTGACGTCATCATAACACTGCTCACAAACTACCTGGTAGCTTAGCACAGATGATGAGTTATCAGTTGTTAGGAAGAGAACAATATTGGTAGGGTTAAAGGCTGTTTGTAACATTTCAAATCAAAATTTTAATTCACAGTTTACATTTTAAATCTTATGTTTACTCACTTTTGAATGTAGTTTCTTATATGAAACGCCTTACCTGAAAACGAAAACAATTTGTTAGTAAAAATTAATCAATAAACAATACAATTACTAAAATAATTATTGCTAATTACTTGGACTATTTTATTGCAATATGTATTGTGAAGTCTGTGATGAATAATTCATGTAGATAAACTTACTTGTAAAGTCCTGCCTTGCACTTAGTAAATTGTACATAAACAGGAAGATTTCATTGTCTTTCGAGAGATGGAAAAGAAGGTGAAAGTGTTGGAAAAGGATAAAAGGTGTGTGAATAGAAGGTGAAGGTGTTGGAGAAGAAAATAGGGTGTTAGAAAAGTTGAAAAGGTGTTGGAGAAAAAGAAAAGGTATTGGATAACGAGGAAAGATGTTGGAGAAGGAGAAATGGTGTTGAAGAAAGAAGCTTGACGTTGAGGATGGAGAACAGATTTTAGAAAAGGATTAAATGTATTGGGGGAAACATAGGGTAGAAAAAGGAAAGATGTTCGAGAAGGAGAAAAGATGTCGGAGAAAGTAAATGTATAAGAGGAGAAAAGGTGTTGGAGTAGGAGAAAATCTGTTTGAAAAGGAGAAAAGGTATTTTAGAAGGAGAAGAGGTGTTGGAGATGGAGGTGTAACACTTGGAATGGAATAAGAAAGTATTGCAGACGGATAAAAGCAAAAAAGCACTGTAACAAAAATTTTGAGAAAGCATTTTCAAGATAAACGAGGTTTCAGAATATTTTTATAGTTATTAAAGTAATAAATGCAAATTCCTCCGACAGTTGGAGGGAGTTTTTTCACATCAGCTACAACTTTCTAGATACGTTAATAAATACTTTGGTAATTTCCGTAATTCGTTGTACGGCTATTCTTGTTGTTATTTACAACCCTTCCTCGATAAATTGGATTTAGGAACTTTATGTTTCTAAAATGCCAACAATTTGATTTTGTTGATTCTAGAGAAAAGTATTTTACATCCCTTCGGACGGAGAGTGTTGAGGACATGTATTTTGCAGCAGAACGTGTTCGTCCTCTTTTTGGCGGATCGCCTTGGGTTATAAATTAAGTTATATTTTTGTTTTTCAGAGGAAAAGGGATTTTCGAAAGAAATATTTATTAACGTTTCAATATTTTCATTCATAATATAAAAGAAAAATCACTGGCACATCACGAAACAGTTTTGTGACAATTAAGGCAACTCTTTCAAGTGAACCTTCCGCATATGATTATAAAGGTTTGTTTATTTTCATTAAACCTTTTGCCATCATTAAAAACATGTCTAAAATAGGAACATCTTTAAAAACATCATCTAAAACAGTAGTGTATTTACAGAAACTAAGTAATAAAGGTTCTAAACCTTTCCTAAGCACATGGCCTCACAAGCTACTCTTCTCTTTGTTTCGGTCTGCACCCAACTCTCCTCGGGTAAGCCATCCTATCTTACTTTACAATCTGTCCCTACTCTCATAACCGACCGTTAAATGACTTTCATTGTCTTGTAACCAAGGGTAGCTCTTCTTCTATGCACATGAAGTACCAGTGATCCTATCTGTTATCCCAGACGACGCCTCCTTAATCTCGTCTATATTTCCGACCCTAATAAACAAGTAACTGATATTTGTATCGCGGTTATAGGATCCCTAGTATGACAGTATTGGCTACGACAGATAGGAACGTGTCATAAAATCACCTGGTACTGGATATCAGAGATTGGTTACATGTACATGGTAACGTACCACACATAGAGCTATCTACTCGTGAAATGTGCATAGAGAAGGGTAGGTGGGATTAGGTGGAGTCACACCCAACGGGGGTGAAGGGAGGAAATACCTGCTACCTTGTCCAATTAACTGAACGTCCTCGGCGAAGTTATATATACTCAAACTCTCTGCCTTCATCACTGATCTAGAATCATCAACTATTATCGACTACATATCAGCATAAAAATAGCAGGTGTTTTACCAAAACAGAGCCCAAAAAGTGCAGCTAGCTCCTTCTGTAAAGTACATACGGGAGATTGCTTCGATACCTATAGGATAAAGTATTATCCTTTGTGTGCATTCTAAAACTATTCTAATATGTATTAATTGTTTACTCAATTTACCTGGAGATAGGTTAGTAAAAAATGTTTAGTAGGAAGAAATGTGAAAACCTTTAAGGGGTGGAGAGAAAGCAAGAACATAAGTAAGACAAAGCAGCTATAAGAGACATTATAACTTATGGATGGTAGTCCAAGGAAGCGACAAAACGATACGTATAAATATAAATTACACGTTAAAGATAGGTTGTATACATTGAGAGAAGAATTGAAGAAAAACTAGTTCAAAATCAACCTAATTTATGTGACGTGTTTTCATGAGAAAAAAATAAGATTTTATAAACAATTTAAACACTCCGCAACTTTTATTCTACCCCAGCGTTTATGTCCTTACAGGTTGTTTGTAATGCGACCAGATACAATGTGACGGGGAATGAAAGCATACGAAACCAATAATTAATTTCCCTTAAGCCTCCCTACACGGGATTCGATAATCGATATTCTTTGTAGCAGGTAAATTGAGTGCAGGGGTAAGGTACATGTGACATTTTTACTCTTACATCAATCGATTTTACAAGGGAACAGAGACGTAATCATACAAACGACAAATTGCAAGGAGATTGGTCTTCAGATTCGTTTATCGACGTAAATGGTGGAACAAAACCGGTCGTGATGTCATGTAAAACTGTCAATAAAGTCTCTTAATATTGATTAAATTCTTTATTTCAAAACATTACGGAACTATAATAATGTAAATCAGCGTGTCTGGCATATTTTCCTTGACTTGGGCTGTTTAGTTTAAAGAATTCCAAGCGGTAAAAAACCTTGAGGCGGTGGCCGGCACTAAAGTAATTTAAAAAATTATAAAACATTGACCATTAGGAAAAACATATTGAAAATTGTCTCATAAACATACATATCTTTTAAGTTACGACTTAATCAAGCTTAGTAAATCTTGCCGCCGCTAGAGAGTGTGGTGGTAGTTTCTGTGCCTTCACTTCCTTTCATGTTTTTCCCGGCCAACTCCTCTTCTATTCGATTACTAACTAATGTTACCACTCCCCTTGTCCAAGTCACTGACTGTCATCACTGACTTATTTTACCACTCAACTTGTCCGAGTCACTGACTGTCATCACTAACTCATTTTACCACTCAACTTGTCCGAGTCATTGATTGTCATCACTGACTGATTTTACCACTCACCTTGTCAGAGTCACTGACTGTCATCACTAACTGATTTTACCACTCAACTTGTCCGAGTCACTGACTGATGTTACCACTCACCTTGTCCGAGTCACTACCTGTCATCTTCCTAGCCTCTTCGTACATCAGATGTTTTTGTTTATTTGATTTATTGAACTTTTCATTTTTCTTCAGTTAATTGTTAATTTAATATTTGTTCAAATGTATTTATTTTAACTTTCACGTTTTTGTCCACTGACGATGCTTAAGCAGCCATCTTGCAAAATATTTCTAAATATTTGTCGCGGATAAATACATTTTTTCAATAAGGTTTCTTGTGATCAACTTTGAGGCTATGTATTACGTAAAAGTTTAGACCTCATGAATGAGGCTACCTTTTAAGTTACAATTTCGTGGAAACAGGGTTATTTGATAATATTTTTAAGTTATTTATCAATATAATTATAATAAATATAAATTTATCCACAGCTAACATTGCCTGATTGTTATTTTATTTGTTGTTTATTTTATTTGACTTCCCTAACTTTTTATATTTTTCAGTTTTATCCAAAGTGAGCTTTCTATACAATTACCACGTTTCTGCAATGGCCAATCTGGACGTTGCAACTTACACATAGGATTCATGCTGACAAAATCCTTAAATCTGCAGCTGATTCATTGTTGCGTATTACATAAATATTTTGCCATTAATTAATCCCGGGCTGGGACCTCAAACCACTCACAGTGGAAGCACTTACAGTACAACCGTCTCCTACCGCGAGCGTAGCGCCACGGGGCTTCTCCATTACACCACCCATTATACCCGTATTATTCCTCTCTTTTATATTATTTTGCACATTAATTCAGAAACGAGAAATAATTTTAAAGAAAAAAATGGCCGCATGACAATTGAGGACAACGTATTGAATTTCGTAGACAACGTATTGATATACCACCTAATTTATAGCCTGTAAAGCAATTGTTTGGGGATGCACCGAACTCCCTTCACTGCCTCGCTATAACTGCGTTGCTCTTACCTGAAACCCTACATATTTACCCCTTAATCTCTTTAGAATTATACTCCCTTCCCCAGGTTTCTTGTAGACGAGTCAGCTATAGTGTGCCTGTTTCTATATATATATATATATATATATATATATATATATATATATACATGTATGCATACGTGTATATATATATATATATATATATATATATATATATATATATAGAGAGAGAGAGAGAGAGAGAGAGAGAGAGAGAGAAAAGATACCCAACAAGACAGATGGGAGTATAAAGTATAATCTCAAAAGCAGCGTTTACTTGCTTCCACATACAACGTATTTTGGAATTTCCACCACCGAGTAAAAACCACGCCTGTAAAATCGTCCACTCTGCAAACAAATCATCGTCTCTTGACAAGATTTATCTGAAAGCTATCGACAATGGTTCAGTCAGCGTGAATGGGAACCCTTCCGTATATGTCACTGAGATGAGAGATTTCAGGCTTTTAGGATAAGTCAAGCCAGTGAACGCAACGAGGGGAAGGAAAGGACGCCTTGTAATTTGATTAAAGATAGCTTACATGCATCGCAACTTAAAATTAGCGTCAAAAGAAGCGTTACGAAATCAAGGTTTAAATTATTTATCACAACGAATCAGTATTTTGAATAAAATGTTAGAAAAGTAACACACTGCTGTTAACTAAAATGAAATTCTTATATGCATAGAAAATTGTTAAATACAAGAATATTCTATGTTGCTTAAAAATACCGTTAAGTATATGTACAGAATATTATTAATCTAATCCTTTTATGATTTCATTGAACTATACTTCAGCAGAATATTAAAACAACAACAATAATTTCTTTAGCTATTTGCATTTTTTTTTAATTAACGCAAAATGCCAACAATGCGCGAGGGTGAACAAACAAGACTCTTCCCCCAGGAGATTGAGTAGAGCATTACTTGGTGTCAGTTAATGCTCTCCTTTCCCCAGATAGAGGAAATTATTCCGCCCTACCTAACTCTTTTCTTAGCTCTACCTAACTCCACCGACACTTATCCATTTTCTTCCAGCGTGCTGAGGAGGACAGATAACTATTTCTAAACCCGTTAGAATGTAGGTAGATATAGTATACTTCGGATGATAGACCATGCTACTAGGGGCATTTCTGCCCTACCTTCGTAGGAGGTACTAGCCATACTGGCTTTGACGCTGTGAGCCACTGCTTAAGTCCTTGTATACCCGCCTGCCCTGGGCCTTTCGATGTCTGTCTCCTTCCAGTAACTCACGACTCAAGTATTGGGTAGCAAACATTATCCTACTTCCTTATCTTACGGCCCAGGTATTGGGTAGCACACGTCTGTCTGCATTCCTCATCTCACGGCACCGGTTTTGGGTAGCGCACGTCTGTCTAGTTTCCTTATCTCACGGACCAGGTATTGGGTAGCACACGTCTGTCTGCTTTCCTTATGTCACGGCCCAGGTATTGGGTAGCACACGTCTCTGTGCTTTCCTTATCTCACGGCTCAGGTATTGGGTAGGACACGTTTGCCTGCTTCCCTTATCTCACGTCCCAGGTATTGGGTAGCACACGTCTGTCTGCTTTCCTTATCTTACGACGAAGGTATTGGGTAACACACGTTTATCTGCTTCCCTTATCTTACGTCAGTGAAGCCGAGAAAATGGTAATAGTAGTGGAGTGGAGATGATAATGGTGGAAGTTATCGTGAGAGGCTTTTGTGATGGCAGCGTTTAACTTGATCGTGGAGTCGAATTTGGAGTCACCGGCAGGACTTGGTTTTACATGTAAAGATTCCCAGTCATGAAATTTGTCATATAAACAGAGAAACAAACCTCTCGTGTTACGGGGTCTCCATAATCGTATAAACGTGAAATGAAGTTGATTAAAAGTTCAAAAGACTGACACATGCGACCGGTAAGTATCTGGAAGCCATATATTCAGAACTTTTGCCTCGTTTCAACCGTCAACGGTTCCAAGATGTAATCTATCTGCTCCCGATCGCAAGCAATGACAGAAGCGCTACAGGAGCGAATCTCTCGATTTACAAACGATATAATTCTGTAATGGAATTAGCAAACCTTTGCGTCACCACATTAACAGACCTTGTAAATGCGTGCGATTATCAGAATCAAGTTTTAAAATATAATTTATATTGTACATCTCAGAATTTATTGTTCTATGTGGTTTTAAATTTAAAATTATAAAATCAAGATTGTATTTATTTGTTTATTTTCTAAAACTGTCTCTTTATATAATTACAAAACTGTAACGAATGCCTCTAACAAAATGAATTTAACGACATTTTATCACTAACGAAAGGTAAAAAGATAGTTCTGAACAAATGGAACATATTATTACGAGGGTTGAGAGACTTCAGTAGTACATCCGTGTGTGTAAGCCTGAAGTCTCTCTATCGGATGCTGAGTTGAGGGCTTACTATTCCATAGTGAAACAAAAACGAGGTACGGAAGGACATGACGTACGGAGGCGTGTGGCTCTCAAAGGAAGTCTCAAAAAGGTCTCCCCAGAAACCCACCAGTTAACATAATGTAAATTATAAAGTGATTGTCCTCTATAGGTGTTGAGTTAGCTGCGGTCGGGAAGAGGTACAAAAAAACCTTTCATTGTAATAAAGGTTACGTTTAAAACAAATCTGCAAACAGAAGAAGCCATTAATCACATTCTCGAGTCTAAATGGAACTATATTTTACAGTTACCACTTCTAGAAACATTACAATTCGTAAAGCTAAATATTCTGCACGGAAATGTTGAATGTATTCGAATAGCGCCCTCTGCAGTGTGTGATATGTACATATAATTCACTCCTTAACCAAAAGGATTTTAACGTTCGATAAGCAAGCACTGTTTCATTTAGAGATTTCTTCGTTGGACAACATGCAATCTGATATCTTCCTTTGGCCACGCACTCCTGTCTAGCATAAGTAACGCTTAACTCTTGTCTCTCACGCAATACTCCTCTTCATCTGACACTACTCTCCGTTATACTGAATTAATCCTAGACATAACAAATCCATGACCTGCCTCGTCAACGTTTCCCTTCCGGCCTGTTTTTCCGAAAGTTCAAAAAAACACATGTGCCAAGTTCTAGCAAGTCTTGGCACCCGAAAAGAATCTCCAAATAACTTTCAGATCTTCCGAACCTTTATACATGTCGCAACCTATACATAGGTTGAAAATAAATTCTTTCCGATTAATAAAAAATTACGATTAAAACTTTGCTTTCAAATAATTCAATTTTCAATAGACATTCATAAAATATGTCGCATGATATTTATTAACATAACTTTGGGTATGGCGTTGTTGGTAAAGTAAACCTAATAAACCTGGCTTGGTTTTAATCAGTTTATCAGTTAAATATATTTACCTTCACCGAGTATGAAGTAATATAATTTCCTCAAACACAAACTCCTAACTTACTCCAATGTACAATACAGTATAAAACATAACCTCAAAGTAACAACTGTTGTAATTTACTTTTCCCCTATTCCTAGTCCTAGGAGATGAATATGTCCTTTCCATTACTCTATTTGATTCCATATACCTTTCCTTCTATTTCTCCTTATAAAGTGCTGTAACAGGTAGACACGGTTTTGTAACACAAAAAAATATGTTTATTTCAAATTCGACAAGTACATCTTTTACGCCTCCGCCCTTGGCTTTTCCTTCGGAAGATATTAGTGACTATTGTGGCCAAAAGAAATACGTATTTGGGACCAAATATTTTAATTTTTTGCCGGTTTTTAATTTTCATATTATTCTAGTATCGAGATGTGACTCTTTTTATTTGTGTAGGAAGTTCTAGGATGCGCTTTAGCACCTGGACATATGGTGTGTGAGTTGTAAAGATTCCGACTCAAAACGTTTCTTATAAATCTACTTTGATTATTCGGCAACTCGTAACTATTGGGACGTTAAAGTCTCCCCGAACACCTTGCCTATCAACATCGTCAGATTAAATTAAATTCCGAATTTAGTATCGTTAAAGTCTCCGCGAAGTCCTTTGCTACCAACATCGTCTGATATAGTCGAGTAAAAATAAATTTCGACATTAGCCTAATTACATACATTATCCTTATCCTCTTTAAAATTTTGCCTGATAAATCGTTGAACCCTAAAGTGGCACCACTGTCGGAACAAAGAGATATTATACATTGGTTAAAATTGATATAATGATGAACTACAAATATTTCTATCTTCTCATTACTTTTGACTTGCCCACTGGACATTACTTTACGTATACATTACATTCGCCAAAACTCCAACCCTTCAACAGGTGCGTGGGGGATCCTAAAAAGCCTGTCAACTCGAAAAACGTTCCATCACTGTCCCCAAGTCATGCCATTTACTTACTCATGAAGATTTATCATTCCAAATCAAAACAAAGTTTGGCCGCGAGTGGTTTGTGTTCCAAGCGAAAGATTTATCACTGGAAAAACAATTTTGTGTGGATTATAGCGGGACGTTCGTTTTTGGGTCGACATATCGGAGCAGTGTTTCGCAGGGCCCAATGGGGATTCGCTTTAACATTGGGGATTATATTTTTATTGTTATGTCAGAAGAATGTTTTTTTTTTATATTTCAATGCCTTCATATTTATATTACTTTACAAATATATACATTTCGAATTAAAATCGAACGCTCGAAAGTGCAATAGGAAGCAGAAGACTAAAATTAAATGCAAAACAGGATCCAGAAGCAAAACAAATTTTGAATAAAAAGTTTATTTCATCCAATTAGTCCCAAATATTTGACGTTAGTAGTACAATACATTTTGATTTATAATATTTTAATAACGTTTAATCTCATTCTGTTTTTTACAATGCTTTTTATTAGTTTCTTTGTAATTTGATTGTTGACGCAGATAATTTTAACGGTGGAGCACAACAAATGTTACGAATATTTCATACACTTTAGAAATAAAGCAACCAATACAGTACATTGAAGTACTAAGTATACACGATCATCTCACACGCACATAGGTAAGTATAAACTGTCCTATTTGTAACAAAATACTCTATGTATTTCTTCATTATACGTAATATTAGTTACTTATATTGACATACAACTGATTTAAATCTAGATCCAAAACTCGTTTTGAATAATACGTTACATCCATCCAATTAGTCAGTTAGACAAACGGTGCATAATAGCACAACACATTTTTGTTCATATTATTATATTAATGTTTATTAGCGCTGTGTGTTTTTCTATACCTAGGGTTTCTATTGATTTTGTGGCACTTTTTATAGTTTTATTCTTGACGAAGAAAACTTTAATGGTGGACCACAAACAAATGCTACAAATAATTCGTACACTTTATACATAAAACCAATATTACAATAGGTTGAAATTCTATGCCTTCGCGATCATCCATAGCTCCTGCATAGTATATAACCTTTACTATTATACCATAAATACACTGAATCTTTTATTATTACATTTCCAACTTTACATACTAACATTAACTCACGTTTATTTTTTAACAAATAAAAATATGAATGATCAAATTAATAAGTGTTTTTGTTAGTGCAATTGCCGACGTTTTCGGGATAGGTAATAGCGTTGAAAGGTTGTAGCGTGGATAAATTGAAAAGTAAAATGGATTTGCTTTAAGGTGATAAAAAAGAACATCTCCCAAACTCGTAATACATTAAACTTTTACAGCTCCTTTAGGCGGGAGGTCGGAGTTACGGGTTAAACGCGAGGCAACTAAAAACGTAATCAATTCGGGCATTCCCGGAGGAATACTTCACGCAGGATAAGGACTCGCGTTATAAGGTTCCTCAAATATTATTAGTATTCCCAGTTAGAATCCTTTCCCACTCAAGTTTATCTATAGGTACACTTTAGAGTAGTCCAATGTAAACAGTGCTATATACCTTTATCGGAGGAAGGGGCGACGTTTTATAGCGATGTATAATCTAACTGTAGCAACATGTATTTCTACAATCGCTGTCAGTCAAACGGCCAAAGAGGATATTCAAGGCTATTCTATTCATTTATCTTTGATAGTCATTCATATTAGGTAAGGGTCAAACCGCACCCCTGGCTCGCTGAGTTTCACCTTGCGCTGTCCATGTAACACGGTGTCATAATGTCTGCCTATCTGTAGAAGGACCATTGGGCAGTGATGGAGACGTTGCTAGCTCACTTGCTGTCAGGCTGCAACACTACATCTCTCCGGCAACAGGGAGGGGGCTGCAGACGACCAGCTGCGTTGCGCAGTAGGTACTAAGCCACTTTGGCATTTACTGAGCATTTACCAAGCTGGGAACACATCTACACCAACCCAGAGGCGACTTCCACCCTGAACACTTCAACAAACTCCACAGTTGATAAGTGGCTCCATTGTGGCAACGCAAGGAACCATCGACCAGAAGAACCCCTTAGTGAAACGTAGGGTTTTGCGTAGTTAGTAACCTCATATTGTATATAAGTATAGGACATTCGAGAATAAGGGTTGGAAGGTAGTAAGGGATGCAAATGCGCTAGATTTTAATCTTCCATTCCAGTTATATCGAAATAACCCCTACGGTCACTTTTAAAGGGAATCCAATTTCACACATCACTGAAGAAAAGGTTTCTACTTTTATATAAGCAAAGTAAAGTTTTAGACAAAGGCTGGCCCCTCGTGTTTTATTGTAGATAAAATATACTTTAGATACGGGACGGTATTCATGTTGGCGGGAGAAGGGGTGTTGTAACTTCAGACTCCCTTATATCACGGTCGCATCCTTTTCGCTTCATTCAACCCAAAACAAACAAATACAGTATACTTTGGAGTTATTTTTGTATTCGAAACTATAAAATTTATATGTATATGAACTGAATTAAACATTCAGGTCTCCAGTGTTTTCCATTTTCTTCTTTCCTATAAATGATAAAATCACCCATAAACTATATCTCCTACAGATGATATTATGATATCATAAGTAATGTAAAAGACTTTAACGCTTATTATAACAAAAAAAGATAGTGTTGGAATTTAGCGATCTTTCGTCAGGATTTCATAATTAATATATTTTCAATCTTTTGAAGTGAATTAAAAAATAAGCTATATTGAAGAAAAATATTTGTATTGGAATAGATTTCATGGTAAACTTTAGATGAAATATTGTTTATGGTAGAGGTTTTTTAGTTCCCTACAAAGCTGTAACGAGCGGTTAGGCTTAAGTTATAATATGTCTGCTCACGCATCTTTATACGGCTAAATAAAAACATCATACTGCCTAATCTAAACTAACTCAACCTAGCTTTACCTAGCCTGTCCTTTAGAAGCCAATCCAATCAAACCCAGCCTAACCGAACGTAGTCTGAGCTGAGCTGAAGTAACCTAACCTAATTTAATTCCAAACGACCTAACCAGACCTAGGAGCTGATAGGTAGATATACTCACTGGCGATTTTTTTAGATATTCGGAGAATATTGAATAATATTAAAAAAACCAAGTTTATATTATATGGTTAAACGAGTACAAGTATATGTACAGCACGTAGACGTGTACTTTGATGACTTCATATCTGAACATTACGAAACTGTTGGTAATACAACTGTCAAGAAACAAAAGGCAGAAGCTAAAGTCGAACAAGGCAGGAGTGTGTTGATGAAAATTAAGCAATATGCCATTATTCCTTACAATAAAGTGGAGCCTTGCCTAAGATGTTAGAAGGAAGTGCTGCTATACATAATGGAAGGAATAAAGGCGACACTGCTTAGGAATGGATTGGAGTACTTCGAGCCATGGTGTTATATTGGGGACGTGTTGCACGGACAGATGACTCATGTGGAGCTGTTGGATGTGATCAATCAGTCCAAGAGAAATGAAGGAAATGAGAAGAGGCGGGCGCAGGAGGAAGGGAGAGTTTGGTCTAGAAGGACATCTCTGGGTCGGTTTACGTTAACGTCTGATAGTTTTGTAATAAATACATTACGAGTACATATTTTCGCAATTACACTTGAATAACTACTCGGTGTCGTTAGTCGTAACCAAGACAACGCTCACTCACAGTATCTGACTCCACTCAGTCTGGTCGCACATACACACTGTTGCGGCTAAAGCGATATAACATGGTTTGTAGCTTGTTCCTTAGTGCAATGTCAGCAGACGGCTTCGTGCAATAAGAATCCTTATTACCCTTTAAACTAAAGCTTCGGGAGAACACAGTGGTTTACAGCTTTAGCGCAAACATTTGCAACATTCACATTGCATGTAAAATTTGGGGTGATCTGCGTCCATTCCCTCCCCCGGGAGCTTGCGTTTCCTGTTCTAACAATTTACATCATCCAGAGACAAAATGGTTCCCATTGTTGTTCCTGTATCCAAGCATACACCTGACTTCCTCACGCTCTTCTCTGTACTTTCCTTAAAATTCATGCTCTTCACTATTACCACTGTATTTAAATTGCCTACACAGCGCCGTTTGTTGTTTAAGCCTGTAGTGGACTCTCACGTTTACCAATATTTACGTACAAATACCGTTGTCCTTGTAGTGAAACCTACATATATAAATAAAATTTATATAAGACAATAGTCTTAAATATTTTAATTTGTATATAAAATCAAGCTCGTTAAAATCTTTACATCTCGTATTATTGCTCCTACATACCTTCTCCTGGAACAAATCTCCATAGCTTTAATTATATCGCTGTGTTTCCTTGTGAAAGGCCACGCTTCAACTCCATACCGTTATATTCGCAAAGACAACATTCTGTTTTTAACCTTAAATGTCACAGGTTACGTAAATATCCGATTGAGGCATTTGGGGAGGGGGGTAATTGCATGTATTTTACAGCTTCCGGAATTGTCAAATATTGGACGATATTAGGCTTATGAACGCCACAAAAGATTTCTAAACTAAAACCCGTGTCATTACATTGCTGACTATAATATACCATTTCTGATTTATTATATCACTTAGTTATAAATCTGTTAACGGCGAATAAGCTCTGTATTGAGACACGATGTAGAGTAGACGTGGTATGGCCTATGGCTTGCACTGGAACAATAATTCACATAAGCAAGCAGAAGACAACGCTGGGCGATTTTTATTGACTTGTTTACAATTTCAAATGCAATTGCTTTAGTGGGTCACGTGACCCGACTGCTACCTTATATTTATTGTAACGCCGGTTTCGGATCCAATTGTATTCACGTATTGCCAAGCACAGATTAAAGTGTCATTAAAAGATCAATTCCGACAGATCTTCCATCGCTATTCTACGGTCAATAGCATATCATTTGTTTCAAGTAGAATTAAAATTAGAAGGGTATTTTACCGATCAGAATAAAAAAAACTTATTGGGAAATAGGCACTGTTTAGTACTAAAACCTCCTGCTTGAGATGAGTATATGGAGGAAGATGGGCGCTTCAAACACCACTTAGTACCTCTAATGTGTAGGAAAAATAAAAAAAACTTTGGATAACTGCAGACGAGCTACAAACATTCAGTTGCCTCTACAATGGAGTTGGCATAACGGAATTTTGGCTGAAAATGCTCCAAATCTGTTACAGACACAAACATAAAATAACTACCAAATCAACCAGTATGTGTGTGTGTGTGTGTGTGTGTGTGTGTATGTGTGTGTGTGTGTGTGTGTGTGTGTGTGTGTGTGTGTGTGTGTGTGTGTGTGTGTGTGTGTGTGTTGTGCGTGTGTGTGTTGTGTGTGTGTGTGTGTGTGTGTGTGTGTTGCAACGGACCTTCACCCCGCTCGCTCACCGCCAAACAAACTCGACCTGCCTTAAACCTGTCGACATTTGCCTAACTCGTAACTGCAAGAGCATGTAGCTAAATTCCATTTAAAAATACACCCTGGGGATCTTGTCTATTAAAATTATTAAAAGTCATGGTAAGGTCAGTGATCTGTCATATGGTGTTAATATGGGTTAGCTGAAAACACATAGAAAAATATCACAAAATAAAAATACCTTACCATGCTTTGTAGACCTCTTTCCTCCATGCTCCTGCTCTCGTGAGATCCGTGCAAGATAAAATCTTACCATATCCTCCTTAAGGAGATACTGTGTATTATATGGTAAAATCTGCCAGTGAGTATCAACTCCTGGACTTTAAAATAAAACCAACTAGTGTTGTGGCTAGCTCAAAATTGATTCTGTTATTTAATTTATTTTTGGGGGGGGGGGTTACTCGATTATTTTTAGGTGCACTGTGATCCTTTATTATTTATACTTTAGTAAAATAAATGACTCTAATAGGCTTGCTGATACTACTTTAAAAGCTTTCATTGATTTAATTTGATAATTTACTAGCTGGGAAAACATTAATTTTATTATTCAGCACACAGGATTGATTTAATAAATTTTACTCTATCAATTGTTTGACATATGAATTTAATAAAAATTGAAATGGATAAATTGAACAAAATGAGTATATTTCTTTAACATAATAATTTCTTGAATTCTTATATATACCATAACATAAATTAAATTCCTTTAATACATAAAATACATTTACATTGATCGCAGGGAGGTTGAATGAGCCTATATCAATTCTATACACAAATTTAATTTAGGGGCTGATTTTGTGCCAGCAGTTATATGACATTTTATCAATTTATATATGAAAGTATTTGAAAATAAAATTGTTACTAAAACTATTTATCAAAGACATAAATATATTTACCAGTTTTTGAACATATACATTTACCTTAAAATTCTAATAAACTGATTCCTGATTTAATTAATCCTTTATGAAATACGAACAATTTATAAATGATTTTATGTTACTAATTTCTGGGTCCGAAATTATTCAGATCTTATACAAGTTCCCATTCATAATATTTCATCTCAGTTTATTGGCGTACTGGTTGTAACAATTTTACTGCATTGTCATAAATATTACTGATTCAATTAATTTATAAATATATGACAATTTCTACTCATCTTTGTGCTTGTGCTTTACTAGATATATCTTTTCAAACATTAAAACAGTTATCACTTCCAAATTTATCTATCATTTAACATTTTCACATAAATTTTAATAAATTGAATACTTTAATAAATTTCATATTTTTATTTATTTGTCAAGGAAATAAAGCCATTATTTATCTTTTTTAACATTTGAACATACTTTTAAAACTTAAGAAATTTTCAAAAATAAATCTTATTTAAATATTTAAAATTGTATAGAAATCATGACTTGCCCAACTCGCACTTTCCTGGATCCATCCCTTAGGTCCTAAGTGATGATTTCCTTGCTTCCAGACTGGTGGTTCTTCTCGTCTGAAAACATGTTCGTCCAGGCTGCGGGAACAGGCGAATTTGGCGAAGCCATCTTCTTGACAATCGAAATGTAACCGGGATTCTGCATATTCGATGGCTAACTTTCACTAGACATTAGCTTAAGACATACTACAACAATTGTCCGCGCTACGCGGCCTCGATTGAAAAACTTAGAGTTCCATTATGATGTTTTTTAAGTTTAATAAAAACTGCGACCTTTCCGATCTGTGGCCTACATGCGAGAGTGGGCTTAACGCCCAACGAAAACAATCGTTGCCTTCCCCCACTACTTGATTTTCCTGTACAGTTTTGATTTTCAGCGTATTTCTTGTCTTTAACTGATTATTTTAAAATCTGTAGCAACTTGATTTTTATCGTAGCACACAAAGCACTCGCGATGTCATGATTTGTGTACATTACAATTCATTTTAAACTTATCCAACTAACAATTGACCTTAATGGCTTAGCAAATTTAATTAAAATTATTTTATAAAAATTGATAATTTTTCAATTTTTTGTTTAATTGTTACGGGGCCAATTTTTCCCGTTACAGTGTGTAGTCACGCCATTTCCAAGCGCACTGACATCACGTGTAGCTGCATGCAAGTAAGCTCTATAAGGAAGGAGGTATGTACGGCAACGTTGTAACACTAATATTATAATTCCATTAACACACTATTTACAAGTTGTTAGAGGTGGGTTTGTAAATTCAAACAATTTATCGTGTTTGTCTTTGTTCATTGAATATTTTATATTTATATTTATAAAAACCTTGACTTTTCTTTAGCATAGTTTAAACTTTCTATAGTCAGTTCTGTGGGTTCTTTCGTTGTATAGACTAAAGAGCCCTGAACCAATCGCAGGGTCAGAGAGAGCAAACATAGCCCAAAGCGAAGTGACCGGGACGCGGAGCGCTGCCTCGTTACACTGATTGCTTCATTAGAAGCCGGAGACGGAGGTAATTCGGTGTAAAAGTAGGACGAATGAGAAATCTGTCCGGCTCAATCACACTGCTGTTGGTAGATAAATGTCCGAGCAGTGGATGTATTTTACAAAACCATCCGAGCAGTGGATGTATTGCCTTCAAAGACACTCTCAGTAACTTGGAATAACGTTTTGCCGAACCTATAATAAAAGGACGTTTTAAGAAGATGAATTTAGACATAACGATTTCGATTATTCAACCGCATTTACGTCTTAATTTTCTCTGACGAATATCGCTTACCGCAATGTAAAACCGTTTGTATTTACTTAGATTATAAATTTTATAATATAGTTGTTTAAGTAGATTTAAGAATAAAATAATTGTGTAGTACATCTATAAAAATGTTTTGGATGATTCAGGGGTGCTAAGGTAAAAAGGCTGGCATAAAAACTTACATCCGCTGAAGGAGCGCGTGCTTATAATGTGCGTTTGTAAATAAGAAACTTTTCTTATTTTTACCTTTACAGTTTGGGATGTGGCAGATATCCCCAAAGAGGTTTAGTCGTTGGTTTTAGAAATAAAAAAAGAATTTCATAATCATTTGGTTTGCTAGCAACGACCGCGTCCATTGGGTTACGTTAGGTAACACTTACAGTGTCTCCGAGTTGAAGCCTAAGATTTACCGAGTGTATGGTGGTAAACGTTCGGAATGGAGGATGACTACAGAAGACTGTTACTATGAGTGTACCTTTTTTATATTAACGCCAAACCTCGATCTCAGTAAATAAAAGATAGTAAATAGTTCCAACGGTTGCCACGAGAGACTGGCACGTTTCAGCAGACCGATATTAAACAGCTGTTCGCGCTAAACGTGAATTTTCCGGTCCCTTTCTAAATGAATTTAATCAAGTAAGGAAAAGTGGCATTCTAATAGTGAGAGTCGAAGAGAAACGGTCCTCAGCTTGTTTCTCGTGACTGAGGGAACACATTCCGCGGCATGCCATCTTCTCGATGGAACCAGTAGCAGACATAGGTAAAAGATAGAAATAAGGACGACTCCAACAGTTAAACTATTTAAATATCCTTCATTACAAATAGTTACATTAAAACGTATTTACGCGCACCGTCCAACCCCGTGGAGGAATTTATGTCATGGTCCATTTAAAAGGGGGACATTCTAAATTCTATTTCTTTAATACTAATAATTTATTATTTTTTTTAATCGTCCGACGGCGATGTCCCTTATGAAGAGTTCGTACATCTTAGGTTTTTCTGGTTCTTAGATTTACTGGCTTTTACAGTAGCGTCGTGTCATGTGATACTAGGTATTAGGTCATCCCCGTTGGCTTAGGATTTACTTGAAGTGATCCTTATAGGATTGTGGTGGCACCATGCTTGGGACAATTAGTGGGCACCTTGTGCCTGATAGATAGGTCCATCCACCAATAAGTGCTGCTACATATATAAGCAATCCGATCTAATCCTCTCAACACGTCGTCCTCGGGAGTTGCAAAACCTAGATCCAGGTGGAGCCGGTAACTATGACCAAGAGCTGAAGTGGTAGAGAGCCAGAATCTGCGGTTACGTCTTCGCTACAGAAAGCCCCACCCATCACAGTTTGGCAGGCTCTGATTCTTCCAGAACTCCAAACGCGCAACAATTCTGCCCAGACAGAGCCTCTATCAGAATCGATAAGACGTATCTATTAGGATCTGTGTCTTTATATCTGTTTGTGGAAGAAAGTGTTTTCAGTAGTGTATATGTTAGACTGGGTTACCGCGAGGGACGCCAAGCCCCTCTTAATAGGTACAGTTAATCCGCATTCCCTTGGGGAGTGTATTGGCATTCTAAGAGGGCGGGTGCATTTACAATATCACTGCCACCACGCTAATGAGGCGAACAAGCCAAGCGCCACTGGAACAGCGACTCTAAACCTTACAACAGCTGTTTAATTGTAGTTCTGTTGTGTTTAGGTTTCCCGAATAAAAGATTTGCAAATGTGTTTGACTCGAAAGGATCTCGACAAGACCTTCCCAGACTATAACCTCTCCCTCAGCAACACGAAAGTATGACAAACGTACTCAAAATATATATTGCAAACTACCGCAGTATTACAAGTAGGCACTTTCTCTAGATAGTTTACCTTTTGGCAAGCATGTTTTACCATGTATAGTATACAAATAATACACACCTCTTACGTACATAAATAGCCTTACAAGTTGGCACTTTCCCAATGACGTTCTAGATAGTTTACCTTTTGGTAAAGTACAGTGTATTGTATACAAATAATACACACCTCTTACGTACATAAATAGCCTTACAAGTTGGCACTTTCCCAATGACGTTCTAGATAGTTTACCTTTTGGTAAAGTACAGTGTATTGTATACAAATAATACACACCTCTTACGTACATAAATAGCCTTACAAGTTGCCACCTTCCCAATGACGTTCTAGATAGTTTACCTTTTGGTAAAGTACCGTGTATTGTATACAAATAAAACACACCTCTTACGTAGATAAATAGCCTTACAAGTTGGCACTTTCCCAATGACGTTCTAGATAGTTTACCTTTTGGTAAGTACCGTGTATTGTATACAAATAAAACACACCTCTTACGTAGATAAATAGCCTTACAAGTTGGCACTTTCCCAATGACGTTCTAGATAGTTTACCTTTTGGTAAGTACCGTGTATTGTATACAAATAATACACACCTCTTACGTACATAAATAGCCTTACAAGTTGGGACTTTCCCAATGACGTTCTAGATAGTTTACCTTTTGGTAAAGTACCGTGTATTGTATACAAATAATACACACCTCTTACGTAGATAAATAGCCTTACAAGTTGGCACTTTCCCAATGACGTTCTAGATAGTTCACCTTTTGGTAAAGTACCGTGTATTGTATACAAATAATACACACCTCTTACGTAGATAAATAGCCTTACAAGTTGGCACTTTCCCAATGACGTTCTAGATAGTTTACCTTTTGGTAAGTACCGTGTATTGTATACAAATAATACACACCTCTTACGTAGATAAATAGCCTTACAAGTTGGCACTTTCCCAATGACGTTCTAGATAGTTTACCTTTTGGTAAAGTACCGTGTATTGTATACAAATAATACACACCTCTTACGTAGATAAATAGCCTTACAAGTTGGGACTTTCCCAATGACGTTCTAGATAGTTTACCTTTTGGTAAAGTACCGTGTATTGTATACAAATAATACACACCTCTTACGTAGATAAATAGCCTTACAAGTTGGGACTTTCTCAATGACGTTCTAGATAGTTTACCTTTTGGTAAAGTACCGTGTATTGTATACAAATAATACACACCTCTTACGTAGATAAATAGCCTTACAAGTTGGGACTTTCCCAATGACGTTCTAGATAGTTTACCTTTTGGTAAAGTACCGTGTATTGTATACAAATAATACACACCTCTTACGTAGATAAATAGCCTTACAAGTTGGGACTTTCCCAATGACGTTCTAGATAGTTTACCTTTTGGTAAAGTACCGTGTATTGTATACAAATAATACACACCTCTTACGTAGATAAATAGCCTTACAAGTTGGGACTTTCCCAATGACGTTCTAGATAGTTTACCTTTTGGTAAAGTACCGTGTATTGTATACAAATAATACACACCTCTTACGTAGATAAATAGCCTTACAAGTTGGGACTTTCCCAATGACGTTCTAGATAGTTTACCTTTTGGTAAAGTACCGTGTATTGTATACAAATAATACACACCTCTTACGTAGATAAATAGCCTTACAAGTTGGGACTTTCCCAATGACGTTCTAGATAGTTTACCTTTTGGTAAGTACCGTGTATTGTATACAAATAATACACACCTCTTACGTAGATAAATAGCCTTACAAGTTGGCACTTTCCCAATGACGTTCTAGATAGTTTACCTTTTGGTAAAGTACCGCGTATTGTATACAAATAATACACACCTCTTACGTAGATAAATAGCCTTACAAGTTGGCACTTTCCCAATGACGTTCTAGATAGTTTACCTTTTGGTAAGTACCGTGTATTGTATACAAATAATACACACCTCTTACGTAGATAAATAGCCTTACAAGTTGGCACTTTCCCAATGACGTTCTAGATAGTTTACCTTTTGGTAAAGTACCGTGTATTGTATACAAATAATACACACCTCTTACGTAGATAAATAGCCTTACAAGTTGGCACTTTCCCAATGACGTTCTAGATAGTTTACCTTTTGGTAAGTACCGTGTATTGTATACAAATAATACACACCTCTTACGTAGATAAATAGCCTTACAAGTTGGCACTTTCCCAATGACGTTCTAGATAGTTTACCTTTTGGTAAAGTACCGTGTATTGTATACAAATAATACACACCTCTTACGTAGATAAATAGCCTTACAAGTTGGCACTTTCCCAATGACGTTCTAGATAGTTTACCTTTTGGTAAAGTACCGTGTATTGTATACAAATAATACACACCTCTTACGTAGATAAATAGCCTTACAAGATGGCACTTTACCAATGACGTTCTAGATAGTTTACCTTTTGGTAAAGTACCGTGTATTGTATACAAATAATACACACCTCTTACGTAGATAAATAGCCTTACAAGTTGGCACTTTCCCAATGACGTTCTAGATAGTTTACCTTTTGGTAAGTACCGTGTATTGTATACAAATAATACACACCTCTTACGTAGATAAATAGCCTTACAAGTTGGCACTTTCCCAATGACGTTCTAGATAGTTTACCTTTTGGTAAAGTACCGTGTATTGTATACAAATAATACACACCTCTTACGTAGATAAATAGCCTTACAAGTTGGCACTTTCCCAATGACGTTCTAGATAGTTTACCTTTTGGTAAGTACCGTGTATTGTATACAAATAATACACACCTCTTACGTAGATAAATAGCCTTACAAGTTGGCACTTTCCCAATGACGTTCTAGATAGTTTACCTTTTGGTAAAGTACCGTGTATTGTATACAAATAAAACACACCTCTTACGTAGATAAATAGCCTTACAAGTTGGCACTTTCCCAATGACGTTCTAGATAGTTTACCTTTTGGTAAAGTACCGTGTATTGTATACAAATAATACACACCTCTTACGTACATAAATAGCCTTACAAGTTGGGACTTTCCCAATGACGTTCTAGGTAGTTTACCTTTTGGTAAGTAGGTTTTACCGTGTATTGTATACAAATAATACACACCTCTTACGTACATAAATAGCCTTACAAGTTGGCACCTTCCCAATGACGTTCTAGGTAGTTTACCTTTTGGTAAGTAGGTTTTACCGTGTATTGTATACAAATAATACACACCTCTTACGTACATAAATAGCCTTACAAGTTGGCACCTTCCTAATGACGTTCTAGATAGTTTACCTTTTGGTAAAGTACCGTGTATTGTATACAAATAAAACACACCTCTTACGTAGATAAATAGCCTTACAAGTTGGGACTTTCCCAATGACGTTCTAGATAGTTTACCTTTTGGTAAAGTACCGTGTATTGTATACAAATAAAACACACCTCTTACGTAGATAAATAGCCTTACAAGTTGGCACTTTCCCAATGACGTTCTAGATAGTTTACCTTTTGGTAAAGTACCGTGTATTGTATACAAATAAAACACACCTCTTACGTAGATAAATAGCCTTACAAGTTGGCACTTTCCCAATGACGTTCTAGATAGTTTACCTTTTGGTAAGTACCGTGTATTGTATACAAATAATACACACCTCTTACGTACATAAATAGCCTTGCAAGTTGGGACTTTCCCAATGACGTTCTAGGTAGTTTACCTTTTGGTAAGTAGGTTTTACCGTGTATTGTATACAAATAATACACACCTCTTACGTAGATAAATAGCCTTACAAGTTGGCACTTTCCCAATGACGTTCTAGATAGTTTACCTTTTGGTAAAGTACCGTGTATTGTATACAAATAATACACACCTCTTACGTAGATAAATAGCCTTACAAGTTGGCACTTTCCCAATGACGTTCTAGATAGTTTACCTTTTGGTAAGTACCGTGTATTGTATACAAATAATACACACCTCTTACGTAGATAAATAGCCTTACAAGTTGGCACTTTCCCAATGACGTTCTAGATAGTTTACCTTTTGGTAAAGTACCGTGTATTGTATACAAATAATACACACCTCTTACGTAGATAAATAGCCTTACAAGTTGGCACTTTCCCAATGACGTTCTAGATAGTTTACCTTTTGGTAAAGTACCGTGTATTGTATACAAATAATACACACCTCTTACGTAGATAAATAGCCTTACAAGTTGGCACTTTCCCAATGACGTTCTAGATAGTTTACCTTTTGGTAAAGTACCGTGTATTGTATACAAATAATACACACCTCTTACGTAGATAAATAGCCTTACAAGTTGGCACTTTCCCAATGACGTTCTAGATAGTTTACCTTTTGGTAAGTACCGTGTATTGTATACAAATAATACACACCTCTTACGTAGATAAATAGCCTTACAAGTTGGCACTTTCCCAATGACGTTCTAGATAGTTTACCTTTTGGTAAAATACCGTGTATTGTATACAAATAATACACACCTCTTACGTAGATAAATAGCCTTACAAGTTGGCACTATCCCAATGACGTTCTAGATAGTTTACCTTTTGGTAAAGTACCGTGTATTGTATACAAATAATACACACCTCTTACGTAGATAAATAGCCTTACAAGATGGCACTTTACCAATGACGTTCTAGATAGTTTACCTTTTGGTAAAGTACCGTGTATTGTATACAAATAATACACACCTCTTACGTAGATAAATAGCCTTACAAGTTGGCACTTTCCCAATGACGTTCTAGATAGTTTACCTTTTGGTAAGTACCGTGTATTGTATACAAATAATACACACCTCTTACGTAGATAAATAGCCTTACAAGTTGGCACTTTCCCAATGACGTTCTAGATAGTTTACCTTTTGGTAAAGTACCGTGTATTGTATACAAATAATACACACCTCTTACGTAGATAAATAGCCTTACAAGTTGGCACTTTCCCAATGACGTTCTAGATAGTTTACCTTTTGGTAAGTACCGTGTATTGTATACAAATAATACACACCTCTTACGTAGATAAATAGCCTTACAAGTTGGCACTTTCCCAATGACGTTCTAGATAGTTTACCTTTTGGTAAAGTACCGTGTATTGTATACAAATAAAACACACCTCTTACGTAGATAAATAGCCTTACAAGTTGGCACTTTCCCAATGACGTTCTAGATAGTTTACCTTTTGGTAAAGTACCGTGTATTGTATACAAATAATACACACCTCTTACGTACATAAATAGCCTTACAAGTTGGGACTTTCCCAATGACGTTCTAGGTGGTTTACCTTTTGGTAAGTAGGTTTTACCGTGTATTGTATACAAATAATACACACCTCTTACGTACATAAATAGCCTTACAAGTTGGCACCTTCCCAATGACGTTCTAGGTTGTTAACCTTTTGGTAAGTAGGTTTTACCGTGTATTGTATACAAATAATACACACCTCTTACGTACATAAATAGCCTTACAAGTTGGCACCTTCCTAATGACGTTCTAGATAGTTTACCTTTTGGTAAAGTACCGTGTATTGTATACAAATAAAACACACCTCTTACGTAGATAAATAGCCTTACAAGTTGGGACTTTCCCAATGACGTTCTAGATAGTTTACCTTTTGGTAAAGTACCGTGTATTGTATACAAATAAAACACACCTCTTACGTAGATAAATAGCCTTACAAGTTGGCACTTTCCCAATGACGTTCTAGATAGTTTACCTTTTGGTAAAGTACCGTGTATTGTATACAAATAAAACACACCTCTTACGTAGATAAATAGCCTTACAAGTTGGCACTTTCCCAATGACGTTCTAGATAGTTTACCTTTTGGTAAGTACCGTGTATTGTATACAAATAATACACACCTCTTACGTACATAAATAGCCTTGCAAGTTGGGACTTTCCCAATGACGTTCTAGGTAGTTTACCTTTTGGTAAGTAGGTTTTACCGTGTATTGTATACAAATAATACACACCTCTTACGTAGATAAATAGCCTTACAAGTTGGCACTTTCCCAATGACGTTCTAGATAGTTTACCTTTTGGTAAAGTACCGTGTATTGTATACAAATAATACACACCTCTTACGTAGATAAATAGCCTTACAAGTTGGCACTTTCCCAATGACGTTCTAGATAGTTTACCTTTTGGTAAGTACCGTGTATTGTATACAAATAATACACACCTCTTACGTAGATAAATAGCCTTACAAGTTGGCACTTTCCCAATGACGTTCTAGATAGTTTACCTTTTGGTAAAGTACCGTGTATTGTATACAAATAATACACACCTCTTACGTAGATAAATAGCCTTACAAGTTGGCACTTTCCCAATGACGTTCTAGATAGTTTACCTTTTGGTAAAGTACCGTGTATTGTATACAAATAATACACACCTCTTACGTAGATAAATAGCCTTACAAGTTGGCACTTTCCCAATGACGTTCTAGATAGTTTACCTTTTGGTAAAGTACCGTGTATTGTATACAAATAATACACACCTCTTACGTAGATAAATAGCCTTACAAGTTGGCACTTTCCCAATGACGTTCTAGATAGTTTACCTTTTGGTAAAGTACCGTGTATTGTATACAAATAATACACACCTCTTACGTAGATAAATAGCGTTACAAGTTGGCACTTTCCCAATGACGTTCTAGATAGTTTACCTTTTGGTAAGTACCGTGTATTGTATACAAATAATACACACCTCTTACGTAGATAAATAGCCTTACAGGTTGGCACATTCCCAATGACGTTCTAGATAGCTTACCTTTTGGTAAAGTACCGTGTATTGTATACAAATAAAACACACCTCTTACGTAGATAAATAGCCTTACAAGTTGGCACTTTCCCAATGACGTTCTAGATAGTTTACCTTTTGGTAAAGTACCGTGTATTGTATACAAATAATACACACTTCTTACGTACATAAATAGCCTTACAAGTTGGGACTTTCCCAATGACGTTCTAGGTAGTTTACCTTTTGGTAAGTAGGTTTTACCGTGTATTGTATACAGATAATACACACCTCTTACGTACATAAATAGCCTTACAAGTTGGCACCTTCCCAATGACGTTCTAGGTAGTTTACCTTTTGGTAAGTAGGTTTTACCGTGTATTGTATACAAATAATACACACCTCTTACGTACATAAATAGCCTTACAAGTTGGCACCTTCCTAATGACGTTCTAGATAGTTTACCTTTTGGTAAAGTACCGTGTATTGTATACAAATAAAACACACCTCTTACGTAGATAAATAGCCTTACAAGTTGGGACTTTCCCAATGACGTTCTAGATAGTTTACCTTTTGGTAAAGTACCGTGTATTGTATACAAATAAAACACACCTCTTACGTAGATAAATAGCCTTACAAGTTGGCACTTTCCCAATGACGTTCTAGATAGTTTACCTTTTGGTAAAGTACCGTGTATTGTATACAAATAAAACACACCTCTTACGTAGATAAATTGCCTTACAAGTTGGCACTTTCCCAATGACGTTCTAGATAGTTTACCTTTTGGTAAGTACCGTGTATTGTATACAAATAATACACACCTCTTACGTACATAAATAGCCTTGCAAGTTGGGACTTTCCCAATGACGTTCTAGGTAGTTTACCTTTTGGTAAGTAGGTTTTACCGTGTATTGTATACAAATAATACACACCTCTTACGTAGATAAATAGCCTTACAAGTTGGCACTTTCCCAATGACGTTCTAGGTAGTTTACCTTTTGGTAAGTAGGTTTTACCGTGTATTGTATACAAATAATACACACCTCTTACGTACATAAATAGCCTTACAAGTTGGCACCTTCCCAATGACGTTCTAGATAGTTTACCTTTTGGTAAAGTACCGTGTATTGTATACAAAAAAAACACACCTCTTACGTAGATAAATAGCCTTACAAGTTGGGACTTTCCCAATGACGTTCTAGATAGTTTACCTTTTGGTAAAGTACCGTGTATTGTATACAAATAAAACATACCTCTTACGTAGATAAATAGCCTTACAAGTTGGCACTTTCCCAATGACGTTCTAGATAGTTTACCTTTTGGTAAAGTACCGTGTATTGTATACAAATAATACACACCTCTTACGTAGATAAATAGCCTTACAAGTTGGCACTTTCCCAATGACGTTCTAGATAGTTTACCTTTTGGTAAAGTACCGTGTATTGTATACAAATAATACACACCTCTTACGTAGATAAATAGCCTTACAAGTTGGCACTTTCCCAATGACGTTCTAGATAGTTTACCTTTTGGTAAAGTACCGTGTATTGTATACAAATAATACACACCTCTTACGTACATAAATAGCCTTACAAGTTGGCACCTTCCCAATGACGTTCTAGGTAGTTTACCTTTTGGTAAGTAGGTTTTACCGTGTATTGTATACAAATAATACACACCTCTTACGTAGATAAATAGCCTTACAAGTTGGTACTTTCCCAATGACGTTCTAGATAGTTTACCTTTTGGTAAGTACCGTGTATTGTATACAAATAATACACACCTCTTACGTACATAAATAGCCTTGCAAGTTGGGACTTTCCCAATGACGTTCTAGGTAGTTTACCTTTTGGTAAGTAGGTTTTACCGTGTATTGTATACAAATAATACACACCTCTTACGTAGATAAATAGCCTTACAAGTTGGCACTTTCCCAATGACGTTCTAGATAGTTTACCTTTTGGTAAGTACCGTGTATTGTATACAAATAATACACACCTCTTACGTACATAAATAGCCTTGCAAGTTGGGACTTTCCCAATGACGTTCTAGGTAGTTTACCTTTTGGTAAGTAGGTTTTACCATGTATTGTATACAAATAATACACACCTCTTACGTACATAAATAGCCTTGCAAGTTGGGACTTTCCCAATGACGTTCTAGGTAGTTTACCTTTTGGTAAGTAGGTTTTACCGTGTATTGTATACAAATAAAACACACCTCTTACGTACATAAATAGCCTTACAAGTTGGGACTTTCCCAATGACGTTCTAGATAGTTTACCTTTTGGTAAAGTACCGTGTATTGTATACAAATAATACACACCTCTTACGTACATAAATAGCCTTACAAGTTGGGACTTTCCCAATGACGTTCTAGGTAGTTTACCTTTTGGTAAGTAGGTTTTACCGTGTATTGTATACAAATAAAAAACACCTCTTACGTACATAAATAGCCTTACAAGTTGGCACCTTCCCAATGACGTTCTAGATAGTTTACCTTTTGGTAAAGTACCGTGTATTGTATACAAATAAAACACACCTCTTACGTAGATAAATAGCCTTACAAGTTGGAATTTCCCAATTACGTTCTAGATAGTTTACCTTTTGGTAAAGTACCGTGTATTGTATACAAATAAAACACACCTCTTACGTAGATAAATAGCCTTACAAGTTGGCACTTTCCCAATGACGTTTTAGATAGTTTACCTTTTGGTAAGTACCGTGTATTGTATACAAATAATACACACCTCTTACGTAGATAAATAGCCTTACAAGTTGGCACTTTCCCAATGACGTTCTAGATAGTTTACCTTTTGGTAAGTAGGTTTTACCGTGTATTGTATACAAATAATACACACCTCTTACGTACATAAATAGCCTTACAAGTTGGCACCTTCCTAATGACGTTCTAGATAGTTTACCTTTTGGTAAAGTACCGTGTATTGTATACAAATAAAACACACCTCTTACGTACATAAATAGCCTTACAAGTTGGGACTTTCCCAATGACGTTCTAGGTAGTTTACCTTTTGGTAAGTAGGTTTTACCGTGTATTGTATACAAATAATACACACCTCTTACGTACATAAATAGCCTTACAAGTTGGCACCTTCCTAATGACGTTCTAGATAGTTTACCTTTTGGTAAAGTACCGTGTATTGTATACAAATAAAACACACCTCTTACGTAGATAAATAGCCTTACAAGTTGGGACTTTCCCAATGACGTTCTAGATAGTTTACCTTTTGGTAAGTAGGTTTTACCGTGTATTGTATACAAATAATACACACCTCTTACGTACATAAATAGCCTTACAAGTTGGCACTTTCCCAATGACGTTCTAGGAAGTTTACCTTTTGGTAAGTAGGTTTTACCGTGTATTGTATACAAATAATACACACCTCTTACGTACATAAATAGCCTTACAAGTTGGCACATTCCCAATGACGTTTTAGATAGTTTACCTTTTGGTAAAGTACCGTGTATTGTATACAAATAATACACACCTCTTACGTACATAAATAGCCTTACAAGTTGGCACTTTCCCAATGACGTTCTAGATAGTTTACCTTTTGGTAAGTAGGTTTTACCGTGTATTGTTTACAAATAATACACACCTCTTACGTACATAAATAGCCTTACAAGTTGGCACTTTCCCAATGACGTTTTAGATAGTTTACCTTTTGGTAAAGTACCGTGTATTGTATACAAATAATACACACCTCTTACGTACATAAATAGCCTTACAAGTTGGCACTTTCCCAATGACGTTCTAGATAGTTTACCTTTTGGTAAGTAGGTTTTACCGTGTATTGTATACAAATAATACACACCTCTTACGTACATAAATAGCCTTACAAGTTGGCACTTTCCCAATGACGTTTTAGATAGTTTACCTTTTGGTAAAGTACCGTGTATTGTATACAAATAATACACACCTCTTACGTACATAAATAGCCTTACAAGTTGGGACTTTCCCAATGACGTTCTAGGTAGTTTACCTTTTGGTAAGTAGGTTTTACCGTGTATTGTATACAAATAATACACACCTCTTACGTACATAAATAGCCTTACAAGTTAGCACCTTCCTAATGACGTTCTAGATAGTTTACCTTTTGGTAAAGTACCGTGTATTGTATACAAATAAAACACACCTCTTACGTAGATAAATAGCCTTACAAGTTGGGACTTTCCCAATGACGTTCTAGATAGTTTACCTTTTGGTAAAGTACCGTGTATTGTATACAAATAAAACACACCTCTTACGTAGATAAATAGCCTTACAAGTTGGGACTTTCCCAATGACGTTCTAGATAGTTTACCTTTTGGTAAAGTACCGTGTATTGTATACAAATAATACACACCTCTTACGTACATAAATAGCCTTACAAGTTGGGACTTTCCCAATGACGTTCTAGGTAGTTTACCTTTTGGTAAGTAGGTTTTACCGTGTATTGTATACAAATAAAACACACCTCATACGTAGATAAATAGCCTTACAAGTTGGCACTTTCCCAATGACGTTCTAGATAGTTTACCTTTTGGTAAGTACCGTGTATTGTATACAAATAATACACACCTCTTACGTACATAAATAGCCTTGCAAGTTGGGACTTTCCCAATGACGTTCTAGGTAGTTTACCTTTTGGTAAGTAGGTTTTACCGTGTATTGTATACAAATAATACACACCTCTTACGTAGATAAATAGCCTTACAAGTTGGCACTTTCCCAATGACGTTCTAGATAGTTTACCTTTTGGTAAAGTACCGTGTATTGTATACAAATAATACACACGTCTTACGTAGATAAATAGCCTTACAAGTTGGCACTTTCCCAATGACGTTCTAGATAGTTTACCTTTTGGTAAGTACCGTGTATTGTATACAAATAATACACACCTCTTACGTAGATAAATAGCCTTACAAGTTGGCACTTTCCCAATGACGTTCTAGATAGTTTACCTTTTGGTAAAGTACCGTGTATTGTATACAAATAATACACACCTCTTACGTAGATAAATAGCCTTACAAGTTGGCACTTTCCCAATGACGTTCTAGATAGTTTACCTTTTGGTAAAGTACCGTGTATTGTATACAAATAATACACACCTCTTACGTAGATAAATAGCCTTACAAGTTGGCACTTTCCCATTGACGTTCTAGATAGTTTACCTTTTGGTAAAGTACCGTGTATTGTATACAAATAATACACACCTCTTACGTAGATAAATAGCCTTACAAGTTGGCACTTTCCCAATGACGTTCTAGATAGTTTACCTTTTGGTAAAGTACCGTGTATTGTATACAAATAATACACACCTCTTACGTAGATAAATAGCCTTACAAGTTGGCACTTTCCCAATGACGTTCTAGATAGTTTACCTTTTGGTAAAGTACCGTGTATTGTATACAAATAAAACACACCTCTTACGTAGATAAATAGCCTTACAAGTTGGCACTTTCCCAATGACGTTCTAGATAGTTTACCTTTTGGTAAAGTACCGTGTATTGTATACAAATAATAAACACCTCTTACGTACATAAATAGCCTTACAAGTTGGCACCTTCCCAATGACGTTCTAGGTAGTTTACCTTTTGGTAAGTAGGTTTTACCGTGTATTGTATACAAATAATACACACCTCTTACGTACATAAATAGCCTTACAAGTTGGCACCTTCCCAATGACGTTCTAGGTAGTTTACCTTTTGGTAAGTAGGTTTTACCGTGTATTGTATACAAATAATACACACCTCTTACGTAGATAAATAGCCTTACAAGTTGGCACTTTCCCAATGACGTTCTAGATAGTTTACCTTTTGGTAAAGTACCGTGTATTGTATACAAATAAAACACACCTCTTACGTAGATAAATAGCCTTACAAGTTGGCACTTTCCCAATGACGTTCTAGGTAGTTTACCTTTTGGTAAGTAGGTTTTACCGTGTATTGTATACAAATAATACACACCTCTTACGTACATAAATAGCCTTACAAGTTGGCACCTTCCCAATGACGTTCTAGAAAGTTTACCTTTTGTTAAAGTACCGTGTATTGTATACAAATAAAACACACCTCTTACGTAGATAAATAGCCTTACAAGTTGGGACTTTCCCAATGACGTTCTAGATAGTTTACCTTTTGGTAAAGTACCGTGTATTGTATACAAATAAAACACACCTCTTACGTAGATAAATAGCCTTACAAGTTGGCACTTTCCCAATGACGTTCTAGATAGTTTACCTTTTGGTAAAGTACCGTGTATTGTATACAAATAAAACACACCTCTTACGTAGATAAATAGCCTTACAAGTTGGCACTTTCCCAATGACGTTCTAGATAGTTTACCTTTTGGTAAGTACCGTGTATTGTATACAAATAATACACACCTCTTACGTACATAAATAGCCTTGCAAGTTGGGACTTTCCCAATGACGTTCTAGGTAGTTTACCTTTTGGTAAGTAGGTTTTACCGTGTATTGTATACAAATAATACACACCTCTTACGTAGATAAATAGCCTTACAAGTTGGCACCTTCCCAATGACGTTCTAGGTAGTTTACCTTTTGGTAAGTAGGTTTTACCGTGTATTGTATACAAATAATACACACCTCTTACGTAGATAAATAGCCTTACAAGTTGGCACTTTCCCAATGACGTTCTAGATAGTTTACCTTTTGGTAAGTACCGTGTATGGTATACAAATAATACACACCTCTTACGTACATAAATAGCCTTGCAAGTTGGGACTTTCCCAATGACGTTCTAGGTAGTTTACCTTTTGGTAAGTAGGTTTTACCGTGTATTGTATACAAATAATACACACCTCTTACGTACATAAATAGCCTTACAAGTTGGCACTTTCCCAATGACGTTCTAGATAGTTTACCTTTTGGTAAGTACCGTGTATTGTATACAAATAATACACACCTCTTACGTACATAAATAGCCTTGCAAGTTGGGACTTTCCCAATGACGTTCTAGGTAGTTTACCTTTTGGTAAGTAGGTTTTACCGTGTATTGTATACAAATAATACACACCTCTTACGTAGATAAATAGCCTTGCAAGTTGGGACTTTCCCAATGACGTTCTAGGTAGTTTACCTTTTGGTAAGTAGGTTTTACCGTGTATTGTATACAAATAATACACACCTCTTAC
>JBAIZL010000011.1:9577414-9709914 GCA_036971475.1 Prosapia bicincta | reverse complement strand
GGGACAGTCAGAGAGCTGATGTCACAATGGCACGCCACAGTCGAATGGGAATACAAATCTTTACACCACCACCACTGTGCCGTGTATCATGGCCGTCTTCCAACCTGTGCCACTTGCAACGAGGCTTTTGCTGGAGAGTGGTGAATGGGGATCTCGATATTGCCAAGGCATTAAATTGAAGTAAAACTTCAAGCCGTTATTTCTAAAAATATTCTTGTTAATGGAATGTATATTGATTATTAAAAAATACTTCAAAGTTGGAAACCGTAGTACAAATGTAGGTTTTATAGGGTTTACCCGTTTCTTATAGATCAATTATTTACCTTTATAGAAGTATTTCGGCAGACCACTATCACACACACACACACACACACACACACACACACACACACACACACACACACACACACACACACAAACACACACACACACACACACACACACAGACACACACACACAAACTCAAACACATATATATATATATATATATATATATGTGTGTGTGTGTGTGTGTGTGTGTGTGTGTGTGAGTGTGTGTGTGTGTGTGTATGTGTGTGTGTGTGTGTGTGTGTGTGTGTGTGTGTGTGTGTGTGTGTGTGTGTGTGTGTGTGTGTGTGTGTGTGTGTGTGTGTGTGTTGTAACGGGTTGAAATGTCCCGTTACAATTCAATAAACAATTGAAATAATCTCAATTTATAAAATATAATTTAAATAAATTTTTCAAGCCATGAATATTGATCATTAAGTCTATAATTCTAAAATAGATTGTAATTGTACAAAAATCATGACTTCGGGAGTGTTTTGTGTGCTACGTAAAAATCAGGTTTCTACAATATTTTAAATAAACAGTTAAGACAAGAACAAACGGCAAAATCCAAGTCAGACAAGCAAATTGAGGGTGGGGGAATAGAGACGATAACTGTCGCTGAGCGTTTAGGAGCTCTCTCGTAATTAGGCCACTGACCAGAAAGGTCATAGTTTCTGTTAAATTAGCAAAAATACCAAAATAGATTTCTAGAGCATAAACTCGAAGCCACGTAGTGCGGGAATAATGTAGTATGTCTTAATTTATGTCTAGTGAAAACTAGACATCGAAATATGAAAAATCACGGTTAAAATTTTCATTTGTCAAGAAACTGGCTTCGCCGAATTGGTCCGTTCCTGCTTCCTGGATGATGCAAATTCCAGACGAGAAGAACTACCAGTCTGGAAGCATAAAGTCATCTCCTTGGACCTTGGGACGTATCACGGAAAGTGCGAGATTTGGGCAAGTCATGATTTCTATACAAATTTAGTAATTAAATAAAATTTAAAAGCAGGGAGCGAGGGAAGTTAGGAGATAACAAAATTAAAATCGAATCCGGTAAAATGAGCAATTTAAATCTATTAAGAAATGGTAAAAATAAAACAAACCGGGCTATAAGCCCAAAAAATTTAAAATAACAAAAAATAATTAAGGAAAGTAAAGGGGAGAAAGGGATCAAAGAATCCGAAAATTACGGCCACGAGCCACAAACAAAATATGAAATATGGCCAAGAGCCATAAACAAAAGGATTAACTAACTTTCAGGATAGACCTGAAGTTACAAAAAACAAAATAGCTAATTTTAATAAATTAGTCAACAGCTCATGTTATATGCATATCGATAATCTGAAATCTCTAACTAACGAAACTAGTAAGATAATGGCAACTGATCGCAATAAAATTATTAAGATATTACAGAAACAAGAATTAGGTATAAAGAGACGAATAAATTACAAAGGACGAGCAGAGTGGAAAAGATACCGTAAAAAAATTAACAAAAATATTACCAATAAACAATGCCTTAAAATAAATAATAATAGAAGTACAGCAAGTTTCAAAAAATATAATCACACATAAACCTAGGGGAATCTATGACGTAAAGGACAAAAGAAATTTAACCAATAATTATAAAATATTTGGAAAAATAATTATTCTATAAATATTAAAACGATTTGAAAGTGTTAAAAAATTAAATTGAAATCAAATCTTGAGTTATAGGAATAATCTGGACAAAATGGTTAGTTTCAAATATGTTTAGAATGAGGATTTACTTAGGCTACGATAAAGTTAGTTACGAGCATATTGAATCACAAGGAAAATAAACTGTATGATATGCAATCAGACAAGCGGGCGGAAATCGAACGTCGACAGAAGTAGAATCAAACCAAATCAGACTCGAAGGTTCCTGCTAAACATTGTCTAGGTCATATCAAGGGCTATGGGAAATGTAATGCAACCACGACTAAACCGCTATGATCAAGAATGGGGGGTTGCAAAGTCCAAGTAACGAGACAGAGCCGATGACGTCGAATACAGGAGTTGCTGATTTGAACTTTGGTTAAAAGATATCGCTGTCTGTCAAAATCAGCTGTGGAGATAGCGGCGCGATAACAGCGAAATTCAAATAGTCAAATGTCAGAAAGCAAAACAACATTAAAACTTCACTTGTAACAAAAATTATTAATTGTTAATTATAAGTAGTTTATAAACATTAATGAAAGTAAATGATATGATAAATACACAAAATCAAAAGGCATGTAAATCAAGTAAATAAAGCATTATTTATTGAGTGGTTTATTGGTAATAAAAATAATAAAATTAATTAGGAGAAATAAAGTAACATATAGAAAAATTGACTTGCATCGTGAGTGCAGAGAAACAAGTTAAGTGAGTGGTAAATTGAAAATACTAAAATGAAGTGTTGTTTGAGTTTCAGGTGTAAGGACTCCAAAGGACACAGAAAAATCTTGTAATAAGCTAAGGATTTTTGTAAGTTGTATTAAATTTAATTTGGGATCAAGATCCCAAATACATTCAATAGCAAGGAGGTTGTAACGGGTTGAAATGTCCCGCTACAATTCAATAAACAATTGAAATAATCTCAATTTATAAAATATAATTTAAATAAATTTTTTAAGCCATGAATATTGATCATTAAGTCTATAATTCTAAAATAGATTGTAATTGTACACAAATCATGACTTCGGGAGTGTTTTGTGTGCTACGTAAAAATCAGGTTTCTACAATATTTTAAATAAACAGTTAAGACAAGGAAAAACGGCAAAATCCAAGCCAGACAAGCAAATCGAGGGTGGGGGAATAGAGACGATAACTGTCGCTGAGCGTTTAGGAGCTCTCTCGTAATTAGGCCACTGACCAGAAAAGTCATAGTTTCTGTTAAATTAGCAAAATTACCAAAATGGATTTCTAGAGCATAAACTCGAGGCCGCGGAGTGCGGTAACAATGTAGTATGTCTTAATTTATGTCTAGTGAAAACTAGACATCGCAATATGAAAAATCACGGTTAAAATTTTCATTTGTCAAGAAACTGGCTTCGCCGAATTTGTCCGTTCCTGCTTCCTGGATGAACCAAATTCCAGACGAGAAGAACTACCAGTCTGGAAGCATAAAGTCATCTCCTTGGACCTTGGGACGTATCATGGAAAGTGCGAGATTTCGGCAAGTCATGATTTCTATACAAATTTAGTAATTAAATAAAATTTGATCTTGAAATACGTTCCAAAGATTCAAAGATTCAAATAAATGCTTGAAATGTGTAATATTATAAATAATGGCTTTATTTCCTTGAAAACTAAATTAAAAATTTGAAAATTACAAAAGTATTTAGTTATAAAAATGGTTATGTAAAAATTTGCAAATGTTTGCAAATAGAGAAATAGTAAAGTATATGGAAAAAGATAGAAAGAATATTAGGCATATTTATAACATAAATTCATTCATAATATCTAAGGAAATGCAATAAAGTTTGTTACAACCAGTAGTTAAATAAACTGGGAAAAAATATTTATCAATATTTAACTTGTAGAAAAATATAAATAATTTCTCAACCAGAAATTATTAAACAAAGTCAATCACAAATTATTTAGTATTTTCTGAATGAGTGATAAAATTTGAAATCTAGTTTATTGAATGGCATTTAACTGCTGGCACAAAATAAGATCATAAATTAAATTTGAAATTTATAATAATTGAAATAAACTTAGCCAACCTCCCTGCAATAAATATCAAAGTAATTTTAGTTTATTTGAGGAAAATTTCATTTATGTTTTGTTAGCTAAGGACTTTAAAATAGTACCATTTAAAAGTATATATTCAATTTATTTCAGTTACAAATTTCTTTGTTATTAAATTCAGTTTCCAACAAAAGTCAAAGGAGTAAATTTTATTGAATTAATCCTGTGTACAAATATAATAAATTTAATTATTTCCCAACTAGTAAATCATAATAGTAAATTCATAAAATCAATGCAATTAATAAAATCCAGCCTATTAGAGTCAGTCATATTTATTTAATAATAAATAGCTAGAAATCAATGTTCAACCTAAAGATAATCGAGCAACCCATCCAGAGAAATTAATTAAATTAAATTAAATTATAAATTATGAGCTAGCTTAAGGACTAGTTGGTTTAGCTTTAAAGCTCAGGAGTTGATACTCACTGGCAGGTTTTACCATATGAAACACAGGACCTCTTTTAGGAGGATATGGTAAGACTCTATCTTGCACGGACCTCACTAAAGCAGGAGCATGGTGGAGAGATGTCTTCAAAGCATGGTAAGGCAAATTTATGATGTGATAAATTTTATGTGTTTTCAGCTGACATGAAATTAGACCATATGACAGATCACTGACCTTACCATGACTTTAAATACACTTTATAGACAACGTTCCCAGGGTATACTTCTTAGATGGGATTTTAAATACTTGCTCATGTAACTAGGTGGTAGGCAACTTTCGACAGGTTGAAGGTTGACGGGGTGAAGCACCGTTGCAGTGTGTATGTATAAATATATATATATATATATTTTTTTTTAAAAATATTCTTGTTAATGGAATGTATATTGATTATTAAAAAACACTTCGAAGTTGGAAACCGTAGTACAAATGTAGGTTTTATAGGGTTTACCCGTTTCTTATAGATCAATTATTTACCTTTATAGAAGTATTTCGGCACACCACTATCACACACACACACACACACACACACACACACACACACACACACACACACACACACACAAACTCAAACACACACACACACACACACACACAAACTCAAACACACACACACACACACACACACACACACAAACTCAAACACACACACACACACAAACTCAAACACACACACACACACACACACACACGCACACACACACACACACACACACACACACACACACACACACATATATATATATATATATATATATATATATATATATATATGTGTGTGTGTGTGTGTGTGTGTGTGTGTGTGTATAAAAATATATATATATATATATATATATATATATATATATATATATATATATATATATATATATATATGTATATATATATATATATATATATATATATATATATATATATATATATATATATATATATATATATATATATATATATATACATACATATATACACGACACACACATCAAAGACACAAGACCAGATCGAAAATCATATAATGTGAGGGAGAGAGAGAAAGAGAGAGAGATGCTCCTGCATGCATTACTCTCTTTTCCCAGTGTCTGTGTGGGTGGGGGGGGGGGAAAGTTGTGTTCAAATTGTTTCGTACCCAGACCTTCTTGAAATATAAAAAAAAAAAATCATAATCGCGGACAGATTTTCCTAAATAACGGGAATAATATTTGAGCAGTGTTCCTAGGCAATATTTAACAATACATTCTGCGAGCGGCCACTCTTTGCTAAGACGTTGTCTATCGGCCCTTTGCTGAGACCACTTGTTTTATGAATAATTTATTCCATAAATATATCGCTGTGGAAACACAACTAACCTGACTCATTGGCTCTGTAATTTGAATATCTCAACAATAATTTGCATATAAATATCGTGGTGTGTGGAGCAAAACCAGTAACCTTGCTAGACACTCAGTCTAAAACACACATTTATCTGAGTTTGTACTTGTCGTTGCCCCCTTGAAAACACCTTCAAACTACCAAAACCTACAAATTTAATATATTTTTGCAATTGTTGTGTGAAGTACTGTACCTTATTTAGGAAGAAAATCAAGTGTTTTCTAATAGTTGATTATTTCACAGCCATGTTAGCGCCAAAATCCCAGTATTTCCTTTTTTAACGAACGGACCGGATCACATGTGTGCCTACATCATCGCTTTTTAGTTCAATGAACTGTTACGTTCGGTGCGACTGTTTGATACATGGGTCCGAGAAAATCAACAGAGAGTTCTAACACTAAATGAATAAATAGCAAAATTTATTATCAAAGAAAGTATGACAGTGTGGCTCATTGTACTATTCTCTCTACGCGTGCGTGCGACAGTTTCACACCCTGAGGAGAGTGCATGAAGCCCGGGAGTTAAGTGTTTGCAGCTTGTTTTGTTTTGACAATATTTGTTTCAAATTCTGTGTGCTTTTTACAGATCCAAGTTCAACTCGAGCTGTACATGCGTACCTGCGATCACTCCTAGGACAATAAAGTGGCTGGTAACCCCGTACTGGGCACCATAACGTTCCTAGGATGCCGTAAGTTACCCCGCTCCTTCTTAAGGTATAACAAGGGAGTCGTTATATAGAACATGAAGTTTGAATATCACAAAATAATTAAAACTCATAAGTAAACGTATAGTATGCCATTAAAATAGTATAATCCATTGGCATATAATTATTTACAAAAGATTTCTAAAACCCACGTTTCCATTAAAACGAATGCAAGTAACTTTTATATTTTTCTTAACTTCCTGACCTTAGTGATATAATCATACGTTTATAAAGAATTATTCGATTCTTTGCTCCATTCAAGCCTACATAAAAGCCAATCCAATGATAAAATGTAAAATAAAAATTATATATTGCATTTTAATAGAATATATTTTTATAATTATTTTTTACTGATTTAATACATATTTGAAAAATTAAACAATTTTAATTTTAATATGTGTCAAATGTTTTAGCGATGTTAGAACGAAATTCACAGGAGATAAATGGGAATGCCAATCCCGTTCCCGCTTTGATCCCGCGGGAGAGCAACAGTTTAAACTGTTAACTCCTTTCGCAGCTCTATAAATACAATCCAACGTTATATATAAAACGATTCAGAGATTTTAACGTTACACAAAAATAATAAATACGAAGGGGCACATCTATATCACTTCTAAGGGCATATAAATAAAACTAAATATAATTTATGCATCAGTTTTGCGTGCCTTTTAGGTTGAAAAAGTTAAACCATATTTAAATTCAATGGCCGTAGGACTAATTACAGATTTAACCTATGTCAACTTTCTTCATAAATTTTAGTGGTTAATTTTAGCGCCCCCAAATGGTGAACATACCGAAGCACAAATTGCAGATGCTCGCCAAACAGGGACTGTTTGAAGTTAAACTGCCGTCCTTTGATCACAGCCGGAATATATGAATTTTACTTCAACCTAACGTCGCTTAAATATATGAATAGATTCTTATTTATAGAGTGCACTGTAAAGTCTCCAAATCTGCAAATAATCTCGTTAACACAGCTTACTTCCCCAATAATAGAAATTGGGCAGAACTCTCTTTCTAGCCCCCTCTCCAGGCTCCCCGGCTTTGTGTCACGCGCCTTCAAATATTCTCAATACTATAATGTGGGCAGAGCTCTCTTTCTAACCCCTTCTGCAGGTTCCTCGGCTTTGTGTCATGCAACCTGAAATAATCTCGTTAAGAGAGATTACTTCTCCAAAAATATAAATTGGTCAGAGCTCCCATTCTATCCCCTTCTCCAGATCCCCGGCTTTGTGTCACGAACCTTCAAATAATCTCGTTACGAGGGTTCCCGGCTTGCGGCTTGTAGCATAACCTCTAAAGTTCTACTACTTCTCTCATCTCTCGAACGATATTCCTCGAGGCTGTTGAAATGTGCTTCTAAAGTCGTATGCTAGATATATCTAAAACCGACTATGACGCCAACTAAGTGGAAATTCGTCGGTTGGGTAGGAAGAGAGAGAGAGAGAGGAATAAGAAATTAGACGCTACAGCTGTAATGTCCCAATGACACTAGATATATCCTGCTTCAGGAAGTAATGGAATGGGAGTTTTTTGAGGATCAAATATGAGATTCGCCATTGTTTCCTTACATTGTGTCCATCACACCCAAATATTGCAACCGCACAAGGAACATGAAGAGAACTATCGGAATTTGTGCCCAGCTTACTACTGTACAGTCGATGTGCGTACAATAATATATCTCTTATAGGTCTCACAATAACTCTAGACTTTATGAACTTGCCATTACTAAAAACTAGAATTTAGAGATTAAAAAAAATAGCATGAACTTGTTCTTCAACAATCACGTGTTTGGACGGTTTTATAAGATTCTAAACTCTCGGCCCAAACACTTATTCGCCCTACCGTAATATTCCCCTTTGTATAGCGCAGCGCCCTGTACAAATACTACAAAAGGAAAGTTTCCCACCAGACTTCACGTTAATCACTTTCCGTTAAACACTGTTCCGTCCACCGTTCGAGCAATTATCCCTGCTTCCTTCCATTTACTGAATTTACCGCCCTAATCAGAGTGCGGCCTTTGTACCTTTGCTGGTTTGTAAATATAACTAGGCTGTATACCTTCCATACAATATAACGTTTTATTAAAATTTACCCAAAACTGAAGGCGAGAAATAAAGTTAAACAGAAAATTAAATTTACGTTTCTTGTATATTCAAATATGGGACTGTAATTTCTGGTTTTAGGCCTGTAACTCTTAGTATGGGGCTATAACTCCATGTTTTGGGCCTGAAACTTCAAGTATAGAGTTTTAACTCCGTCTTTTTTCCTCAAACTTCACCTATGAGGCTGTAACTTCTCGTATGGAACTGTAACTACTGGTTTTTTTCTTGTATGGAGCTGTAACTCCAATTTGTTGGCCTGTAGCTTCACGTATGGAGCTGTAACTCCAATTTGTTGGCCTGTAGCTTCACGTATGGAGCTGTAACTCCAATTTGTTGGCCTGTAGCTTCACGTATGGAGCAGTAACTCCAATTTGTTGGCCTGTAGCTTCACGTATGGAGCTGTAACTCCAATTTGTTGGCCTATAGCTTCACGTATGGAGCTGTAACTCCAATTTGTTGGCCCGTAGCTTCACGTATGGGCTGTACCTTCATGTTTATGGCATTTAACTTCGCGGAAGAAGTTGTAACGTCGTGTTTTGGGCTTGTAGTATCTAGTGCGAGTTATATTTGCTAGAACTCTATCCTGTAAGACTCCAGAATTTTAGTTCGAGCAATCCATTTTAGCTTCTTAATATTATTTTCTAACAGGTGTAAAATAGAAAAAAAAATTTAAATTGCCTTTTAGATCCGATTAGATCTAAAACCTCCTAAAGGTTCTACAGACCATTCGCTTAAATATATTTAGAGCAAATCTCCAACTATCTATACACTATAAATCGTACTTATTTAAGGAATAAACCATTGCTAAAGCGACCCTTCTCTGTACTTAAGTGACACATAAATAAATACCGTTGTGGTTTTGTTACCCGCTATGTAAAGCTAGCAATGGAAATATTCAGGAATAGTTGCAACTTTTTACGTAATGTCGCAAAGCCGACAATATTTGTATTACGTCGCTTGTTTGCAAATTATTCAAAGAACTTAATTCCTTGCAGCTATGTAGGCTTACATCGCCCAAGGGCTTTGGGCTATATAGATTCACTTTGCTAACCAACATGGACAAAAGATTAAGGTTTCCACACTTCCTTGTTATTAGTTTGTGTGTGTGTGTGTTGCAACGGGCCTTTTTTCGCTCATCATCTGTACACGGCTATCTTTATTTTTAAACCTTTTACATCTTTACTCCTTATTTACTATTCATTTATCTTCCTCATTTCTTCAATTACTCCTTTTTCCTATTTCCCCTATTAATCTTCAACCTTCAATTCCCCCCTTTATTACTTATTACTCCCTTATATTTCCCCTATTAATATTCAACCTTCATTTTTCAATAATCAATTTCCTACTATTTTCCGAGACTCTTTCTTACCTGGTAAGCATTAGGACCTACCTTTCCTAATACCTAGTTTTCTCTAATACTTACCAGTCGCCCTGCAATGGTATAATGACTTAGGAGGAATTTCGGTCAGTCAACCGAAGCCTGTAACATCCCTGCCTAGATCTCCTAGGAATGAATTCCTAGATTTCGTATGAAAACCAATTAGCGGAGTATTTCCCTATACTAGCATAATACTCGGGGTGGGGTGTCTTCTATTTGAGGTGTTTGGTACTTGGAAACCTTTTATTAAGAAACTGTGAAACTGCATGTCATTTAGCTAAACTTCACTATTGACTGCTAATTGGAAACTCATATTTTTTTGTTTATAAGGTGGTAAAGCATGCACACTTTTACAGGCATTAACTATTTATTAATTTAGCTTCTTTACCCCTAACATAACATCATCAAAGCAATTATATTTTTCCTGAAATATCTTTAGTAAATTTTGAATAATTTATTCGTTGTAATTATTTATAATATTAATATCGTTCACATAAGAAATTTACCACTTGTATAAAGATAAAATTTAAATTAACTTCTTGCCACTCCTTGGCTTGATTATAATTATAAACAAATTAAATTAACATTCTTCCTACTTTTGCCTTAATATTTTCCCAGTAGAAAAAGATTTTATATATTATGATAATAAACTAGAAATTATTTTATATGTATATCTTAGCTTTTAATTTACCTAAAATTCTTCTCATTAAATATTTAATTACTCTTATTCATTACTTCTTATTTATTCCCCATTAACGTCTTATTTTCTCTACAATCCTATCCTATATTTCTGTAATTTATAATCATTTTATTATAACAAATAATTCTATTTTCCTATTTACATACTTGTTAAAAAGTTATCAATTTTTCGAAATGAAAATATACTATATTATAATTTAAAAGAATCTAGGTGAAATATTTTTCCTTGCATAACCTTTATAATTTAAAATATAATGAATTTCTTTAGTTTTATATTTAAGTAATTTTCAATGAATTTTTAATAAAGTTTAAATGAATTTTAATAAAGCCAAATCTGAAACTGTTTTTGAATTAATCGACAAAGAACTTGATAGAGGGTGACGCTTCCATTCACTTCCAAGATGGCCACACCAAACAACTATATAGAGGGAGAAGATTACGGAAACGTAACTGGAACGAGGAGCGATCCTAAGTGTGACGGCCAGATCATAGCTTCTCTCTTTTACAATCAAATAACATTTTATATTTAACATTTTTTGGAGAACATTGAAATTCCATAAATTTAAAATTAAAGAAATTTGTTTATAGAGTTGTAAAGTTTTCAAGCAATGGCTTTGATTAAACGTAACTTTAAGGGGGTATCGTTTAGTGGGGGAAATTCCCACCACAAAATGGAGGACTCCTCCAAACAGGTTTATGAATATGAAAAAAAAATTAAATTGTTATTAAATTTTAAAAAAATTTTAATAAAGAAATTTATATATTGTTTGAAAAGAAATTAATTAAGTAAATTGTAGGATTCAAAGGCTTTTTAAATATAAAAAGAAATTGGGGATAGATGAACAAAATGTAAACAGATGTTAAGAAATATTGTTATGGGCTTTGAGCAATATAAGCCACATAAGATAGATTGATAGACAAAAAATGTTTCTGTTGCTAGTATTTTAGACTAACGTTTAATATGTAAACTTAATTAATAATAGTCAATTAAAATTATTAAATGAGAAAGGGTTAAAATTAACCTCAAGAACCAAGTAGCAAAGTCAAAAACACAAACACTTTAAATACATTATTATGTGGCGCTAACCTGTAGCAGCACTTAAATTTTTCTTTTTGAGGACAGGAGATGTCCTTCAAGGATAATTTAGACATTAACGACTGAATAGGAAAGTGTCCCAATTAATATATGTCCTTGAGTGTTTGAGTGTATACTTGTAGCTCAGGTTAAAGATGTAGTCTATTAATATCAATAAATAATTTACTAACCTTGCAAGTTTTATCTTAAAATCTTCGGGGCAACAACGACAAACTGAATCTTCAAATATTTCCTTTTATCCCTCATTGTTGCTTCAATATTAAAACGCCATTGAATATTAATTGCTTAGTTCATAACCTTCGTGTTCATTCATTTTCCTGAGGTAAACTTCTTGAATTTCTTAACACCAATCTCTTGTATATTTCTCTTCTCTTTTGTATCTGTTCGGCTGAATAATTCATGGTTTCTTAGAACAATTCCCTAAAATCAACTTTCAAACTTACTTCCTTTATTATGTTAAAATTTACTTTTATGATATTATTTAAAATACAGTATTCTTTTAGTACTCAGAGAATACTCTCTATTATTCTCGCTTCCCGTATGTTCTTCGCCCAATAGTTTCCCACAAGCTTATTAATTCCTTCCCTTTTCTTGTATCTTTTCCCTCGCTTCTTCGTCTCCTTTTCATTCACTTATTTCTACCCCTATTTTTCTGAATGACATGCTACTCCTTTTTAATCTCTTTGTCTTCATCATTCTTTCTATTTAATTCTCTGAATCTTATTTCTCTTATTTTCGTTTTTAATTGCCGCTCCTTTTATATCTGTTTTTCTTTTCTTTGTTCTTGTAATTTTACCTTCCCCTTACCCTTTCTTTCTGTCCTCTATCCTTCTCCATCTCTTCGTTTTCATTCAATAGAATTATCTACCTTTTTTATCGCATTGTACAATTATACATAAAAAAATCTTCATACAATCTTTCCACTTTAAAGCACTAATCTATATAAGGATAAATATAGTATCTTCTCACTTTATTGTTTATCTTCGTGCGGTTGTGTTCGGTTTTAGAAGAAGAGTAACCGACGTATAAACAATACGAAAGTAACAGAGACAAACGATTTTCAAACCCTTTGTAAAAGCCTCCGTTGACGTTTTCCCCGTTCCCGTTCCCCGAACCAAATTTGTGGCGTAATGCAATGCACATAGCCACTCATCGAGATAAAGCTTGCAAGATATAAAAAAGTCTTAGACGCCAACTATATATTTACATTCTCGCAGATAGAGCAACATGGAATATACGAATTCGAATAGGCACGACACACTCTTCTACACTTCACGGACATACTCGTGAACATTTATTTTATTTATTATTTATAAATAATTACAATTAGTATAAATAAGTAAGATAATCTATGCGTTAAAACAGCTGTTCTACCACATAACCCATAACATAATATCATCTGTTTGATGAAATCATGTTGTACGTATTTCAAGTGGAATGAGATGAATTAACTATATTGCATACCTTGCCTCTTTCTTGAAACGATTTTTTTCCAATATAAACTATAATTAAATCATTACATTTAATTAATGCAATAATACGAAAGACGATTTCTACAAGACACTCGTGTGTAAGGAGAGTGTAAGCTAATAGAAGAAATTGATAAATAATACTGTATATTAGTCATAAGACACCGATTTAAATAAACTGCTCTAGGGTATAAAATATTAGAAAGGTATTTAGAGAGGTACCCCCGAAAAACACTCTCTAGTTGCACCCGTGTGTGTTAGGGTGACATTAAATTCTAGTAACATATATAAATTTAATGTCTGCCACATGTGCAGCGACAGGTTAGGTGGGCTGTTCTCCAAATACTTTAGTCACACTACAAAGGATGCTACACTGGAGTACAACCCCGACCTGGGCTAACGTATAACGCCAAAAGGCCAAGGTCACACCATAATGTTATGTTTGGCGGTTGTGGGTTCAGGCTTGCGTGAACATTGCCAAGAAAAGCATCTGAGTGTTTTGTTGCTTTGAAATTTGGCAACAACCCATCAAATGGGACGAATTGCCTAACCTAGATACAGAGATGGAGTGGACGAAACGTGACTGTCAACCTTTGTTTCTTGCAAACAACAGGGATAATCGAGTTTACAAAGTTACGTAACGACCCGTTGGAGCAAGTGCGAAGACATCCTAGAGCGTGACTGTCTTACAGTGCAAAGTGGACTTGTACACTCACATTCAAACATATCCCACTTGTCTAAGATTAAATGCTTCAATAGTATCTATGCCGTAATTATATACAAAGAGAATTTATGCGCCGGAATAATTACACCGTTAACGGGGGAAACGATTTGGCCGACGTAACGTGGACATTGATCAACTGCCGCTAGAGCGCGCGCTCGTCAGCACGCTTACTACTCGAATTAATCGCTCGGCCGTGACGTAATCCGCTTTAAATTAATAACCCGCAATCCGTTGTTGCACATATATACACATAAACCTAACTATACGAACACAATACAAACTGTGCATTGTTAAAATTCTAAATCCCAGTTATTGTGACACCTTTATAATAACAATATTACGCGTGCATTTACAATACATATTTGTATAAATTTGATAGTTTGTATAGGACTATTACAGTGTTCTTTCCTTGTACTTCTTGGTTATAATTTTATTGCTAATTCCATTTCTATAATTAATTTACCTATTTGTTTTAATGTTGTTTTAGATAATTTCGCTCTTTTTTGAAATATTTATAAAATTCAGGATGAATATATTTTATGTTTCGGTTGTGTTTTTTTTTCTTTTACTGATTTATGTTTACGGTTACTGTGTTTGGTTTTGTTTCTAAGTGTCTCGTTAAAAGCTCTATTATCTTTCGCATATTTTTCTCTCAAATCTTTTTTCGTTTATTAAATATGACAGTTAATTGTGTATTTTATATTATATTGTTATTTTTAGATTGTTAAACACAAATTGTACATTTTATTACGTAATAAAACCTTCAAGTCTACACTGAATAACATGGCATCGCGCCTTTAAATACAGTACCAGGCTCGAAAGACAAGATACTGGAAGTAACGTCTGAGGAGTGGGTTTAGCATTACGCCTCACAGAGCGCGCTGATATCCGCCCGCGGGAGTTGCGCATAATCTCACTGCTGGAGATGTTTTTCGCGATGGTTCCCACGTGACCCGTGTTCAACAGCAACATTGCATACTGTAATGTCTCGCTGGCGTCATAATACGACGGAGCGCACTAAATCTTCCCCCTCCTTCGTGACCATGACGGCCAATTCCCCTCCGACCAATCCCTAGGACGACCCGCAGGTGTTCTCTCTTCTGTAAATCCACCGCCCAAGATTCCCACCTTCTTCGGACTCTCCACTTTTCTCTAAAGCAATGAATCAGCAAACCGATTACTTCGACATTTGATACTTATAGCACAATAGGGAAGGGAGATTAAAAAACGAAACATTATAGGAATGCAAGGTAGTGGTTCGGGCGTAATTCTTTCGCTGCCCACCCCCCACGGCCAACCAATGCGCCAGTCAGCGCTCGGCCTAAATCACTCCTGGGGGCAGAGAACCAAACCGACACTTGGGAATTACAGATTTAGTCCCAGTATAACAACAGAATCACCCGAAGGCTCTCTGCTTGGACACAACTAGCAAGACAATCCATACTTCTCTACGTATATAATGCTTAAGGTAAACAAAATTAATTCTGGACTTATATAAATGCTGAAAACAGATAAACCTGGGATCGATTGAAAACATTGTAGTGCACATGGTTTTCCCTTATATCTATGCCTTTCTTAAACCAAGTGCATGCTCTAAAATATATATATAGGCTATATATATATATATATATATATATATATATATATATATATATATATATACATACATATATATATATATATATATATATATATATATATATAGAGAGAGAGAGAGAGAGAGAGAGAGAGAGAGAAGGAGAAAGCCTTATATATAGAAAGAGAGAACGAGAGAGGGAGGGAGAAAGAGAGAGAGAGAGGGAGGGAGAGAGCCTTATATATATATATATATATATATATATATATATGTGTGTGTGTGTGTGTGTGTGTGTTTGTGTGTTTGTTGTTAGTTTGTGTGTGTGTGTGTGTGTGTGTGTGTGTGTGTGTGTATGTGTGTGTGTGTGTGTGTGTGTGTGTGTGTGTGTGTGTGTGTGTGTGTGTGTGTGTGTGTGTGTGTGTGTGTGTGTGTGTGTTTGTATGTGTGTGTGTGTTTCTGTAATAGCCCTATATAGAAAAACTCTTCTGTGTTAGAAATCGGGCATTCCTAATTTCTGCCACCATACACTTTGTGAATCTTGGGTTTTACCTCTGAGGTTTTAGGTTAGGTGTATACAAATAGATATGATCTAACCTAACCTGTTTATTAAAAACCAAATTAAAGATAAATATAGACTAAGTTTGCGAGGTAATATAATACAGATTAAGTAAGTGTGATATGTAAGGTATAGATTAATATGTTTGGAATAAACTACTAAGAAGTACTCAGTATTTTATCCCTTAACCGTCGTTTACGAAATCTAGGAACTCGGTAAAAGTTTAAACCCTTACATTTACAGATCCATGTTGGCAAGTTCTAACATCCATAGATTGTTCCACTCTTGTGTATTAGCACTAAGGAACAAAGCAAGTTCCCAAGGGACTGAGTGCTACATACAAAGCAGTGACATAAACATTTATGGGAGCGTCACATTGAATATTGCAAATAACTCTTGGCCGGGGACCGTAATGTCGTTGCGCGAGCATCTGCTTTAACGGTCTCTCCTTGAGTTTAACAAAACTATAAACTGAGACGGCGCTACTTCGCGATAAAATCTATCGTCCCACTCACACACTGACCCCAATAGTGCGCCGGAGCCTCACGGTTTTGTGTGCTCAACTGGGTGAAGAGAGCGCGTAAGGCGTCATATTTTCTGTGCTGGCAGCGAATATCTTCGAAAAATCAAACCTTTTTATTTAAACTAACATAGTATTCGTGTCCAGTTAGTGGCTCCTGGAGGTTATGTTTAATCGCTTTTAAAATTATGTTTCCAAATGGAATTTTCTGTGTAGTACATTTTGTTGGATTAAATGAACCCATTTCTTATGATTTTATACAGGAGCAGTTTTTTATAAGTCATGGGTTACGATACTTAACGTATTGTACATTAGTAAGTCAAACTCCCATTTTAGTCTAAAATGACTTCAATGTAAACATAATGAATGGTCCAAACGTAAATTTTGTAAGATAAAACGTACGTAATCAGGTTTTATATTTGTTATGAATTAAGTGCATTTAAACTCTTTGTGCACTTTTGTTGGGGTGTGGCGGGATTATTTGGGTAATAATATGGCCCGCAGCTTTCATAGTTCTTGCTGCAATGTGTTTGTTAGGACCAACGAGACCTTCCTATAGTGTACGTGGACTCAAGAAGTATACGGCTCTACGTAACCTGGTTAACGTTCAAGTCTCCCAACTCAAAGACAATACTCAAAGGCATTGCAAACACAAAGGCTCAAACACTTTGCATAAAACGAACTAATTTGCCCTTCTCGACGGTTTCTTATTACAACGCCTGCAGAAACACATTATGCTACCACAATAACAACAAACAACATATGTCGCCGCAAGGTGGGCGAACACCGTGCAGGGGTAAATGGCAACACGCACAGCAGATAAGACTTTCTGTAATGAAGCGTTGATAAAACCTTGAGAGAGTTACATGTTTTGGCTTTTTAGAAACATTTTGAAATAAATTCACGTACAACAGTCACGTTCAATACAAACTGGAACCAAACATTTTCTTAGAGCTTGTTTGTTTTTGTATTTCTTTCCAGACGAGTTGAATATATTTAATTTTTTCAATGTTTTTAAAACAAATTGAACCAATAACTCTATTTCTGTTTAATTGCAACTTTAAAATGGCGTTAAAAGCTAACTTTGGTACAGTCCCCCATTGTTCTATGGGAAGCTATATTAAAGAACGGGAAACTGAAATGCTCTGCCTAGACAGCACGATCGGTGCACAACGAGGTTTCATGAGACGATCACCTACTACAGACACATAAGTAGCATATGAATTAGTTCTGATTCTAAGCAGAGGATATGAAACCCTATATGGTAAAGGAGATCATGACATCTTGTGTGCCGGATATTGAAGAGTAACTTTTAATGGAAATTTGTATATTGGTAAAGAAAAGTAGTTTGAATTTCACTCAGCAAAACAAAAGTTATTTTCATCACGGAGAGAGATAAATACAAACCAAAATGAAACAAACAGAGAGCAACGCTGTACGACCAAAATCCACTAAGGCTCAGTTGCGATGTTCATGCATTGGAATATGGAATGAAACAGTGGAATGTTGACGAAAACACTTGTTAATAGCACCATTATTCCATCAAAGCCCTAAAACGCTATTGCGGAGGATCAGGGGCTACAATAAAGCAATTTAACAGCCTCAAAACACTGCGTTTTATCGCGAAGATATAAAGAGCGAAGGCTGCCTAACGTTATGTTGACTATCCCGAAGCTTGGATTATTCTTCGTCCTCCACAGGTGGTTTTTTTTACTGGAAATAACTTTTTGAAATTAAAATTTTATGCGTAAGGGGATTCTCGATCCAAACAATAAGCAATGTTTTGTAATTGTGCAAACTCAGAATTCATAGATTACGTTGTATTCCTTTCAGATAGAATTTCTCGAATTGTAAAAGCGTCAGAGATATGAAAAGTTTGAAAATTTCCAAACTATTATTGATTTTAATGCCATTGGTAAATTCTTTATCATTGTCATAAATATTTAAAATACCATTTTTTTATCACATTTCTATTCCACTTTTCCCTTACCTTGTTCAAATTACTATTGTTTACTTACATTGCAAACTTTTGTTTTATTTTTGTTTACCTATACAATTCACCTTATTTGTATTTGTTTCATTTGGTTGTTTCCTTTGATTTAGGTTTCCCTTCTTTCTATAATTTTTAATACACGATAATATTTATGTCAGTGTCTTCTAAAAAAGAAAAGAAAATACTGCTTCTCATACAAGCATATAACCTTCCAACCGCCCACTTTAAGTTCACATTTTAGACCCGTCCTCTAATGACGTCATTAGTCGTCTGTATATGTTGTAAGTTGTTAAATAAAATATCGTACATACTGTGATGAAACCTCAACGTGGGACAGAATGTGATGTCTCGGCTTACCTTTAATCTGATTCATTTTTTTTCTTTTTTAAAATAGAGTTGCTACCTTACCTGAAACACACACAAAATATAAAGTTAGTATGTTTATATCTACAAATAGGCTACTAAATCTCATCTCTTATGTATAGCTGTTCGATCGATCGATCGATCGATAGAAAAAAAAAAAGCGAGTCCTATTCAAAAACATTGGTTTTGCATCAAAAGCCTTATCTAAGATATTGCAGCCGTCACGGTCGCTTAGAAAACTTATATAAGCAAATTTGTTTAAACCTTTATTTGAATTATCTGGTTTACATGACAAACCAAATCAAATATTTATAGCAGCCTTTCTGCTTTGTCAAATCTACATTATTTTGATATAAATTCTATACGTCATATTACAATGTCTGTTGAACGGTCATTTGCTTCTTTTACCCCTTCCACCGCCTCTGCTCGTCCTTCGACGTCACCCGCCAGCTTACGTGGGCTCTGTTATAATATTTACATAATAAATTCAAAACAATATACGGATTTTAGAGGAAAAAGGGTCGCCACTACCAGATTTGACACGAGTAGTGTAGTGTAAAGCAATATGAAATTTGTTGTACGATAGCTAACCAGCTATGACAATTCCGAATAAAATATTTGATAATGTTGATATATTCAATCACGACCTTGAGCTAGTAGTAGAGAAATCACTCATTATAACATAGGACAGGAGCCTCGATTTGCGACCAAATAATTTGTATTGCCCATACGGCTACTAATTTGAATGAACTTCTTGCTTAACTTGTCGTTAAAGTTTCTATACACAGAGTTATGCGATTATATTTCCAAGAATATGAACTTGTTTCGATTTAAAGTTACAACAACGTAAGAGCTATGTCAGGTCGGTTTAAATTAAACTAAGCGTCCTCGCCTAAAATGATTTCGTTTTAGATTTTATATTCATTAAAAATTAAAATATTCTTCTTGTCTTAATAAAAACGTTAACTTCTTTCAGTCTAAGTTACTGTCTCTTCCAATTAACCCGCCATCACGAGCGCGACGCAGCGCCCCATGCTTGTCATTCTTTACCCGAAAGTAAAGAACATTATCCGAACGTCAAACCCAAAAGTTTTCCTTCCATGACAGTGACTTTGTTATGCTTCTTAATTAAACACTGACATCCCCCGAGCAATCGCGAAGTGACGACGGAACTGTAAAATGATTCACCGAGTAAGATAAAGTAAGACGCGACTTGAAGTGATTTCCTGGTCTTTGTATTATATTTAATAAACTCTGGCTGCAAACGCTGCGTATTTTCCTTAAATTGTCCTTCGTCTGACAGAATTCATTAGTTTCCAGATTGATGACGTAATCCCCGCTTAGTAACTTCAACACAGGGACAAGTCTCCAATAGTATGACTGGTTCAGTTTGTCTTGACATCTGTGGTCACAGATCGGACTGCTTCTTGCCTACCCATGTGAACATCTTTCCAAATGGTTTCGTTGGTAGTTCACTTTATATAAAAATTAACTTTATTTTTCAAGATACAAAAATTATATATATAATTGTTGTTTTAATATATATATATATATATATATATATATATATATATATATATATATGCATCCCACTAACTATAAGGCAGCATTTAATTCTGAAACCATATGGCAGCCACTTGAAAGAGCGAAGTATATATGTTTTTGTAACTTGTTTTTGTAAAATTTATTCCTAATAAACATGATGATACTACTCCATGAATTTCAATTTCATAAAATTATAAAAATACGAAATTGACTGAAGTACTATCAATACGACAGCATTTCATTTATCCATCAATATCGCATCCGGTGTGTATATTATTCCCAAGCCACTGATAATACGAGATCCAACAGTGTTGCCACTATGGCGAGACTGTCTGACTAGTTATATGTTTACACTACACCACTGGGTGGTGTAATCTCGGCGAAATCATAAACATTAGAATGTCCGTTCTGGCCTACTGCAGGTCTCTACTCAGCTCACATAGGTCCTGTATGATGGCTGTCACAATCGTGTACAACTAACGAAAGCTAATGGGGATGCACGGGTGTGGCTCTACGGGAGTAGCAAATTAGTGAATTTGGGGTAAAAATGTCCGATGGCAAAAAAATCTAGGAAATGATCAATCAGGGTGTTTTCGGGGGTGCTGAATGCAATGATTTCATCAAAACTAAACGCGGTTGCACAGGTGATGCTCTATGGGAGTAGAAAACAGTTGACCTTGAGATGCCAAAACCACTGAGTGGTGGGGTACTCGCTGAGACAGTCTCTTGTTAGTTAATGCAGTGTACAAGGTAGTGAAATTTATTAACAAATAATTTTTACATAAAGAATACAATACAAAACGCAGCCCCACTTTAGTTCCTACGCCAGCAGTCCCGCACTCACGTTTATCTGTCTCCCGTCCTGTGCATTCTAATGATCACGCTATACCCGACGACCCGTATCAACTGTAGTAAAAAAATATATTGTTTTCGTAGTTTCATTTTGTAAACCATTTTGGTTTCGGCTATTTATCTACATCTGTTTGCTCTTTCATTTAATCAAACTATTTTTATCCAACCAACACGTGCATTTAGATCTATACATAAAAAAATCGTCAGAGACTGAAACAGGGAAAACATTTGTCGCCGCAAAAATGGTTGAAACAATCTGAAAACCATGTTACACCTCAACATACAACATTAGTTTCTTGTATGCAAATACCGAATCTCGAACACATTTCTAACCATTTAGCAAAGTATATGAACAAATAATAATTCCTAATCTGGAAATAATATATCGCCAGGAGACGAAGTAATGTGTTCAGTAGAGGGAGATTTGAGCGTTTGGATAAAAGGGAAAGCTATTGACTTTCTGTGGCGACTCGTAAAAATATGACGTCATTCTTTAAATAATACAAAGATGTTACGGGCTTGTTTATACGCATGCCCGCTCAAGCCCAAAACAATACCACGTGAGAAATTTACACAGATCAATAATGTAAATAACTCAAGCATTCTTTCTACCAATGTTTGGACGAAATGTTTCTCACAGTTTTTCTTGGCGGCGAATGTTTTGTAGTGATAATGTTATTTTTTACCGTTTTCGTATGCTTAAATTTATTCATAATATTTTCTCTTACAGTTGTAAACTAACCTTCCCAACCCAACCTAATCTAACGACTGTTCATAATTACTAAATATTGGTTCGGAAAACTTACGATCAATGTATCTATAGTGCGCCAACTTAGAAAAAATGTTAATAAAAAAAAGTTAATAAAATCGAGAAGGTTCAGGAAGTGTTCTTATTACAGTGTCGTGTTGTTATTACAGTGTCGTGTTATTATTACAGTATCGTGTGCTTATTTAATTATCATGTTGGTATGAGAGTGTCGTGTTGTTATTACAGTATCGTGTTCTTATTACAGTATTGTGTTGTTATTACAAAATCGTGTTGTTATTACAGTGTCGTGTTATTATTAATGAGGCAGGGGAAAGTAGTAGTTACTGGATCTTGAACATTAGTTTGCAAATATATAGGTCGTAAAAAGACCCAATAAGTCGAAAGAGAAACATATACTCCAACCCTATAGAACTTAGCAAAAAAGGTCTTTTAATCTTCTTTACACTGTCAGTTTTCCTTTCTGCTCCAGTTATTAACTATATTTCTTCATGACGTTTGTCGCTGTACAACAATATAAAGGAACCTATTGTAGGGGAGAGCACTACCTAACACTACTATAGTGTCTCCATGACTTGAACTCAGCGAGGACAGGAAAACTGATCGCGGAGGCGTTAAGGTCACGCATTCTGTAACTTTTAGCAGTCTATATTTAAAACATTTTGACATAATTTTCAAAATGATCAAATTAAAATTGAACTTATTAAAAATATCAGATAGTGATTTTATGTAGCCTACTATATGATATTCTCTACTGTCAATATCGTAAACATAAGTTTGAATAACTTAAAATTATGTTATATTAAAAAATCTAGTGGCGAGAAATAAATCCAAGTCCTTCTAAATTTTAGAAGTTATATTCCTGTTGGAAATATATTTACTATTTATTGAAATATTTATGATGAATAGTTATTATCTGGAGTACATCCGTTCCGACGTGCTAGATTCACCTCGTCAATGCTAGATGAGATTCTAGCGAAACGTCGGAACTGCGATTTTATGCACTGCAGAATGAACGGATGTACTCCAGATAATAACTATTCATCATATTTTTATATCCGTGAAGGAATACGCATCATCATCATATATATATATATATATATATATATATATATATATATATATATATATATATATATATACTGAAGTTGTATCTTTTTATAAATCAACAAAATATACCAAAGCAAAAGAATTGGTTCACCGATGTTTTTACTGGACCAAATGTAGTCGTTGTTCAAGGAATTAATACAAAATATAAGTTACAAGGTTTAAGGCAACTACTGGTTTATTTACTTTAAAAGCAGAAAATTCCAGTAGAAATGTACTTTGCATTATTATCCTCATGCACGTTATGAACACAGCCTCCAGAGGGCGCACTTGCTCTAACTACTTCTACCCTTACGCGTTTAGTGCTGTTAGAGGTCTACATTACGTCATACCTACTTACCTCAGGAAGCGACCATATCTACTCCAGTCTTTACTTTTCCACCATCATAACACATTCACGGCTACTTTGAGTCTTAGCTATATCTTACTTTGACCCACCACAAACACACACACACACACACACACACACACACACACGCACACTCACTCACACTCATACACACTCACACACACTCACTCACACTCATACACACACACCCAAATTGTAAAACTTTCTTTGTTCTATAATTTTTAACTTTTATATTAATTTCCTTCAATAAATTTAGGAGTTAAGTTCTTCCTTTTACATGTTTTAAGAAATTTTATATCCGCTAATATAAATTTAACTTGTAAATTTAATTTTTGGAATCTATTATGCTCTCTTGACTGAGAAGTCATATTTATAACTGTATGAAGCAACTGTGGCGTAATATTTATTTTTAAATAAGTAAAACCTCTAAACCACAAATAACATTTATTTAAACCTTATGTACATTTCGATTGCCCAGCAATCATCTTCAGAGGTATTTAAAAAATACAACTAACTTTAAACAACATAATACAACAAATATATAGGTATAAACCGGCAACTACTTCGCCACGCCCCTTATTTAAAAAAACTAGTACGACCAATCACGTTGCAGTAAATTCCCCCTCTACAACTTGGTCCGATCTTTCCCCTCTCGTGGTGAAGAGTTACCGTTACAACTATTTCAATTTTACTAAAAAACAATAATATTCCTTATTAACAAAATTATAACTATCTCCTAATTAATGAATATAACTGAGATTTAGGGATAGGCCCTTTATCACAATTTAATAAATTATTTTCGTCATATTTGTGAATGTACAAACTTTCAAAACTATTCAAAAGACCTTTTGAATTAACAGTTTTCAATAATTTTAGATCTTTTAATTCTAAAGTGTGTTTAGTGTTTAGAATATGTTCTGCAACACTAGATTTTTCAGGTCTTTGAAATTTTATATGGCTAATATGTTCATTAAATCTGGTTAATATTTTCCTTTTCGTTTGGCCAATATAAATTTTATTACATGAATTACAATTTATTTTATAAATCCCAGATTTATCTATCATCTTAATTTTATCTTTTGGGTTACCTAATACATTTTTTAAGCTATTTAAGCTTTTGTAAGCTACTTTTAAATTTACCTGTTTAAAAACTTTATCTAGACCTTTTGTTAAATCCATATCAAATGGTAGGCTAATGAATTGATATTTAACATTTTCTTTTTGTGTTATTAAGGTAGTAGAATCGTTTCTAAACTTTTTTAATTTTTGTTTCCTCAATATATTATCTATTATTTTAGGATCATATCCATTGAATTTAGCGATCTCTTTAATTCTGGCCAACTCACATTTAAATCTATTTTTATGCAATGGAAGAATCCAATAAACAAATTTGTAAAAGAAACGGTAAATATTATTAGAAGTTGTAATTTAGTTATTCCAAAAAATGAAATTTATAAATTTAATGTTTCAAATGCAGTTATACCTAGGTTATATTGCCTCCCAAAGATACACAAAGAAGGTAATTTGATGAGACCGATAGTTTTGGGGAATGACTCACCAACTTATCTTTTGTCAAAAGGGTTAAAAAAAGTTTTTGGAAATTTTAAATTTAATATAGAATCCAGCTCAATAAAAAATACAGGAGAGTTTATAAATAAATTGAAAAATACACTTTAGAATTAAAAGATCTAAAATTATTGAAAACTGTTAATTCAAAAGGTCTTTTGAATAGTTTTGAAAGTTTGTACATTCACAAATATGACGAAAATAATTTGTTAAATTGTGATAAAGGGCCTATCCCTAAATCTCAGTTATATTCATTAATTAGGAGATAGTTATAACTTTGTTAATAAGGAATATTATTGTTTTTTAGTAAAAATTGAAATAGTTGTAACGGTAACTCTTCACCACGAGAGGGGGAAGACCGGACCAAGTTGTAGAGGGGGAATTTACTGCAACGTGATTGGTCGTACTTGTTTTTTAAATAAGGGGCGTGGCGAAGTAGTTGCCGGTTTATGCCTATATATTTGTTGTATTATGTTGTTTAAAGTTAGTTGTATTTTTAAATACCTCTGAAGATGATTGCTGGGCAATCGAAATGTACATAAGGTTTAAATAAATGTTATTTGTGGTTTAGAGGTTTTATTTATTTAAAAATTAAATATATAGTATTGATTCGCACTTTTATACATACAAAACTCAATTCCCAAAACCAGGTCTTTGATGTCAAACGCGTCTCAGAAAATTCTTGGTCATCTTTAGTAAAGAGCATACACCGGTTAAAGTTTCGTATTATACCGAAATAATATTTACACCATTGTGACAAACACGTTGGAGTATTTCTAAATGGTTGAGTTGAAACCCTAATAAGTCCATATAATCTGTCCTACCAACCAAACCTAACCTTATACACATAGCCTAACCTAACTAACCTACCCTAAACTAATCTAACCTAACCGAGTTACCCAAACCTAACCAAGCTACCCTAATCAATATGAAGACTTTGAACGTACCTACGTTTATAGACAGTGTTAGGGTTTCAAAGGTTTTGTTTTTATATAAAAAATATTAAAACAACTTGAACATAAATACATTGCATTCAACTCAAGTGCTTCGTAGTTTGGCCCTCCAGATGTACAACTAGTCATTAAGTTATATACATTTATATTTTATAGAAAGAGGTTTTAAGGTAAATTGTGTTGTATTCGTTCTTTAAACTAAAAGAACTCTTTGAAATTTGAGAAAAATATCTTCATCTTTATTAATTTAAAAAAATGAAATATTAATGTCTCTCTCCTTCTTTGTTCGCCAATCTCCATCTGTCACATTTATTTTCATGCCATAACCGCAATATAGAAATACAAAACAAAAAGAAAGTTAAACCCTTATAATAACTCAGGGGAACAAACATTGGTTTTTATTTTAAGTAATAGACATTCAGTTTTCCCTTTCTAAGGGTTGAAGGAGGGCAGTCGTTTAATTTTAATTAGGAGAATAACTGAGACGTCTCGTGAATACTTGTTTATACTTCAAGTTTTCTGTTTCTTTTACCCACAGAGTAATTATCTAATTAGGGCTCCAACCCTGAAGGGTCCTCGGGGAGGGCTGCGTAGATTTATTGGCAAAGTTATTACCTTACAATGTATTGAAGTTATCTGTAAGTTCGTAGCTCTATTTCAGCGTGAAAATGCAATCACCCCTGAACCGATGTTTACAGGCAGCGAACATAGGAAATAACTTAAATGTCATACATGTTCAACAGTCAAGTTTCCATCATCTTGCTTTCCTTAAACTAAAATTTAAATTTCACGTAAAGAGTAACAATTCATTTTCACCCAACTTCTTTGCCATATTTTGTAATTCTTTGAGTGATTCTAATTTGGTTTCGAAGAATAGAGTCATCATCATTATACACAATTACATGATCTCTGTTGAGATAAAACATTTGAAGTAATAAGACGAAAACGTGTTAAACTTTTCACTTGTCCAAATATTCTCTTACTCAATAGAAAGAGTTGAAAGCTCGGGTCAGCAAACGTGCTGTTCGTCAGTTACCGCACTGTTCTTCCCACTTATAGAACTTTCCACGGTTCGTTTGACTTTTACTATAAAATCATTGTACATAAAATTTTACCGGTTTCCACTGTCAAAATACCAAAAACGGATCACTTAACTTTAAAAAACTAATATGGAATATTAACGCAGACATGACATTAAATGTAATTGTAAGGGTGTTTTTACTTGTTTATTACTCTCAGTTGATCTCAGGGATGCGAACGTAAAGAGATAAAAATGCCACACTATTCATACAAATTGTTTCAATAATACATTAGAGCCTTGAGTGCAATACAATCATTGAGTGCTTTTCCTATAAAACTGATGATACAGAAATATTTTTCAAATACCAACCACAAAAAAAATATTGCTCAAACAATTTATAATTATGTGAAGTCTTATTCACCTTTATATATTTAAATCTTGTTTATTGGACAAGATTACATTATCTTTATTTTCATGAATATGTTTCCTCCAAACACAATTATAAAGCGGAATCTGGTGCTTGCGTTATAGAATTCTCATTTAGTCACCCATTTACATCAGTCAATGTAATTCCCCAAGGACTAAATCCCATGAATGCAGTGCGGCCGACTAATGGGACGGCTTTTAATCACTGTTTTGTCGACTCCAATGGTAAAATGAAGCGATGAGGAGAATGTAACGTGTCAGAGCACACTACTGCTGTTATTTCGTTGCACTAAACGTATTCCATAAGCAAACTGTACTTTACATATTTTTAAACGCTTTTTTATTTTATTCTACGATTTTAAATAATGTAAAGTAAGAAAAAAGGTTATCTAGATACAACTCTTTATGTTTTAAACCGAATTTAAATAAATGGCAGGAACCCATGTTGCACTACTTCATATTATGGGTGGGTGACGAACACGTCGAGGTAAAGAGGGCACTGGAACATATGTGGTTACCGTTCTGTACCAGCATTTAAATTTCCCGACGAAAGTAAACCACCAGGGGGAAAATCTTTTAACGTACCAACAAAAAATTATACGTTGGAAACCACTCCTTGTTACATTTTCTTCCGGGAAGATTTTAACAGGTAATATAAAATTTATAGAGGTTTTACAATAATATTTATTGATCTAGTTAATCTATTAAGTTGCAATTTCCTGAAATCAGGGATCTTAAATCAAATTAGTTATATTTAAAAAAAAGTCAAAACAAATTAAGCTATTAAATTTATAAATAATCACTAATTGTATGACATTTATACAATGAAATTTGACAAAACATATTGTAATATGAAATGGATCTAACGACCTGTTACGTACAAGATAAATTGATAAATAATATAATAAGTAGTAAATAATGAACAACAAAATACAATATTTAGGTAATGATTTATTTCAGTTTAATATTTCTGTCCTTTTTAGGGATACTTAGTCTCTTTACGGCCATTATCAAAACTAAACATACAGCATTATCAAAAATATTAATAACCTATTTAATATTTATATATTGTAAAACGTCCCCCTCCCTCAGTATTATACAAATGGTAGTATCGTCATTTAATTTATTTAAAAAACTTAAATTACTATTATTCTTTGTACTTGGAGACACTCCAGATACTTGTTTGTCTAGGCGATTGTGCCTTACTCAGGCAAACTGGCTGTCTGTTTAATCTCTCTAATAAAGACAGGTTACATTAAAATTCTCATTTGTGTTTTAAAAAGATTTAATTTAGAAACAATTAAAATAGCCAAAATATTACACTTTAAATACAATTTGCTTCTTACAGGTTTTTATTTCACAAATTAAAATACAAAAGTTTACATCTTTAAGATTGTTTTGAGACAAAGCTGGGTTAATGCACGATGGTATCCTATATTATCTGATTTGATTGAATTGAAAATTATCAAAAAAGAGTTCCTGACAAACATACCTTGGCAATCACTTATACTTACGTGGCCTTGTTAGGACATATAATAATTTACACGGACTCATTTTTAATCCATTTTTAAATTTTGAAAATAAGAAACTAAACGTAACAAAGCCACTAATAAAGTATTTCCCCGTTGTTAATTAAATTTAAAAATTACCTCATTAAAACTTTAACAAGAACTTTAACATCTGCAATCCCAAGCAATCCTTTGTCTTTCGTGTGTCCTGCGAGAATGGACGAAACTCTATTTCCACGGTAAGCATAAGATTCGCAATATAACCACCCTTGTATGTTCGGAAAACCCGTTCATTGATTCACGGCGCCATATTCACTATCGTGTTCATAAAACATTTTTATAAACAAAAATTACTTTTAAATAAGCAGCCTCTACATTTACTACAACACATGTAGTGCTACACGTGCTACTATAAGTGATGTAACAATGTAGATGATGTAACACATTAAGTGGTGTAACACATTCATTGGCGTAGCATATTCATTGGCGTAACACATTCAGTAGTGTAACACATTCAGTGGCGTAACACATTCAGTGGCGTAACACATTCAGTGGCGTAACACATTCAGTAGCGTAACACATTCATTGGCGTGAAACATCCATTGGCGTAACACATTCAGTGGCGTAACACATTCAATGGCGTAACACATTCAGTGGCGTAACACATTCAGTGGCGTAACACATTCAGTAGCGTAACACATTCATTGGCGTGAAACATCCATTGGCGTAACACATTCAGTGGCGTAACTCATTCAATGGCGTAACACAATCAGTGGCGTAACACATTCAGTGGCGTAACACATTCAGTAGCGTAACACATTCATTGGCGTGAAACATCCATTGGCGTAACACATTCAGTGGCGTAACACATTCAATGGCGTAACACAATCAGTGGCGTAACACATTCAGAAGCGTAACACATTCATTGGCGTAACACATTCAGTGGCGTAACACATTCAGTAGCGTAACACATTCAGTGGTGTAACACATTAAGTTTTTTTCTTGTGCGCTTAATGACTCTACAGCGTACAGGAAAAACCCCTCTGCTACAAATAACATTAAGCCAGCCACAAAAACTTTATGCAGGTATCGCTAACACTGAATTTCATCAGAGGGATAAATTTCTATTCAGCTGTATACTGGACTGTGTTTAAGTAAATGGACCAACTTAGACCCTGTAATGAAATAATGGTGGCGAAAGGGTGCACAAAGTGTTTGTGGGGAAATATCTAATCATTTATTACAGTGGCGCCGCCCTCTTGTAATCCAGCGCCCATGTTTTACACTTTACGCCTTGTATTTGTTGCCCGCAGCACGACATCTATGCTGCTGGATTAGTGTTCACGCAAAAGTATTTTTATTTATGTTGGATCCAGAGGACCATTTATTGTAGCTCTAAGGCTCAGCCAGTGTGATAGTTGTCGTCTTAGGAAATGTAGGATTAGGTTGTGACGCAAAACCACTGTTCAGGATACAGATGAGGTATAGCAACTGTGTGCAGGTTCGCTTACCTGAAATGGACGGTAGCTCATCCTGAAATGAGCAAGGATGTGAGGAATCAGGCTTGCCAATATAACCGCCGTGTTAGTGAGTTTGGCTAAGGGCAGAGAACATGAGTAAATCTGAACGAAGGGCTGCTTTTACCTTCCCCGCGTTGAACTCACCATTGCATTCCCTCGCCTTATGAAGCCATTAACGCAGATTGCGATATTGGTTTTTGTGTTTCTCTAGAAAAGAAATAATTTACCCGAACAGTCTTTATAACACTTATCCTGACTCAGCGTTGCCATTCCTGAATACACTTACACTTATAAGTAATTTCCATTACGTTCAAGTAACCAAGGACACAAAATGACAATGTGTCAGGCAATCTGTCTCAATCTCAGACGCAGTTTATGGCATGACAAAACCTTCGTCACCATGATTAATCGATGTAAACGTACAAAGTCCAAACTCTGCCTCAAGTAGTTAAATAGGAGTTATGGCTTAGTTCTTCAGTAATTTATGCACACTAATGACGATTCTCTTTGAAACGCGTAAACAGAATAAATTTTCCATCTATTGGTGGTATAAAATATTTGATTAGTTCACCGCAAACTAAGATCAAATTTTGTTATTATTTTCATTACATTTTACAAATTTTAAATCGAATCTATTATTATCATATGTTTTATTCGAGCCTTTTGTCTGAATTTCAACGATTTTTTCTCTTTCTAATTTCGTTTTCTTTCAACAAAGACACTTCCAGAGTCACACAAACACACGCTCGAAATAAATATCGAAGTCTATTCCACGCCTTGTATGGCGCAGAATGGAGTTTATCTCTTGGAGTATTGTAGCTGTTGACAGTGCATGAGGCTCTTGATGACGTCAACATGCTACATTGTTTTAAAGCTGGCAACGCTGCACTCCTGCACAGCGCCACTCCGTCTACAGTTGAAGTCTCCCGAACAAACATACTGCATGAACAATGCATAGCATCGAGCCTAAAATTTATCTGAGTCTAATTGTAAAATTGATAATGCACACGATTAGAAAATAATATTAACAATAAATTTACCTGCTACAATTTAATTTACTGACGTTACATTTCTATTGGATTTAATTTTATTGAAACATAACTTCGAGTCGTTTACATTATTATGGTCCTCTCTTGGGTCGATTCACATATTTTACATAATTTATGAATTCTATGCGACAGCTGCCTTTGTGGAGGAGGAGGTTCTTACTAAAGATTTTTTGGTCAAACAGCAGACAAGCAAAAAAGCAAATATACAACGTTATTGTCAAATGAGTTTTTTTAGTTTTTGTAAAAGCAAAAGACATGTATTGTGTATCATATTAAGGTAGACTGGGTGTCCGTTCTAAAATTCCTATAGATTAAAATGTTTTATATGAAAACCGGTTCGAAGTGAAAAGAAAACTTTACAATGACTTGATATTCTTACTTTCCGTGTAATATTATACGTAATTTATTCCATATATTTATGGATATTTCAAATATGTTCTTCAAAAATTAAATACAGTTTAACAGAAAATCCTTTCATTGCAATAATTTACAATTTATTACTAAGTAACCAATAAGGGTAGGCTTAGCCAATCTGCGACTTACTTAGGTAGGCCTACAACTAAACCAAGCTTCCTCAGCGATCTATCTCAAGGTCAAGCTGAAACACATCTTCGCCGAGGCCTTGAAACAACTAATTACTTCATCCAATTCTCATCCTTGGAGTTCAGGCGGCCTCTATTCATCCTATCTCAACACTCAGAAGCCACTGGTCGGAGTTTGCTAACCCAGTTGATATCGCGGCTGAGATGATCGTGCTTCAAAATAAGCCAGAAAAGATTAGCCCAGACAGGTTGGGAAAGAGTCACTGGGAGAGCCTCAGGAAAAGGTTGCTTCTATATCCTTTATACCGTATCTACTGTTCTAAACATTTCTCTCCACTGTAGCGTGTGTCTGGAGTACACCAAGCTTGGAGAGATTTGCGTGTGTGGCATGGACAGTAGTCGAGTACTTTGTTAACTTTTTCGTTTTTGTAACGAGATGAGGAAAAGACTTCAGCCAGTTTTCCTGTTTTGAAAAAAAACAGGCAACATACCTTAATTACCGGCAATGTAGTTACTGGCCAAACCGTATATTGTTTTTTGTGTTTATAAACTATGTGAAGGAAGCCGCAGCGCCAACAATATACTGATTGCAGCTGTTTTAAACCTGCGACAGTAGGACAAACGTTTTACTGACACTTCACCAAATTATCCCGTGCTTTACAACATTCCACTTTAAATCTTCACGTACTCTTACTCTCTCCGAGCCGACAATGTACAGTCGGTGTGCTTTGAACATCCCATTAATCTGAACGTGGTACAGCCGCTAATTCCTTATTTTGATTAAATACAAAATTTTAACTTTTCTCATATGTCTACCTTAATCCCAAAAGTTTCCTTTCCAGCAGCGCTGCATTTGTCGCGCAATCGTTCCTATCCACAGGAAATGTCTCTCTCTATAAAGCCAGAGACTGTGTTGACGTATCACAAAGAGTTTTTTTAACAGAATAGCAATCAGACAGGGTCCCCATTACTATCACTGTGAAATAGATTTTATTACTATACAAATGTTTTAACATTGGGAACATTTTGAATGTAAATGTAGATTATTTAAAACTCTAATTACCACTACTGTACTTGGTTGTTGGAATAATCGATCCTTGTGCAGCCCATTATATTATGGCCAGGTTACGAGGGTTCAGGTAACGTGGAATAAATACACAACTAATGTTAATAATAATATCTAAGACACATACTTTAATCACTTAACCTTATATCAGTCTGTTTATGCTATTACATTAACAAGACATTATAGTTGATTCAATTAATTGATAAGATAAGTTTCCACGCAACAGCTGTTTTCATAATCTTGTACTGTGGGTCGCCCCAAACCTTTTTATTTAAGTTACAAATGTTTAATGAAATACTAAACATTATACCCTGTGGTAGGAGGACCACCTCATGTAAAGCAAGGGGAACGTATCACAAAGTTCTAAAAGTCTATAGTGAAACATATATATATATGAATGAGGAATTAATACTGCCTTACCGATAATGTTGATCAATGCAAGTAGACAATCAAACACTGTCTCAGGTATTATCAATATTCCACTGGAACACTTAGCAAGAGTTTATTAACAACCAACGGTAGAGTTTAGGGCTTGAGTACACTCAACACATGGGGAGCGACCATAGGACAAATCACTAGCCTAGAGTCTATATACTGTTATTGCGGCTTCTCTTACTTTTACACTCGCGTTAGGCGGGATGAATGAAATAACAGTCTAGACCAAAGTAATTACTCACTTTACAGAAACAAAGCATGTGACACAAAATAAGCAATTAATATTACATAAAGTACCACAAAGTGATATTAACGTAATGTTAAAAAAAAACCTTTAATGCAGTTGTTCATTTAATTACGGTTCAACAATTAAACAATGTTTGGTGCCGTATTGTGTATTTGTTACCAACCAAACAATAATTGACATTGCTTTATTAGATTCAAAGTTACTTTCAGTGAAGAAGCTCGCAGATTAAATGAAAGAAAAGAAACCATAAAAACTTAAAGAACCAATATGATAAAAACCATAACATCTACAAACCATAAGGAAACCGATATGAGGAAAAATATAATAACTACACTTTAGCATTACGCGCCGCTTGCGAGAGCTGCATCTAATGACGTAAGTAACTTGCAATTAGCCGTATGTTGTGCGACTCTGCGTGGTCCCATTGCATTCAACGCGTAACAATTGCGAGTGTGTAACACACTTTAGACGGTGTTACATATTAAATTAGCAAATTTCAGAAAACAAACGAGAATGGATTCAAAATTGTAATAATATATGACTATGTAAAAAAAATTGTTATGTATGAGAAATATTTTAATGAGATCTCTGGCTGATAGTGACATCTAACGGAAAATGATTAAAACAAGTAATTAAGGTAGGGATGCGCCCCGCGGATGCGCGGTAGGTAGGAAGGTTGCACGCAACTAATATATCTCTCTCATTTGGGCAAGATTTAAAAGGTGAACGGACGTCTCCGAGAGCAAGAAAATTTTATTTGGTTTTTTATTTAAATTAATGTAAAGTTTTATTTTCATATAATCATGGCTTAGAACACGGCGTACTTTACCAGGTACCAGATGGGACGCAGAATTACTGACGACATTTCCCGAGTCTTTTCCACGAGGATGATACAAGGCTTGTACCGAAACTTTTCCACGAGGAGGAAGCGAGGTTACGACATGTGAATACAGCTAAGTGGGCGATTTAAGACTTTAAAGATTTATTTCAAAATTTAAAATGTTTCACAGAATAATTCTAATTAATGAACATTGAACTTTTCAACTAATTAGCATAACTGTAATTACGCATCTTTTGGTGCCATTATGTTCACCTTGAATTATAAAATTTGAATATATAAAAAGGCAAGTAAACTCGAGTACAGATTCATTTTCAGCCATTGATTGATTAATTAATTGATAGATTGCTATCCTTAAAAATTCATAAGTAGAATATAAAATGTTCCATAATCCGTAACTGAATGTCAAGAAATATGTATCATGATTATAATTTATTTTATTTGTCTTTCTTAAAATAAAAGAGTGTAATTTGCTTTAATTGAATTTAAAAGAGTCATTATTTTACCAGCGCACAATTCCTTGCATTTCAGGTTAACAAGCCTTAAGAATTAATTTAATAATATTCTGCTAATTTAAATGATTTAACTTGGTATTTTAAAATGTTTTAATGTAACGGAGTTATTCCTTCACTTCAGACGTCTTCGTTACGCCTGAACTGTAAGCTAGAAGTAAAAATTAAATTTTTAAGAATTAAAAATAAATAATATTCAATTTGTTAAACCATACGTTACATAAAAATGGACTCTGCTTAATTTAATTATATACCGTCACAAGTGGTGACGCCAGTAACTTGCAATTAGCCGTATGTTGTGCGACTCTGCGTGTTCCCATTGCATTCAACGCGTAACAATTGCGAGTGGTGACGTCAGTAAATTAGGAGTTACACACTGAAGCAGGTTGCGAGTGTATTTACAGAGGAAACTTGCAACCAAACCGCTTTAGATTAATAGCAGCGGAGACGCCCTACTGCCGACCCTTAATGGTTAATGTTGCTCTTTTCTATAGAGTAAAGAGAATGTTTTAACAGCCACTACATATTTACCTGTCCAATACACACCTGAACTAACGAGATACGGTGTAATAAAGGAGTATGAATTATTAAAGTAAGAGAATAAATGTGATAAACACGAAACTAATAAAAGTGAAAGTCATGAAAGCCTAAAATGAATTCGTTTCAGATTTTTATATTCATTAAATATTAGAATATTCTTCTTGTCTTAATAAAAACGTAACTTCTTTCAGTCTAACTTACTGTCCCTTCCAATTAGCCCGTCATCACGAGCGCGACGCAGCGCCCCATGCTTGTCATTCTTTACCCGAAAGTAAAGAACATTATCCGAACGTCAAACCCAAAAGTTTTCCTTCCATGACAGTGACTTTGTTATGCTTCTTAATTAAACACTGACGTCCCCCAAGCAATCGCGAAGTGACGACGGAACTGTGAAATGATTCACTGAGTAAGATAAAGTAAGACGCGACTTGAAGTGATTTCCTGGTCTTTGTATTATATTTAATAAACTCTGGCTGCAAACGCTGCGTATTTTCCTTAAATTGTCCTTCGTATGACAGAATTCATTAGTTTCCAGATTGATGACGTAATCCCCCCTTAGTAACTTCAACACAGGGACAAGTCTCCAATAGTATGACTGGTTCAGTTTGTCTTGACATCTGTGGTCACAGATCGGACTGCTTCTTGCCTACCCATGTGAACATTTTTCCAGATGGTTTCGTTGGTAGTTCACTTTATATAAAAATTAACTTTATTTTTAAAGATACAAAAATTATATATATAATTTTTGTTTTAATTATATATATATATATATATATATATATATATATATATATATATATATGCATCCCACTAACTATAAGGCAGCATTTAGTTTTGAAACCATATGGCAGCCACTTGAAAGAGCGAAGTATATATGTTTTTGTAACTTGTTTTTGTAAAATTTATTCCTAATAAACATGATGATACTACTCCATGAATTTCAATTTCATAAAATTATAAAAATACGAAATTGACTGAAGTACTATCAATACGACAGCATTTCATTTATCCATCAATATCGCATCCGGTGTGTATATTATTCCCAAGCCACTGATAATACGAGATCCAACAGTGTTGCCACTATGGCGAGACGGTCTGACTAGTTACATGTTTACACTACACCACTGGGTGGTGTAATCTCGGCGAAATCATAAACATTAGAATGTCCGTTCTGGCCTACTGCAGGTCTCTACTCAGCTCACATAGGTCCTGGATGATGGTTGTCACAATCCTGTACAACTAACGAAAGCTAATGGGGATGCACGGGTGTGGCTCTACGGGAGTAGCAAATTAGTGAATTTGGGGTAAAAGTGTCCGATGGCAAAAAAGCTAGGAAATGATCAATCAGGGTGTTTTGGAGGGTGCTGAATGCAATGATGTCATCAAAACTAAACGCGGTTGCACAGGTGATGCTCTATGGGAGTAGAAAACAGTTAACCTTGAGATGCACAAAACCACTGAGTGGTGGGGTACTCGCTGAGACAGTCTCTTGTTAGTTAATGCAGTGTACAATGTAGTGAATACTATATGTAAAACGCTGCCCCACTTTAGTTCCTACGCCAGCAGTCCCGCACTCACGTTTATCTGTCTCCCGTCCTGTGCATTCTAATGATCACGCTATACCCGACGACCCGTATCAACTGTAGTAAAAAATTATATTGTTTTCGTAGTTTCATTTTGTAAACCATTTTGGTTTCGGTTATTTATCTACATCTGTTTGCTCTTTCATTTAACTAAACTATTTTTATCCAACCAACACGTGCATTTAGATCTATACATAAAAAAATCGTCAGAGACTGAAACAGGGAAAACATTTGTCGCCGCAAAAATGGTTGAAACAATCTGAAAACCATGTTACACCTCAACATACAACATTAGTTTCTTATATGCAAATATCGAATCTCGAACACATTTCTAACCATTTAGCAAAGTATATGAACAAATAATAATTCCTAATCTGGAAATAATATATCGCCAGGAGACGAAGTAATGTGTTCAGTAGCGGGAGATTTGAGCGTTTGGATAAAAGGGAAAGCTAATGGACCAAATGTAGTCGTTCTTCAAGGAATTATTACAAAATATAAGTTACAAGGTTTAAGGCAACTACTGGTTTATTTACTTTAAAAGCAGAAAATTCCAGTAGAAATGTACTTTGCATTATTATCCTCATGCACGTTATGAACACAGCCTCCAGAGGGCGCACTTGCTCTAACTACTTCTACCCTTACGCGTTTAGTGCTGTTAGAGGTCTACATTACGTCATACCTACTTACCTCAGGAAGCGACCATATCTAAAAAGAAATAATTTACCCGAACAGTCTTTATAACACTTATCCTGACTCAGCGTTGCCATTCCTGAATACACTTACACTTATAAGTAATTTCCATTACGTTCAAGTAACCAAGGACACAAAATGACAATGTGTCAGGCAATCTGTCTCAATCTCAGACGCAGTTTATGGCATGACAAAACCTTCGTCACCATGATTAATCGATGTGAACGTACAAAGTCCAAACTCTGCCTCAAGTAGTTAAATAGGAGTTATGGCTTAGTTCTTCAGTAATTTATGCACACTAATGACGATTCTCTTTGAAACGCGTATAACAGAATAAATTTTCCATCTATTGGTGGTATAAAATATTTGATTAGTTCACCGCAAACTGAGGTCAAATTTTTTTATTATTTTCATTACATTTTACAAATTTTAAATCGAATCTATTATTATCATATGTTTTATTCGAGCCTTTTGTCTGAATTTCAACGATTTTTTCTCTTTCTAATTTCGTTTTCTTTCAACAAAGACACTTCCAGAGTCACACAAACACACGCTCGAAATAAATATCGAAGTCTATTCCACGCCTTGTATGGCGCAGAATGGAGTTTATCTCTTGGAGTGTTGTAGCTGTTGACAGTGCATGAGGCTCTTGATGACGTCAACATGCTACATTGTTGTAAAGCTGGCAACGCTACACTCCTACACAGCGCCGTTCGGTCTACAGTTGAAGTCTCCCGAACAAACATACTGCATGAACAATGCATAGCATCGAGCCTAAAATTTATCTGAGTCTAACTGTAAAATAGATAATGCACACGATTAGCAAATAATATTAACAATAAATTTACCTGCTACAATTTAATTTACTGACGTTACATTTCTTTTGGATTTAATTTTATTGAAACATAACTTCGAGTATTTTACATTATTATGGTCCTCTCTTGGGTCGATTCACACATTTCAATAATTTATGAATTCTATGCGACAGCTGCCTTTGTGGGGGAGGGGGTTCTTACTAAAGATTTTTTGGTCAAACAGCTGACAAGCAAAAAAGCAAATATACAACGTTATTGTCAAATGAGTTTTTTTAGTTTTTGTAAAAGCAAAAGACATGTATTGTGTATCATATTAAGGTAGACTGGGTGCCCGTTCTAAAATTCCTATAGATTAAAATGTTTTATATGAAAAACAGTTCGAAGTGAAAAGAAAACTTTACAATGACTTGATATTCTTACTTTCCGTGTAATATTATACGTAATTTATTCCATATATTTATGGATATTTCAAATACGTTCTTCAAAAATTAAATATAGTTTAACAAAAAATCCTTTCATTGCAATAATTTACAATTTATTACTAAGTAACCAGCAAGGGTTACTAAGTAACCAATAAGGGTAGGCTTAGACAATCTGCGACTTACTTAGGTAGGCCTACAACTAAACCAAGCTTTCTCGGCGATCTATCTCAAGGTCAAGCTGAAACACATCTTCGCCGAGGCCTTGAAACAACTAATTAATTCATCCAATGCTCATCCTTGGAGTTCAGGCGGCCTCTATTCATCCTAGCTCAACACTCAGAAGCAACTGGTCGGAGTATGCTAACCCAGTTGATATCGCAGCTGAGATGATCGTGCTTCAAAATAAGCCAGAAAAGATTAGCACAGACCGGTTGGGAAAGAGTCACTGGGAGAGCCTCAGGAAAAGGTTGCTTCTATATCCTTTATACCGTATCTACTGTTCTAAACATTTCTCTCCACTGTAGCGTGTGTCTGGAGTACACCAAGCTTGGAGAGATTTGCGTGTGTGGCATGGACAGTAGTCGAGTACTTTGTTAACTCTTTCGTTTTTGTAACGAGATGAGGAAAAGACTTCAGCCAGTTTTCCTGTTTTGAACAAAACAGGCAACAGACCTTAATTACCGGCAATGTAGTTACTGGCCAAACCGTATATTGTTTTTTGTGTTTATAAACTATGTGAAGGAAGCCGCAGCGTCAACAATATACTGATTGCAGCTGTTTTAAACCTGCGACAGTAGGACAAACGTTTTACTTACACTTCGCCAAATTATCCCGTTCTTTTCAACTTTCCACGTTATATCTTCACGTACTTTTACTCTCTCCGACAAGTATAGTCGTTATGCTTTGAACATCCCATTAATCTGAACGTGGTACAGCCGCTAATACTTTATTTTGATTAAAAACAAAATTTTAACTTTTCTCATTTGTCTACCTTAATCTAAAGTTTCCTTTCCAACAGCGCTGCATTTGTCGCGCAATCGTTCCTATCCACGGGAAATGTGTCTCTCTATAAAGCCAGAGACTGTGTTGACGTATCACAAAGAGTTTTTTTGACAGAATAGCAATCAGACATAATTACTATCACTGTGAAATAGATTTTATTACTATACAAATGTTTTAACATTGGGAACATTTTGAATGTAAATGTAGATTATTTAAAACTCTAATTACCACTACTGTACTTGGTTGTTGGAATAATAGATCCTTGTGCAGCCCATTATATTATGGCCAGGTTACGAGGGTTCAGGTAACGTGGAATAAATACACAACTAATGTTAATAATAATATCTAAGACACATACTTTAATCACTTAACCTTATATCAGTCTGTTTATGCTATTACATTAACAAGACATTATAGTTGATTCAATTAATTGATAAGATAAGTTTCCACGCAACAGCTGTTTTCATAATCTTGTACTGTGGGTCGCCCCAAACCTTTTTATTTAAGTTACAAATGTTTAATGAAATACTAAACATTATACCCTGTGGTAGGAGGACCACCTCATGTAAAGCAAGGGGAACGTATCACAAAGTTCTAAAAGTCTATAGTGAAACATATATATATATGAATGAGGAATTAATACTGCCTTACCGATAATGTTGATCAATGCAAGTAGACAATCAAACACTGTCTCAGGTATTATCAATATTCCACTGGAACACTTAGCAAGAGTTTATTAACAACCAACGGTAGAGTTTAGGGCTTGAGTACACTCAACACATGGGGAGCGACCATAGGACAAATCACTAGCCTAGAGTCTATATACTGTTATTGCGGCTTCTCTTACTTTTACACTCGCGTTAGGCGGGATGAATGAAATAACAGTCTAGACCAAAGTAATTACTCACTTTACAGAAACAAAGCATGTGACACAAAATAAGCAATTAATATTACATAAAGTACCACAAAGTGATATTAACGTAATGTTAAAAAAAAACCTTTAATGCAGTTGTTCATTTAATTACGGTTCAACAATTAAACAATGTTTGGTGCCGTATTGTGTATTTGTTACCAACCAAACAATAATTGACATTGCTTTATTAGATTCAAAGTTACTTTCAGTGAAGAAGCTCGCAGATTAAATGAAAGAAAAGAAACCATAAAAACTTAAAGAACCAATATGATAAAAACCATAACATCTACAAACCATAAGGAAACCGATATGAGGAAAAATATAATAACTACACTTTAGCATTACGCGCCGCTTGCGAGAGCTGCATCTAATGACGTAAGTAACTTGCAATTAGCCGTATGTTGTGCGACTCTGCGTGGTCCCATTGCATTCAACGCGTAACAATTGCGAGTGTGTAACACACTTTAGACGGTGTTACATATTAAATTAGCAAATTTCAGAAAACAAACGAGAATGGATTCAAAATTGTAATAATATATGACTATGTAAAAAAAATTGTTATGTATGAGAAATATTTTAATGAGATCTCTGGCTGATAGTGACATCTAACGGAAAATGATTAAAACAAGTAATTAAGGTAGGGATGCGCCCCCCGGATGCGCGGTAGGTAGGAAGGTTGCACGCAACTAATATATCTCTCTCATTTGGGCAAGATGTAAAAGGGGAACGGACGTCTCCGAGAGCATTTATTTGGTTTTTTATTTAAATTAATGTAAAGTTTTATTTTCATATAATCATGGCATAGAACACGGCGTACTTTACCAGGTACCAGATGGGACGCAGAATTACTGACGACATTTCCCGAGTCTTTTCCACGAGGATGATACAAGGATTTTACCGAAACTTTTCCACGAGGAGGAAGCGAGGTTACGACATGTGAATACAGCTAAGTGGGCGATTTAAGACTTTAAAGATTTATTTCAAAATTTAAAATGTTTCACAGAATAATTCTAATTAATGAACATTGAACTTTTCAACTAATTAGCATAACTGTAATTACGCATCTTTTGGTGCCATTATGTTCACCTTGAATTATAAAATTTGATTATATAAAAAGGCAAGTAAACTCGAGTACAGATTCATTTTCAGCCATTGATTGATTAATTAATTGATAGATTGCTATCCTTAAAAATTCATAAGTAGAATATAAAATGTTCCATAATCCGTAACTGAATGTCAAGAAATATGTATCATGATTATAATTTATTTTATTTGTCTTTCTTAAAATAAAAGAGTGTAATTTGCTTTAATTGAATTTAAAAGAGTCATTATTTTACCAGCGCACAATTCCTTGCATTTCAGGTTAACAAGCCTTAAGAATTAATTTAATAATATTCTGCTAATTTAAATGATTTAACTTGGTATTTTAAAATGTTTTAATGTAACGGAGTTATTCCTTCACTTCAGACGTCTTCGTTACGCCTGAACTGTAAGCTAGAAGTAAAAATTAAATTTTTAAGAATTAAAAATAAATAATATTCAATTTGTTAAACCATACGTTACATAAAAATGGACTCTGCTTAATTTAATTATATACCGTCACAAGTGGTGACGCCAGTAACTTGCAATTAGCCGTATGTTGTGCGACTCTGCGTGTTCCCATTGCATTCAACGCGTAACAATTGCGAGTGGTGGCGTCAGTAAATTAGGAGTTACACACTGAAGCAGGTTGCGAGTGTATTTACAGAGGAAACTTGCAACCAAACCGCTTTAGATTAATAGCAGCGGAGACGCCCTACTGCCGACCCTTAATGGTTAATGTTGCTCTTTTCTATAGAGTAAAGAGAATGTTTTAACAGCCACTACATATTTACCTGTCCAATACACACCTGAACTAACGAGATACGGTGTATTAAAGGAGTATGAATTATTAAAGTAAGAGAATAAATGTGATAAACATGAAACTAATAAAAGTGAAAGTCATGACGCTGCTATTGCAAACATACAACACGGGGATAAAGAATTACAAAGTAACCTATATGCAGTATATAGCAAAGGGCTCAACATGATATACGCAAAAATACAACGAAAATATTGAAGATAGATAATGCGGTCGTTACAATCAACTGTTGACCTAAATAGCGCGATCTGCGTCAGATAATTCAAAATGCATTTACACAAACTATGCAACCACCACATGGCTCACGTTAAGCTAGAATCGATTGTGTTTGCGCAAACTCGATTACCTGCTAAATAGGCTTGCATTATATAACTGGTTATGCAGCAAAGCCTAGGGTAAACATGCATCTGTCCTTTTGGTAAACCTGACTGTAAAATGGAGAAAAGTCGTCGTCCTCTTGGCGAGCTTTTATCAATAACGTCCTACTTGGAAGGTTTTGTGCAAGACCTAAACTCATCAGATTCTCAGAAAATAAACTGGGTAATACAGTTTGTGTTTAACTAATTTATATATTTTTAATTAATTCACAAATAACAGGGCAATATTTAGAAATTATTCTAGCGCTCAAAGTAAAGAACGATTGAGCTAAACCTAATGGTGGAATCTGTAGGAATGCTGAGCATAGACCAGCACGAGACTGGAGATGTACCAAGGGCAGCCACGACGAAAGATACGTGCTGACTGTCTTCTCACATAGAAACCCGTTTCTCTTCCCGTTGGAAGATACTGCGCTGATGGCTATCAAAGAATCTGGGTCAACATCCTTCTGACCACCTTCACCAGGTTTCAGCAACACCTACTTATCCAAGCACCAAGTGGTACATTTGTCTTACATTATTTGCTCTAACCTTCTGGACACAAAGTTCTGCCTAGTACGCGCTAAAAAACTTTAATAAATTTCCACTATTTTTTCATGTACTTGTAAGTAAATCAGTGGTTCAATACTAAAGGCATATGTGTACATGTACACGTAGGACCCAGGGAATTTATACGCATTTAAGGTAACTGGATTCTTATACGCATTGCGTCTACGTTTACCCTTTATCTGCAATAACACTTTGCAGATATTTATTTACTTTATTTACCACATATTTATTTACTTCATAGTAATAGTTATTACGTCATAACAGTAATTACGTTATTTACAATGTAGAATCGTTTGTTTAGTCTGGTGAGTGGTTTGTTCCTCTAAATTTACTACTTTATTAGTTTTTATCATAGTTTTTTTTAAACTGTTTTAATACAAGTAAAATGTATTTCATGACGTCAATAACAATTTCAGAAATAATTTGTTTTTTATATTTTCATGTATATTCCACTTGTATTTGTGCTAGCTTGCTATTATTGTAACGTGCGTTAATGTCTCCGTTACAGTGACCACACAACAACTATGCCCGTTGTGGGACGGGACCGTATTGGTGAGCTTAGGCGGCTTCATTCCCTAATGTGATTGTGTACACCGAAATCTAATGGAGCGTGAGTTCCGATTGGAAACATCTCTAAATTAAATAGAAATGCTACTGCAAGGCTGATTGCACGTGAGAGAGGCAAAGATCCTTTATTTTCTTACTTATTCGGTTTCTATTTCAGCTCTAATTGTCTGCGTCTGTATTAGCTGACTAGACATCAGCTGGCCACATTTTGAACTTTGTTTCTACTCCTCTGTTTGTATTTTGTATAGAATATTCCGAGAACAAATCCTTTTGTTTTTGAAGCTTTAATCAGAGACCCTTTCTATCGTCGAACAAATCTCCATTGTTACCCCAAAGCAATTATTACTAAAATAAAAATATAGTTCATGAGAGCTAAGCACTCCTCTCCGTGTTTACAATCTGCCGTGCTAGTTTCCTGTTACAGTTCTGCAAACGTGTTACTATTATATCAGTAAACCTGCCCAGGATCGTTACGGAGTGGGACAATCTATGACTGCACTCGTAAAATTTTACACTCAGATCAGTTCTCATCTTTCAGAAACCTTAAATAATAATGCCAACTTTACAAACCAAGATATGCATGAATGTAGGTTAAACGGGAACAATATTGGCTCGTTTTTTACGAACAACTTATTTATAGATCATACAATAATATGGACAAACAATATCTTCTGTAGATGCACACGAGACCTGCTTTATAAATAATCGTGACTGAAAATTACTTAAAAACGTTACGAAACGAACATGACAACCAATAACTTTAAATTTCTAGCCTACAATTAGCAAACACGCCGTTCGGTTGGAAACGGCTAATTGCCTAACATGATGACGGCGCGTAATCAGAAACTTTGGCAAAAGATTTGTTAGAATTGGTTTCTAATTAGTGGAGCTGTAAACAACTGATTACCCGCCAGTTCCGGTTCCGATGATTGATTCTTCGAGCCACGAATCCGATCAATACAAACTGACATAGAACGACTAGTAATTACCGAATGCCCGAGTGTTTCTGGGACTTACTTCCACGGTCGTGTTCTAGATCTCTTATGCTTCGTGTCGCCTTGTTTTCTTTTTTCTGTTTTATTGCAGCAAAATCTTTAGTTTTCTATCAGTTTAGATCAAACCAATGTCTACAAAAGTCTAATAGTATTGTGTTTCTCTATGAAAAACGTTACAAAGTTAAGTCAGTGCATGAGTACAACGGTGAAACAGAACGAAGTATAACTATTGTCTATTGGCAACCATGCGCGGTCATTTTATTGGTAAATTTTCAGAATAGTTTAGCAGTAACAAGACAGAGCTGTACAAAATGTAAAATCAGGTAAAAAGACTATTTTTGTAGAATACGGTGAATTCAAGTCTCCAGCCAGACAATCTAGGCGTCAAAGTCTCCAGCCACACACTCCAGGCATCAAAGTCTCCGAGTTTGAGTAAAGAGGGCAGTCGCTATCCATGTAGTGACGTCACCTTGGTTACAAGACCAGCCCCATCATACATCTATCTATGGACGTAAGGGAAAATTTAAAAGCGCTCTAAACGTGTTAACTGATATAATTAAATATATTTATATTTTTATCCGTTAGTGGGTAAACACCTCTCTTGCATCTATCCAATCTGATGCCTCTTTTGCAAGGAAATGTACCTGAGTAGGACTACTTCAGGTAAGGACCTTGCTCACGTGATGACATAGTCCCCCAATGTCTTCCACCAGGACAAACCCCTCCTGTAGCCGACATGACGACTGGTAGCACTATAAATTCAACAAGCTCTACTGTTACATAAACTCAAACACTACCACAGGTGTGACGTCATCATAACACTGCTCACGAACTACCTGGTAGCTTAGCACAGATGATAGGTTATCACTTATGGGGAAGAGAACTATATTGGTAGGGTTAAAGGCTGTTTGTAACATTTCAAATCAAGATTTTAATTCACAGTTTACATTTTACATCTTATGTTTACTCACTTTTGAATGTAGTTTCTTATATGAAACGCCTTACCTGAAAACGAAAACAATTTGTTAGTAAAAATTAATCAATAAACAACACAATTACTAAAATAGTTATTGCTAATTACTTGGACTATTTTATTGCAATATGTATTGTGAAGTCTGTGATGAATAATTCATGTAGATAAACTTACTTGTAAAGTCCCGCCTTGCACTTGGTAAATTGTACATAAACAGGAAGATTTCATTGTCTTTCGAGAGATTGAATAGAAGGTGAAGGTGTTGGAGAAGAAAATAAGGTGTTAGAAAAGTTGAAAAGGTGTTGGAGAAAAAGAAAAGGTATTGGATAACGAGGAAAGATGTTGGAGAAGGAGAAATGGTGTTGAAGAAAGAGGCTTGACGTTGAGGATGGAAAACAGATGTTAGAAAAGGATTAAATGTATTGGGGGAAAACATGGTGTAGAAGAAGGAAGGATGTTGGAAAAAGAGAATAGACGTTGAGGAAGTAGAAAAAGATTATGGAAAAGAGGAACGATGTTGGAGGACTAGAAAAGATTTCGGAGAAAGTAAATGTATAAGAGGAGAAAATGTGTTGGAGTAGGAGAAAATCAGTTGGAAAAGGAGAAAAGGTATTTTAGAAGGAGAAGAGGTGTTGGAGATGGAGGTGTAACTCTTGGAATGGAATAAGAAAGTATTGCAGACGGATAAAAGCAAAAAAGCACTGTAACAAAAATTTTGAGAAAGCATTTTCAAGATAAACGAGGTTTCAGAATATTTTTATAGTTATTAAAGTAATAAATGCAAATTCCTCCGACAGTTGGAGGGAGTTTTACACATCAGCTACAACTTTCTAGATACGTTAATAAATACTTTGGTAATTTCCGTAATTCGTTGTACGGCTATTCTTGTTGTTATTTACAACCCTTCCTCGATAAATTGGATTTAGGAACTTTATGTTGCTAAAATGCCAACAATTTGATTTTGTTGATTCTAGAGAAAAGTATTTTACATCCCTTGGGACGGAGAGTGTTGAGGACATCTTTTTGGCGGATCGCCTTGGGTTATTAAATAAAGTTATATTTTTGTTTTTCAGAGGGAAAGGGATTTTCGAAAGAAATATTTATTAACGTTTCAATATTTTCATTCATAATATAAAAGAAAAATCACTGGCACATCACGAAACAGTTTTGTGACAATTAAGGCAACTCTTCCAAGTGAACCTTTCGCATATGATTATAAAGGTTTGTTTATTTTCATTAAACCTTTTGCCATCATTAAAAACATGTCTAAAATAGGAACATCTTTAAAAACATCATCTAAAACAGTAGTGTATTTACAGAAACTAAGTAATAAAGGTTCTAAACCTTTCCTAAGCACATGGCCTCACAGCTACTCTTCTCTTTGTTTCTGTCTGCACCCAACTCTCCTCGGGTAAGCCATCCTATCTTACTTTACAATCTGTCCCTACTCTCATAACCGACGGTTAAATTACTTTCATTGTCTTGTAACCAAGGGTAGTTCTTCTTCTATGCACATGAAGTACCAGTGATCCTATCTGTTATCCCAGACGACGCCTCCTTAATCTCGTCTATATTCCCGACCCTAATAAACAAGTAACTGATATTTGTATCGCGGTTATAGGACCCCTAGTATGACAGTATTGGTTACGACAGATAGGAACGATTCATAAAATCACCTGCTAATGGATATCAGAGATTGGTTACATGTACATGGTAACGTACCACACTTAGAGCTATCTACTCGTGAAATGTGCATAGAGAAGGGTAGGTGGGCTTAGGTGGAGTCACACAACTGGGGTGAAGGGAGGAAATACTTGCAACTCCGCAATACACTCCGCAACTTTTATTCTACCCCAGCGTTTATGTCCCTACAGGTTGTTTGTAATGCGACCAGATACAATGTGACGGGGAATGAAAGCACACGAAACCAATAATTAATTTCCCTTAAGCCTCCCTACACGGGATTCGATAATCGATATTCTTTGTAGCAGGTAAATTGAGTGCAGGGGTAAGGTAAATGTGACTTTTTTACTCTTACATCAATCGATTTTACAAGGGAACAGAGACGTAATCATACAAACGACAAATTGCAAGGAGATTGGACTTCAGATTCGTTTATCGACGTAAATGGTGGAACAAAACCGGTCGTGAAGTCATGTAAAACTGTCAATAAAGTCTCTTAATATTGATTAAATTCTTTATTTCAAAACATTACGGAACTATAATAATGTAAATCAGCGTGTCTGGCATATTTTCCTTGACTTGGTCTGTTTAGTTTAAAGAATTCCAAGCGGTAAAAAACCTTGAGGCGGTGGCCGGCACTAAAGTAATTTAGAAAATTATAAAACATTGACCATTAGGAAAAACATATTCAGAATTGTCTCATAAACATATATATCTTTTAAGTTACGACTTATTCAAGCTTAGTAAATCTTCCCGCCACCAGAGAGTGCGGTGGTAGTTTTTGTACCTTCCTACGGACTATACTTCTATCTCTGCCACTCAACTTCACTTCCTTTCATGTTTTTCCCGGCCACTTGATCCTCTTCTTTTCGATTACTAACTGATGTTACCACTCCTTTTGTCCAAGTCACTGACTGTCATCACTGACTGGTGTTACCACTCACCTTGTCCAAGTCACTGACTGTCATCACTGACTGGTGTTACCACTCACCTTGTCCGAGTCACTGACTATCATCACTGACTGATGTTACCACTCACCTTGTCCGAGTCACTGACTGTCATCACTGACTGGTGTTACCACTCACCTTGTCCGAGTCACTGACTGTCATCACTGACTGATTTTACCACTTACCTTGTCAGAGTCACTGACTGTCATTACTGACTGATTTTACCACTCAACTTGTCCGAGTCACTGACTGATGTTACCACTCACCTTGTCCGAGTCATTACCTGTCATCTTCCTAGCCTCTTCGTACATCAGATGTTTTTCTTTATTTGATTTATTGAATTTTTCATTTTTCTTCAGTTAATTTTTATTTTTATATTTGTCCAAATGTATTATTTTAACTTTCACGTTTTTGTCCACTGACGATGCTTCAGCAGCCATCTTGCAAAATATTTATAAATATTTGCCGCGGATAAATACATTTTTCCAATATGGTTTCTTGTGACCTGCTGTGAGGCTATGTATTACGTAAAAGTTTAGACCTCATTAATAAGGCTACCTTTTAGGTTGTATTTTCGTTGAAACAAGGTTATTTGATAATATTTTTAAGTTATTAATCAATATAAATATCATAAATATAAATTTCTCCACAGCTAACATTGTCTGATTGTTATTTTATTTGTTGTTTATTTTATTTGACTTTCCAAACTTTTTATATTTTTCAGTTTTATCCAAAGTGAGCTTTCTATACAATTACCACGTTTCTGCAATGGCCAATCTGGCCGTTGCAACTTACACATAGGATTCATGCTGACAAAATCCTTAAATCTGCAGCTGATTCATTGTTGCGTATTGCATAAATATTTTGCCATTAATTAATCCCGGGCTGGGACCTCAAACCACTCACAGTGGAAGCATTTACAATACAACCGTCTACTACCGCGAGCGTAGCGCCACGGGGCTTCTCCATTACACCACCCATTATACCCGTATTATTCTTCTCTTTTATGTTATTTTGCACTTAATTCAGAAACGAGAAATCATTTTAAAGAAAAAAATGGCCGCACGACAATTGAGGACAACCTTTTGAATTTTGTAGACAACGTATTGATATACCACCTAATTTATAGCCTGTAAAGCAATTGTTGGGGGATGCACTGAACTCCCTTCACTGCTGCGCTATAACTGCGTTGATCTTACCATATATATATATATATATATATAGAGAGAGAGAGAGAGAGAGAGAGAGAGAGAGAGAGAGGGAAGTATAATCGCAAAAGCAGCGTTTACTTGCTTCCAAATACAACGTATTTCGGAATTTCCACCACCGAGTAAAAACCACACCTGTAAAATCGTCCACTCTGCAAACAAATCATCGTCTCTTGACAAGATTTATCTGAAAGCTATCGACAATGGATCAGTCAGCGTGAATGGGAACCCTTCCGTATATGTCACTGAGATGAGAGATTTCAGGCTTTTAGGATAAGTCAAGCCAGTGAACGCAACGAGGGGAAGGAAAGGACGCCTTGTAATTTGATTAAAGATAGCTTACATGCTTCGCAACTTAAAATTAGCGTCAATAGAAGCGTTACGAAATCAAGGTTTAAATTATTTATCACAACGAATCAGTATTTTGAATAAAATGTTAGAAAAGTAACACACTGCTGTTAACTAAAATGAAATTCTTATATGCATAGAAAATTGTATTATTTGCACAGAAAATACAAGAATATTCTGTGTTGCTTAAAAATACCGTTAAGTATATCTACAGAATATTAATAATCAAATCCTTTTATGATTTCATTGAACTATATTTCAGCAGAATATTAAAACAACAATAATTTCTTTAGCTATTTGCATTTTTTTTTAAAATAACGCAAAATGCCAACAATGCTCGAGAGTGAACAAACAAGACTCTTCCCCCAGGGACTTACTTGGTGTCAGTTAATGCTCTCCTTTTCCCAGATAGAGGAAACTGTTCCGCCCTACCTAACTCTTTTCTTAGCTCTACCTAACTCCACCGACACTTATCCATTTTCTTCCAGCATGCTGAGGAGGACAGATAACTATTTCTAAACCCGTTAGTATGTAGGTAGATATAGTATACTTTGGAGGATAGACCCTGCTACTAGGGGGCATTTCTGCCCTACCTTCGTAGGAGGTACTAGCCATACTGGCTTTGGCGCTGTGAGCCACTGCTTAAGTCCTTGTATACCCGCCTGCCCTGGGCCTTTCGATGTCTGTCTCCTTCCAGTAACTCACGACTCAAGTATTGGGTAGCAAACATTATCCTACTTCCTTATCTTACGGCCCAGGTATTGGGTAGCACACGTCTGTCTGCATTCCTCATCTCACGGCACCGGTTTTGGGTAGCGCACGTCTGTCTAGTTTCCTATCTCACGGACCAGGTATTGGGTAGCACACGTCTGTCTGCTTTCCTTATGTCACGGCCCAGGTATTGGGTAGCACACGTCTCTGTGCTTTCCTTATCTCACGGCTCAGGTATTGGGTAGGACACGTTTGCCTGCTTCCCTTATCTCACGTCCCAGGTATTGGGTAGCACACGTCTGTCTGCTTTCCTTATCTTACGACGAAGGTATTGGGTAACACACGTTTATCTGCTTCCCTTATCTTACGTCAGTGAAGCCGAGAAAATGGTAATAGTAGTGGAGTGGAGATGATAATGGTGGAAGTTATCGTGAGATGGCAGCGTTTATCTTGATCGTGGAGTCGAATTTGGAGTCACCGGCAGGACTTGGTTTTACATGTAAAGATTCCCAGTCATGAAATTTGTCATATAAACAGAGAAACAAACCTCTCGTGTTACGGGGTCTCCATAATCGTATAAACGTGAAATGAAGTTGATTAAAAGTTCAAAAGACTGACACATGCGACCGGTAAGTATCTGGAAGCCATATATTCTGAACTTTTGCCTCGTTTCAACCGTCAACGGTTCCAAGATGTAATCTATCTGCTCCCGATCGCAAGCAATGACAGAAGCGCTGCAGGAGCGAATCTCTCGATTTACAAACGATATAGTTCTGTAATGGAATCAGCAAAGCTTTGCGTCACCACATTAACAGACCTTGTAAATGCGTGCGATTATCAGAATCAAGTTTTAAAATATAATTTATATTGTACATCTCAGAATTTATTGTTCTATGTGGTTTTAAATTTAAAATTATAAAATCAAGATTGTATTTATTTGTTTATTTTCTAAAACTGTCTCTTTATATAATTACACAACTGTAACGAATGCCTCTAACAAAATGAATTTAACGACATTTTATCACTAACGAAAGGTAAAAAGATAGTTCTGAACAAATGGAACATATTACTACGAGGGTTGAGAGACTTCAGTAGTACATCCGTGTGTGTAAGCCTGAAGTCTCTCTATCGTATGCAGAGTTGAGGGCTTACTATTCCATAGTGAAACAAAAACGAGGTACGGAAGGACATGACGTACGGAGGCGTGTGGCTCTCAAAGGAAGTCTCAAAAAGGTCTCCCCAGAAACCCACCAGTTAACATAATGTAAATTATAAAGTGATTGTCCTCTATAGGTGTTGAGTTAACTGCGGTCCGGAAGAGGTACAAAAAAACCTTTCATGGTAATAAAGGTTACGTTTAAAACAAATCTGCAAACAGAAGAAGCCATTAATCACATTCTCGAGTCTAAATGGAACTATATTTTACAGTTACCACTTCCAGAAACATTACAATTCGTAAAGCTAAATATTCTGCACGGAAATGTTGAATGTATTCGAACAGCGCCCTCTGCAGTGTGTGATATGTACATATAATTCACTCCTTAACCAAAAGGATTTTAACGTTCGATAAGCAAGCATTGTTTCATTTAGAGATTTCTTCGTTGGACAACATGCAATCTGATATCTTCCTTTGGCCACGCACTCCTGTCTAGCATAAGTAACGCTTAACTCTTGTCTCTCACGCAATACTCCTCTTCATCTGACACTACTCTCCGTTATACTGAATTAATCCTAGACATAACAAATCCATGACCTGCCTCGTCAACGTTTCCCTTCCGACCTGTTTTTCCGAAAGTTCAAAAAACACATGTGCCAAGTTCTAGCAAGTCTTGGCACCCGAAAAGAATCTCCAAATAACTTTCAGATCTTCCGAACCTTTATACATGTCCCGGTATTAGGTTCTAGCTAATTTCTATTCTCAATTTTTAATACAAACATTTATTCACAAAATTAAAGTTTATGAATTTTTGTTCAATCATTTTCAGCATTTTCATGAACTCGTAGAGTTCGATGATACTCGATACACTACAAGCTCTTCAAAATGCAAACACTGTCGGTGAAACACTTATACCAGTTAATATGATATTATAACAATCGATTTCTTTAATAATACTGTGTAAATAATAAAAAAAGATAATCGATTCCAATTATTCATTGTTTCACTGATGCGCTTTCTGAGGAAATGCGTGGAAATTATTTTGTTAAACATTAAGAAGCCCATAAAACCACTCAACATAAGCCTGGAATGTCTGCATAATTGCCGACATTACGTGTACTAGGCTATTCCAGTACAGTAGGTCTGTCGTCATTAGTTTTCGGATATGTATAAGCAGACGCTAAAGATTTCGGTCACGTAGCGCCCCCTCACGACTCTCGTGTTTTACAGGAATTACGGCTCCCACACGCTGCGGAATGTTTTGTTGAAATCTCTGTAATTATATGAAACACTGCGCGCGGGAATTTGTTGCGGGGATATAAAAGCAGTCGGTATATACATTGCTAATGTTTGTACGACTAATTACGTCGCTCAGTTACTAGGATACAGCAATGGTGGGCGTACTTTGCTGATAGGTTGAAAATAAATTCTTTCCGATTAATAAAAATTACGATTAAAACTTTGCTTTCAAATAATTCAATTTTCAATAGACATTCATAAAATATGTCGCATGATATTTATTAACATAACTTTGGGTATGACGTTGTTGGTAAAGTAAACCTAATAAACCTGGCTTGGTTTTAATCAGTTTATCAGTTAAATATATTTACCTTCACCGAGTATGAAGTAATATAATTTCCTCATACACAAACTCCTAACTTACTCCAATGTACAATACAGTATAAAACATAACCTCAAAGTAACAACTGTTGTAATTTACTTTTCCCCTATTCCTAGTCCTAGGAGATGAATATGCCCTTTCCATTACTCTATTTGATTCCATATACCTTTCCTTCTATTTCTCCTTATAAAGTGCTGTAACAGGTAGACACGGTTTTGTAACACAAAAAAATATGTTTATTTCAAATTCGACAAGTACATCTTTTACGCCTCCACCCTTGGCTTTTCCTTCGGAAGATATTAGTGACTATTGTGGCCAAAAGAAATACGTATTTGGGACCAAATATTTTAACTTTTTGCAGGTTTTTAATTTTCATATTATTCTAGTATCGAGATGTGACTCTTTTTATTTGTGTAGGAAGTTCTACTATGCGCTTTAGCACCTGGGCATATGGTGCGTGAGTTGTAAAGATTCCGACTCAAAACATTTCTTATAAATCTACTTTGATTATTCGGCAACTCGTAACTATTGGGACGTTAAAGTCTCCCCGAACACCTTGCCTATCAACATCGTCAGATTAAATTAAATTCCGAATTTAGTATCGTTAAAGTCTCCGCGAAGTCCTTTGCTACCAACATCGTCTGATATAGTCGAGTAAAAATAAATTCCGACATTAGCCTAATTACATACATTATCCTTATCCTCTTTAAAATTTTGCCTGATAAATCGTTGAACCCTAAAGTGGCACCACTGTCGGAACAAAGAGATATTATACATTGGTTAAAATTGATATAATGATGAACTACAAATATTTCTATCTTCTCATTACTTTTGACTTGCCATCTGGACATTACTTTACGTATACATTACATTCGCCAAAACTCCAACCCTTCAACAGGTGCGTGGGGGATCCTAAAAAGCCTGTCAACTCGAAAAACGTTCCATCACTGTCCCCAAGTCATGCCATTTACTTACTCATGAAGATTTATCATTCCAAATCAAAACAAAGTTTGGCCGCGAGTGGTTTGTGTTCCAAGCGAAAGATTTATCACTGGAAAAACAATTTTGTGTGGATTATAGCGGGACGTTCGTTTTTGGGTCGACATATCGGAGCAGTGTTTCGCAGGGCCCAATGGGGATTCGCTTTAACATTGGGGATTATATTTTTATTGTTATGTCAGAAGAATGTTTTTTTTTTTATATTTCAATGCCTTCATATTTATATTACTTTACAAATATATACATTTCGAATTAAAATCGAACGCTCGAAAGTGCAATAGGAAGCAGAAGACTAAAATTAAATGCAAAACAGGATCCAGAAGCAAAACAAATTTTGAATAAAAAGTTTATTTCATCCAATTAGTCCCAAATATTTGACGTTAGTAGTACAATACATTTTGATTTATAATATTTTAATAACGTTTAATCTCATTCTGTTTTTTACAATGCTTTTTATTAGTTTCTTTGTAATTTGATTGTTGACGCAGATAATTTTAACGGTGGAGCACAACAAATGTTACGAATATTTCATACACTTTAGAAATAAAGCAACCAATACAGTACATTGAAGTACTAAGTATACAGGATCATCTCACACGCACATAGGTAAGTATAAACTGTCCTATTTGTAACAAAATACTCTATGTATTTCTTTATTATACGTAATATTAGTTACTTATATTGACATACAACTGATTTAAATCTAGATCCAAAACTCGTTTTGAATAATATGTTACATCAATCCAATTAGTCAGTTAGACAAACGGTGCATAATAGCACAACACATTTTTGTTTATATTATTATATTAATGTTTATTAGCGCTGTGTGTTTTTCTATACCTAGGGTTTCTATTGATTTTGTGGCACTTTTTATAGTTTTATTCTTGACGAAGAAAACTTTAATGGTGGACCACAAACAAATGCTACAAATAATTCGTACACTTTATACATAAAACCAATATTACAATAGGTTGAAATTCTAAGCCTTCGCGATCATCCATAGCTCCTGCATAGTATATAACCGTTACTATTATACCATAAATACACTGAATCTTTTATTATTACATTTCCAACTTTACATACTAACATTAACTCACGTTTATTTTTTAACAAATAAAAATATGAATGATCAATTTAATAAGTGTTTTTGTTAGTGCAATTGCCGACGTTTTCGGGATAGGTAATAGCGTTGAAAGGTTGTAGCGTGGATAAATTGAAAAGTAAAATGGATTTGCTTTAAGGTGATAAAAAAGAACATCTCCCAAACTCGTAATACATTAAACTTTCACAGCTCCTTTAGGCGGGAGGTCGGAGTTACGGGTTAAACGCGAGGCAACTAAAACTGTAATCAATTCGGGCATTCCCGGAGGAATACTTCACGCAGGATAAGGACTCGCGTTATAAGGTTCCTCAAATATTATTAGTATTCCCAGTTAGAATCCTTTCCCACTCAAGTTTATCTATAGCTACACTTTAGAGTAGTCCAATGTAAACAGTGCTATATACCTTTATCGGAGGAAAGGGCGACGTTTTATAGCGATGTATAATCTAACTGTAGCAACATGTATTTCTACAATCGCTGTCACTCAAACGGCCAAAGAGGATAGAGGATAGGAGCCCGCGGGAAGGATTAAGGAGGAGCTTCCTGAAGCTTTGGAAGGACGCAAAGTCGAAGCTTCATGGACCAGAATGTGTTTGTTTCTTTCATTTTCCACGATCACTAATTTATCACTAGATAGAAATACCCGCATGAATTTATTCTTCATCTGAATAGCTACTATATATTGGGGTCTATGTTTGTACATAATGTTGCCACTTTGAGGCGTTATAAGTTCGGATGGTTTCTGATAGTATCGCATGAATATAAAGTCGTTGCAAACAGATTCCACCTCTAATAAAACAAGTTATTATTGCGATCTTCTTAAGTACAAGGCTATTCTATTCATTTATCTTTGATAGTCATTCATATTAGGTAAGGGTCAAACCGCACCCCTGGCTCGCTGAGTTTCACCTTGCGCTGTCCATGTAACACGGTGTCATAATGTCTGCCTATCTGTAGAAGGACCATTGGGCAGTGATGGAGACGTTGCTTGCTCACTTGCTGTCAGGCTGCAACACTACATCTCTCCGGCAACAGGGAGGGGGCTGCAGACGACCAGCTGCGTTGCGCAGTAGGTACCAAGCTTTGGCATTTACTGAGCATTTACCAAGCTGGGAACACATCTACACCAACCCAGAGGCGACTTCCACCCTGAACACTTCAACAAACTCCACAGTTGATAAGTGGCTCCATTGTGGCAACGCAAGGAACCATCGACCAGAAGAACCCCTTAGTGAAACGTAGGGTTATGCGTAGTTAGTAACCTCATATTGTATATAAGTATAGGACATTAGAGAATAAGGGTTGGAAGGTAGTAAGGGATGCAAATGCGCTAGATTTTAATCTTCCATTCCAGTTATATCGAAATAACCCCTACGGTCACTTTTAAAGGGAATCCAATTTCACACATCACTGAAGAAAAGGTTTCTACTTTTATATAAGCAAAGTAAAGCTTTAGACAAAGGCTGGCCCCTCGTGTTTTATTGTAGATAAAATATACTTTAGATACGGGACGGTATTCATGTTGGCGGGAGAAGGGGTGTTGTAACTTCAGACTCCCTTATATCACGGCGCATCCTTTTCGCTTCATTCAACTCAAAACAAACAAATACAATATACTTTGGAGTTATTTTTGTATTCGAAACTATAAAATTTATATGTATATGAACTGAATTAAACATTCAGGTCTCCAGTGTTTTCCATTTTCTTCTTTCCTATAAATGATAAAATCACCCATAAACTATATCTCCTACAGATGATATGATATCATAAGTAATGTAAAAGACTTTAACGCTTATTATAACAAAAAAAGATAGTGTTGGAATTTAGCGATCTTTCACGATTTCATAATTAATATATTTTCAATCTTTTGAAGTGAATTAAAAAATAAGCTATATTTAAGAAAAATATTTGTATTGGAATAGATTTCATGGTAAACTTTAGATGAAATATTGTTTATGGTAGAGGTTTTTTAGTTCCCTACAAAGCTGTAACGAGCGGTTAGGCTTAAGTTATAATATGTCTGCTCACGCATCTTTATACGGCTAAATAAAAACATCATACTGCCTAATCTAAACTAACTCAACCTAGCTTTACCTAGCCTGTCCTTTAGAAGCCAACCCAATCAAACCCAGCCTAACCGAACGTAGTCTGAGCTGAGCTGAAGTAACCTAACCTAGTTTAATTCCAAACGACCTAACCAGACCTAGGAGCTGATAGGTAGATATATTCACTGCCGATTTTTTTAGATATTCGGAGAATATTGAATAATATTAAAAAAACCAAGTTTATATTATATGGTTAAACGAGTACAAGTATATCTACAGCACGTAGATGTGTACTTTGATGACTTCAAATCTGAACATTACGAAACTGTTGGTAATACAACTGACAAGAAACAAAAGACAGAAGCTAAAGTCGAACAAGGCAGGAGTGTGTTGATGAAAATTAAGCAATATGCCATTATTCCTTACATTAAAGTGGAGCCTTGCCTAAGATGTTAGAAGGAAGTGCTGCTATACATAATGGAAGGAATAAAGGCGACACTGCTAAGGAATGGATTGGAGTACTTCGAGCCATGGTGTTATATTGGGGACGTGTTGCATGGACAGATGACTCATGTGGAGCTGTTGGATGTGATCAATCAGTCCAAGAGAAATGAAGGACATGAGAAGAATCGGACGCAGGAGGAAGGGAGAGTTTGGTCTAGAAGGACATCTCTGGGTCAGTTTACGTTAACGTCTGATAGTTTTGTAATAAATACATTACGAGTACATATTTTCGCAATTACATTTGAATAACTACTCGGTGTCGCTAGTCGTAACCAAGACAACGCTCACTCACAGTATCTGACTCCACTCAGTCAGGTCGCACATACACACTGTTGCGGCTAAAGCGATATAACATGGTTTGTAGCTTGTTCCTTAGTGCAATGTCAGCAGACGGCTTCGTGCAATAAGAATCCTTATTACCCTTTAAACTAAAGCTTCGGGAGAAAACAGTGGTTTACAGCTTTAGTGCAAACATTTGCAACATTCACCTTGCATGTAAAATTTGGGGTGATCTGCGTCCATTCCCTCCCCCGGGAGCTTGCGTTTCCTGTTCTAACAATTTACATCATCCAGAGACAAAATGGTTTCCATTGTTGTTCCTGTATCCAAGCATACACCTGACTTCCTCACGCTCTTCTCTGTACTTTCCTTAAAATTCATGCTCTTCACTATTACCACTGTATTAAAATTGCCTACACAGCGCCGTTTGTTGTTTAAGCCTGTAGTGGACTGTCACGTTTACCAATATTTACGTACAAATACCGTTGTCCTTGTAGTGAAACCTATATATATAAATAAAATTTATATAAGACAATAGTCTTAAATATTTTAATTTGTATATAAAATCAAGCTCGTTAAAATCTTTACATCTCGTATTATTGCTCCTACATACCTTCTCCTGGAACAAATCTCCATAGCTTTAATTATATCGCTGTGTTTCCTTGTAAAAGGCCACGCTTCAACTCCATACCGTTATATTCGCAAAGACAACATTCTGTTGATAACCTTAAATGTCACAGGTTACGTAAATATCCGATTGAGGCATTTGGGGAGGGGGTAATTGCATGTATTTTACAGCTTCCGGAATTGCCAAATATTGGACGATATTAGGCTTATGAACGCCACAAAAGATTTCTAAACTAAAACCCGTGTCATTACATTGCTGACTATAAAATACCATTTCTGATTTATTACATCACTTAGTTATAAATCTGTTAACGGCGAATAAGCTCTGTATTGAGACACGATGTAGAGTAGACGTGGTATGGCCTATGGCTTGCACTGGAACAATAATTCACATAAGCAAGCAGAAGACAACGCTGGGCGATTTTTATTGACTTGTTTACAATTTCAAATGCAATTGCTTTAGTGGGTCACGTGACCCGACTGCTACCTTATATTTATTGTAACGCCGGTTTCGGATCCAATTGTATTCACGTATTGCCAAGCACAGATTAAAGTGTCATTAAAAGATCAATTCCGACAGATCTTCCATCGCTATTCTACGGTCAATAGCATACCATTTGTTTCAAGTAGAATTAAAATTAGAAGAGTATTTTACCGATCAGAATAAAAAAAACTTATTGGGAAATAGGCACTGTTTAGTACTAAAACCTCCTGCTTGAGATGAGTATATGGAGGAAGATGGGCGCTTCAAACACCACTTAGTACCTCTAATGTGTAGGAAAAGTAAAAAACCTTTGGACAACTGCAGACGAGCTACAAACATTCAGTTGCCTCTACAATGGAGTTGGCATAACGGAATTTTGGCTGAGAATGCTCCAAATCTGTTACAGACACAAACATAAAATAACTACCAAATCAACCAGTATGTGTGTGTGTGTGTGTGTGTGTGTGTGTGTGTGTGTGTGTGTGTGTGTGTGTGTGTGTGTTGTGCGTGTGTGTGTTGTGTGTGTGTGTGTGTGTGTGTGTGTGTGTGTGTGTGTGTGTGTGTGTGTGTGTGTGTGTGTGTGTGTGTGTGTGTGTGTGTGTGTGTGTGTGTGTGTGTGTGTGTGTGTGTGTGTGTGTGTGTGTGTGTGTGTGTGTGTGTGTGTGTGTGTGTGTGTGTGTGTGTGTGTGTGTGTGTGTGTGTGTGTGTGTGTGTTGCAACGGACCTTCACCCCGCTCGCTCACCGCCAAACAAACTCGACCTGCCTTAAACCTGTCGACATTTGCCTAACTCGTAACTCCAAGAGCATGTAACTAAATCCCATTTAAAAATACACCCTGGGGATCTTGTCTATTAAAATTATTAAAAGTCATGGTAAGGTCAGTGATCTGTCATATGGTGTTAATATGGGTTAGCTGAAAACACATAGAAAAATATCACAAAATAAAAATACCTTACCATGCTTTGTAGACCTCTTTCCTCCATGCTCCTGCTCTCGTGAGATCCGTGCAAGATAAAATCTTACCATATCCTCCTTAAGGAGATCCTGTGTATTATATGGTAAAATCTGCCAGTGAGTATCAACTCCTGGACTTTAAAATAAAACCAACTAGTGTTGTGGCTAGCTCAAAATTGATTCTGTTATTTAATTTATTTCTTTGGGGGGAGGGTTACTCGATTATATTTAGGTGCACTGTGATCCTTTATTATTTATACTTTAGTAAAATAAATGACTCTAATAGGCTTGCTGATACTACTTTAAAAGCTTTCATTGATTTAATTTGATAATTTACTAGCTGGGAAAACATTAATTTTATTATTCAGCACACAGGATTGATTTAATAAATTTTACTCTATCAATTGTTTGATATATGAATTTAATAAAAATTGAAATGGATAAATTGAACAAAATGAGTATATTCCTTTAACATAATAATTTCTTGAATTCTTATATATACCATAACATAAATTAAATTCCCCTTAATACATAAAATACATTTACATTGATCGCAGGGAGGTTGAATGAGCCTATATCAATTCTATACACAAATTTAATTTAGGGGCTGATTTTGTGCCAGCAGTTATATGACATTTTATCAATTTATATATGAACGTATTTGAAAATAAAATTGTTACTAAAACTATTTATCAAAAGACATAAATATATTTACCAGTTTTTGAACATATACATTTACCTTAAGATTCTAATAAACTGATTCCTGATTTAATTAATCTTTTATGAAATACAAACAATTTATAAATGATTTTATGTTACTAATTTCTGGGTCCGAAATTATTCAGATCTTATACAAGTTAACCTTCATAATATTTCATTTCAGTTTATTGGCGTACTGGTTGTAACAATTTTACTGCATTGTCATATATATTACTGATTCAATTAATTTATAAATATATGACAATTTCTACTCATCTTTGTGCTTGTGCTTTACTAGATTTATCTTTTCAAACATTAAAACAGTTATCACTTCCAAATTTATCTATCATTTAACATTTTCACATAAATTTTAATAAATTGAATACTTTAATAAATTTCATATTTTAATTTAATTGTCAAGGAAATAAAGCCATTATTTATCATTTTTAACATTTGAACATACTTTTAAAACTTTAGAAATTTTCAAAAATAAATCTTATTTAAATATTTAAAATTGTATAGAAATCATGACTTGCCCAACTCGCACTTTCCTAGATCCATCCTTTAGGTTCTAGGTGATGATTTCCTTGCTTCCAGACTGGTGGTTCTTCTCGTCTGAAAACATGTTCGTCCAGGCTGCGGGAACAGGCGAATTCGGCGAAGCCATCTTCTTGACAATCGAAATTTAACCGGGATTCTGCATATTCGATGGCTAGCTTTCACTAGACATTAGCTTAAGACATACTACAACAATTTTCCGCACTACGCGGCCTCGATTGAAAAACTTAGAGTTCCATTATGATGTTTTTTAAGTTTAATAAAAACTGCGACCTTTCCGGTCTGTGGCCTACATGCGAGAGTGGGCTTAACCCCAACGAAAGCAATCGTTGCCTTCCCCCACTACTTGATTTTCCTGCACAGTTTTGATTTTCAGCGTATTTCTTGTCTTTAACTGAATATTTTAAAATCTGTAGCAACTTGATTTTTGTCGTAGCACACAAAGCACTCGCGATGTCATGATTTGTGTACATTACAATTCATTTTAAACTTATCCCACTAACAACTGACCTTAATGGCTTAGGAAATTTAATTAAAATTATTTTATAAAAAATTGATATTTTTTCAATTTTTTGTTTAATTGTTACGGGACCAATTTTTCCCGTTACAGTGTGTAGTCACGCCATTTCCAAGCGCACTGACATCACGTGTAGCTGCATGCAAGTAAGCTCTATAAGGAAGGAGGTATGTACGGCAACGTTGTAACACTAATATTATAATTCCATTAACACACTATTTACAAGTTGTTAGAGGTGGGTTTGTAAATTCAAACAATTTATCGTGTTTGTCTTTGTTCATTGAATATTTTATATTTATAAAAACCTTGACTTTTCTGTGGGTTCTGTGACTTGAGTTCTGTGGGTTATTTCATTGTATAGACTAAAGAACCCTAAACCAATCGCAAGGTCAGAGAGAGCAAACATAGCCCAAAGCGAAGTGACCGAGACGCAGAGCGCTGCCTCGTTACACTGATTGCTTCATTAGAAGCCGGAGACGGAGGTAATTCGGTGTAACAGTAGGACGAATGAGAAATCTGTCCGGCTCAATCACACTGCTGTTGGTAGATAAATGTCCAAACATTTACAAACCCATCCGAGCAGTGGATATATTGCCTTCAAAGACACTCTCAGTAACTTGGAATAATGTTTTGTCGAGCCTATAAAAAAGTACTTTTTAAGAAGATGAATTTAGACATAACGATTTCGATTATTCAAGCGCATTTACGTCTTAATTTTCTCTGACGAATATCGCTTACCGCAATGTAAAACCGTTTGTATTTACTTAGATTATAAATTTTATAATATAGTTGTTTAAGTAGATTTAAGAATAAAATAATTGTGTAGTACATCTATAAAAATGTTTTGGATGATTCAGGGGTGCTAAGGTAAAAAGGCTGGCATAAAGACTTACATCCGCCGAGGGCGCGCGTGCTTATAATGTGCGTTTGTAAATAAGAAACTTTCCTTGCTTTTACCTTGACAGTTTGGGATGTGGCAGATATCCCCAAAGAGGTTTAGTCGTTGGTTTTAGAAATAAAAAAAGAATTTCATAATCATTTGATTTGCTAGCAACGACCGCGTCCATTGGGTTACGTTAGGTAACACTTACAGTGTCTCCGAGTTGAAGCCTAAGATTTACCGAGTGTATGGTGGTAAACGTTCGGAATGGAGGATGACTACAGAAGACTGTTACTATGAGTGTACCTTTTTTATATTAACGCCAAACCTCGATCTCAGTAAATAAAAGATAGCAAATAGTTCCAACGGTTGCCACGAGAGACCGGCACGTTTCAGCAGACCTATATTAAACAGCTGTTTGCGCTAAACCCTTTCTAAATGAATCTAAGCAAGTAAGGAAAAGTGGCATTCTAATAGTGAGAGTCGAAGAGAACAGGTCCTTGGCGTCTTTCTGGTGACTGAGGGAACACATTCCGCGGCATGCCATCTTCTTGAGGGAACCAGTAGCAGACATAGGTAAAAGCTAGAAATAAGGACGACTCCAACAGTTAAACTATTTAAATATCCTTCATTACAAATAGTTACATTAAAACGTATTTACGCGCACCGTCCAACCCCGTGGAGGAATTTATGTCATGATCCATTTAAAAGGGGGACATTCTAAATTCTATTTCTTCAATACTAATAATCTATTTTTTTTTTTTTTAATCGTCCGACGGCGATGTCCCTTATGAAGAGTTCGTATATCTTAGGTTTTTCTGGTTCTTAGATTTACTGGCTTTTACAGTAGCGTCGTGTCATGTGATACTACGTGTTAGGTCATCCCCGTTGGCTTAGGATTTACTTGAAACGATCCTTATAGGATTGTGGTGGCACCATGATTGGGACGATTAGTGGGCACCTTGTGCATGATAGATAGGTCCATCCACCAATAAGTGCTGCTACATATATAAGCAATCCTATCTAATCCTCTTAACACGTCGTCCTCGGGAGTTGCAAAACCTAGATTCAGGTGGAGCCGGTAACTATGACCAAGAGCTGAAGTGGCAGAGAGCCAGAATCTGCGGTTACGTCTTCGCTACAGAAAGCCCCACCCATCAGAGTTTGGCAGGCTCTGATTCTTCCAGAACTCCAAACGCGCAACAATTCTGCCCAGACAGAGCCTCTATCAGAATCCATAAGACCTATCTATTAGGATCTGTGTCTTTATATCTGTTTGTGGAAGAAAGTGTTTTCAGTAGTGTATATGTTAGACTGGGTTACCGCGAGGGACGCCAAGCCCCTCTTAATAGCTACAGCTAATCCGCATTCCCTTGGGGAGTGTATTGGCATTCTAAGAGGGCGGGTGCATTCACAATATCACTGCCACCACGCTAATGAGGCGAACAAGCCAAGCGCCACTGGAACAGAGACTCTAAACCTTACAACAGCTGTTTAATTGTAGTTCTGTTGTGTTTAGGTTTCCCGAATAAAAGATTTGCAAATGTGTTTGACTCGAAAGGATCTCGACAAGACCTTCCCAGACTCTAACCTCTCCCTCAGCAAGACGAAAGTATGAAAAACGTACTCAAAATATATATTGCAAACTACCGTAGTATTACAAGTAGGCACTTTCTCTAGATAGTTTACCTTTTGGCAAGTATGTTTTACCGTGTATAGTATACAAATAATACACACCTCTTACGTACATAAATAGCCTTACAAGTTGGCACTTTCCCAATGACGTTCTAGATAGTTTACCTTTTGGTAAAGTACAGTGTATTGTATACAAATAATACACACCTCTTACGTACATAAATAGCCTTACAAGTTTGCACTTTCCCAATGACGTTCTAGATAGTTTACCTTTTGGTAAAGTACAGTGTATTGTATACAAATAATACACACCTCTTACGTACATAAATAGCCTTACAAGTTGGCACTTTCCCAATGACGTTCTAGATAGTTTACCTTTTGGTAAAGTACAGTGTATTGTATACAAATAATACACACCTCTTACGTACATAAATAGCCTTACAAGTTGGCACTTTCCCAATGACGTTCTAGATAGTTTACCTTTTGGTAAAGTACAGTGTATTGTATACAAATAATACACACCTCTTACGTACATAAATAGCCTTACAAGTTGGCACTTTCCCAATGACGTTCTAGATAGTTTACCTTTTGGTAAAGTACAGTGTATTGTATACAAATAAAACACACATCTTACGTAGATAAATAGCCTTACAAGTTGGCACTTTCCCAATGACGTTCTAGATAGTTTACCTTTTGGTAAGTAGGTTTTACCGTGTATTGTATACAAATAATACACACCTCTTACGTACATAAATAGCCTTACAAGTTGGCACTTTCCCAATGACGTTCTAGATAGTTTACCTTTTGGTAAGTACCGTGTATTGTATACAAATAATACACACCTCTTACATACATAAATAGCCTTACAAGTTGGCACTTTCCCAATGACGTTCTAGATAGTTTACCTTTTGGTAAAGTACAGTGTATTGTATACAAATAATACACACCTCTTACGTACATAAATAGCCTTACAAGTTGGCACTTTCCCAATGACGTTCTAGATAGTTTACCTTTTGGTAAAGTACAGTGTATTGTATACAAATAATACACACCTCTTACGTACATAAATAGCCTTACAAGTTGGCACTTTTCCAATGACGTTCTAGATAGTTTACCTTTTGGTAAAGTACAGTGTATTGTATACAAATAATACACACCTCTTACGTACATAAATAGCCTTACAAGTTGGCACTTTCCCAATGACGTTCTAGATAGTTTACCTTTTGGTAAAGTACAGTGTATTGTATACAAATAATACACACCTCTTACGTACATAAATAGCCTTACAAGTTGGCACTTTCCCAATGACGTTCTAGATAGTTTACCTTTTGGTAAAGTACAGTGTATTGTATACAAATAATACACACCTCTTACGTACATAAATAGCCTTACAAGTTGGCACTTTCCCAATGACGTTCTAGATAGTTTACCTTTTGGTAAAGTACAGTGTATTGTATACAAATAAAACACACATCTTACGTAGATAAATAGCCTTACAAGTTGGCACTTTCCCAATGACGTTCTAGATAGTTTACCTTTTGGTAAGTAGGTTTTACCGTGTATTGTATACAAATAATACACACCTCTTACGTACATAAATAGCCTTACAAGTTGGCACTTTCCCAATGACGTTCTAGATAGTTTACCTTTTGGTAAAGTACAGTGTATTGTATACAAATAATACACACCTCTTACGTACATAAATAGCCTTACAAGTTGGCACTTTCCCAATGACGTTCTAGATAGTTTACCTTTTGGTAAAGTACAGTGTATTGTATACAAATAAAACACACATCTTACGTAGATAAATAGCCTTACAAGTTGGCACTTTCCCAATGACGTTCTAGATAGTTTACCTTTTGGTAAAGTACAGTGTATTGTATACAAATAATACACACCTCTTACGTACATAAATAGCCTTACAAGTTGGCACTTTCCCAATGACGTTCTAGATAGTTTACCTTTTGGTAAAGTACAGTGTATTGTATACAAATAAAACACACATCTTACGTAGATAAATAGCCTTACAAGTTGGCACTTTCCCAATGACGTTCTAGATAGTTTACCTTTTGGTAAAGTACAGTGTATTGTATACAAATAATACACACCTCTTACGTACATAAATAGCCTTACAAGTTGGCACTTTCCCAATGACGTTCTAGATAGTTTACCTTTTGGTAAAGTACAGTGTATTGTATACAAATAATACACACCTCTTACGTACATAAATAGCCTTACAAGTTGGCACTTTCCCAATGACGTTCTAGATAGTTTACCTTTTGGTAAAGTACAGTGTATTGTATACAAATAATACACACCTCTTACGTACATAAATAGCCTTACAAGTTGGCACTTTCCCAATGACGTTCTAGATAGTTTACCTTTTGGTAAAGTACAGTGTATTGTATACAAATAATACACACCTCTTACGTAGATAAATAGCCTTACAAGTTGGCACTTTCCCAATGACGTTCTAGATAGTTTACCTTTTGGTAAAGTACAGTGTATTGTATACAAATAATACACACCTCTTACGTACATAAATAGCCTTACAAGTTGGCACTTTCCCAATGACGTTCTAGATAGTTTACCTTTTGGTAAAGTACAGTGTATTGTATACAAATAATACACACCTCTTACGTACATAAATAGCCTTACAAGTTGGCACTTTCCCAATGACGTTCTAGATAGTTTACCTTTTGGTAAAGTACAGTGTATTGTATACAAATAAAACACACATCTTACGTAGATAAATAGCCTTACAAGTTGGCACTTTCCCAATGACGTTCTAGATAGTTTACCTTTTGGTAAGTAGGTTTTACCGTGTATTGTATACAAATAATACACACCTCTTACGTACATAAATAGCCTTACAAGTTGGCACTTTCCCAATGACGTTCTAGATAGTTTACCTTTTGGTAAGTAGGTTTTACCGTGTATTGTATACAAATAATACACACATCTTACGTAGATAAATAGCCTTACAAGTTGGCACTTTCCCAATGACGTTCTAGATAGTTTACCTTTTGGTAAAGTACAGTGTATTGTATACAAATAATACACACCTCTTACGTACATAAATAGCCTTACAAGTTGGCACTTTTCCAATGACGTTCTAGATAGTTTACCTTTTGGTAAGTACCGTGTATTGTATACAAATAATACACACCTCTTACGTACATAAATAGCGTGCCAAGTTTGCATAAGAAAGTAATTCTTTACGTGGAACAGTTTAAGCTTTAACAGATAAGCGAGAGGGAGCCGTTTTATAGGTTAAAGTTAAATATGATATGATAAATAAATTCGTTAGTATTTTAATCAGCTGTTTGCGTGGAACAGTCAGAGAGCTGATGTCACAGTGGCACGCCACAGTCGAATGGGAATACAAATCTGTACACCACCAACACTGTGTTGTGTATCATGGCCCTCTGCCAACCTGTGCCACTTGCAACGAGGGAAAGTGGTGAATGGGGATCTCGATATTGCCAAGGCATTACATTGAAGAAAAGCTTCAAGCCGTTATTTCTAAAAATATTCTTGTTAATGGAATGTATATTAATTATTAAAAAATACTTCGAAGTTGGAAACCGTAGTACATATATAGGTTTTATAGGGTTTACCCTTTTCTTATAGATCAATTATTTACCTTTATAGAAGTATTTCGGCAGACCACTATCACACACACACACACACACACACACAAACTCAAACACACATATATATATATATATGTGTGTTTGTGTGTATGTGTGTGTATGTGTGTTTGTGTGTGTGTGTGTGTGTGTGTGTGTGTGTGTGTGTGTGTGTGTGTGTGTGTGTGTGTGTGTGTGTGTATGTGTGTGTGTGTGTGTGTGTGTGTTGTAACGGGTTGAAATGTCCCGTTACAATTCAATAAACAATTGAAATAATCTCAATTTATAAAATATAATTTAAATACATTTTTCAAGCCATGAATATTGATCATTAAGTCTATAATTCTAAAATAGATTGTAATTGTACACAAATCATGACTTCGGGAGTGTTTTGTGTGCTACGTAAAAATCAGGTTTCTACAATATTTTAAATAAACAGTTAAGACAAGAAAAAACGGCAAATCCAAGTCAGACAAGCAAATCGAGGGTGGGGGAATAGAGACGATAACTGTCGCTGAGCGTTTAGGCGCTCTCTCGTAATTAGGCCACTGACCAGAAAGGTCATAGTTTCTGTTAAATTAGCAAAAATACCAAAATAGATTTCTAGAGCATAAACTCGAAGCCGCGGAGTGCGGGAATAATGTAGTATGTCTTAATTTATGTCTAGTGAAAACTAGACATCGAAATATGAAAAATCACGGTTAAAATTTTCATTTGTCAAGAAACTGGCTTTGCCGAATTTGTCCGTTCCTGCTTCCTGGATGAAGCAAATTCCAGACGAGAAGAACTACCAGTCTGGAAGCATAAAGTCGTCTCCTTGGACCTTGGGACGTATCATGGAAAGTGCGAGATTTGGGCAAGTCATGATTTCTATACAAATTTAGTAATTAAATAAAATTTAAAAGCAGGGAGCGAGGGAAGTTAGGAGATAACAAAATTAAAATCGAATGCGGTAAAATGAGCGATTTAAATCCATTAAAAAATGGTAAAAATAAAACAAACCGGGGTATAAGCCCAAAAAATTTAAATAAACAAAAAATAATAAAGGAAAGTAAAGGGGAGAAAGGGATCAAAGAATCCGAAAATTACGGCCACGAGCCACAAACAAAATATGAAATATGGCCAAGAGCCATAAACAAAAGAATTAACTAACTTTCAGGATAGACCTGAAGTTACAAAAAACAAAATAGCTAATTTTAATAAATTATTCAACAGCTCATGTTATATGCATATCGATAATCTGAAATCTCTAACTAACGAAACTAGTAAAATAATGGCAACTGATCGCAATAAAATTATTAAGAAATTACAGAAACAAGAATTAGGTATAAAGAGACGAATAAATTACAAAGGACGAGCAGAGTGGAAAAGATACCGTAAAAAAAATTAACAAAAATATTACCAATAAACAATGCCTTAAAATGAATAATAATAGAAGTACAGCAAGTTTCAAAAAATATAATCACACATAAATCTAGGGGAATCTATGACGTAAAGGACACAAAAAAATTAACCAATAATTATAAAATATTTGGAAAAATAATTATTCTACAAAAATTAAAATTACGATTTGGAAATGTTAAAAAATTAAATTGAAATCAAATCTTGAGTTATAGGAATAATCTGGACAAAATGGTTAGTTTCAAATATGTTTAGAATGAGGATTTACTTAGGCTACGATAAAGTTAGTTACGAGCATATTTAATCACAAGGAAAATAAACTGTATGATATGCAATCAGACAAGCGGGCGGAAATCGAACGTCGACAGAAGTAGAATCAAACCAAATCAGACTCGAAGGTTCCTGCTAAACATTGTCTAGGTCATATCAAGGGCTATGGGAAATGTAATGCAACCACGACTAAACCGCTATGATCAAGAATGGGGGGTTGCAAATTCCAAGTAACGAGACAGAGCCGATGACGTCGAATACAGGAGTTGCTGATTTGAACTTTGGTTAAAAGATATCGCTGTCTGTCAAAATCAGCTGTGGAGATAGCGGCGCGATAACAGCGAAATTCAAATAGTTAAATGTCAGAAAGCAAAACAACATTAAAACTTCACTTGTAACATAAATTATTAATTGTTAATTATAAGTAGTTTATAAACATTAATGAAAGTAAATGATATAATAAATACACAAAATCAAAAGGCATGTAAATCAAGTAAATAAAGCATTATTTATTGAGTGGTTTATTGGTAATAAAAATAATAAAATTAATTGGGAGAAATAAAGTAACATATAGAAAAATTGACTTGCATCGTGAGTGCAGAGAAATAAGTTAAGTGAGTGGTAAATTGAAAATACTAAAATGAAGTGTTGTTTGAGTTTCAGGTGTAAGGACTCCAAAGGACACAGAAAAATCTTGTAATAAGCTAAGGATTTTTGTAAGTAGTATTAAATTTAATTTGGGATCAAGATCCCAAATACATTCAATAGCAAGGAGGATGTAACGGGTTGAAATGTCCCGTTACAATTCAATAAAGTCATCTCCTTGGACCTTGGGACGTATCATGGAAAGTGCGAGATTTGGGCAAGTCATGATTTCTATACATATTTAGTAATTAAATAAAATTTGATCTTGGAATACGTTCCAAAGATTCAAAGATTCAAATAAATGTTTTAAATGTGTAAAATTATAAATAATGGCTTTATTTCCTTGAAAATTAAATTAAAAAATTGAAAATTACAAAAGTATTTAGTTATAAAAATGGTTATGTAAAAATTTGCAAATGTTTGCAAATAGAGAAATAGTAAAGTATATGGAAAAGATAAAAAGAATATTAGGCATATTTATAACATAAATTCATTCATACTATCTAAGGAAATGCAATAACGTTTGTTACAACCAGTAGTTAAATAAACTGGGAAAAAATATTTATCAATATTTAACTCGTAGAAAAATATAAATACTTTCTCAAACAGAAATTATTAAACAAAGTCAATCACAAATTATTTAGTATTTTCTGAATGAGTGATAAAATTTGAAATCTAGTTTTAATTAAAATATTTCAATTTATATATAGAAATTCAGAAGCTTGTAAATCAATGATTTCTGTGGTAGTAGAATTAGTAACAAATTTGGTTTCAATAATACAATATGTAAATTTATTGAATGGCATTTAACTGCTGCCACAAAATAAGATCATAAATTAAATTTGAAATTTATAATAATTGAAATAAACTTAGCCAACCTCCCTGCAATAAATATCAAAGTAATTTTAGTTTATTTGAGGAAAATTTCATTTATGTTTTGTTAGCTAAGGACTTTAAAATAGTACCATTTAAAAGTATATATTCAATTTATTTCAGTTACAAATTTCTTTATTATTAAATTCAGTTTCCAACAAATTCAAAGGAGTAAATTTTATTGAATTAATCCTGTGTACAAAAATAATAAATTTAATTATTTCCCAACTAGTAAATCATAATAGTAAATTAATAAAATCAATGCAATTAATAAAATCCAACATATTAGAGTCAGTCATATTTATTTAATAATAAATAGCTAGAAACCAATGTGCAACCTAAAGATAATCGAGCAACCCATCCAGAGAAATTAATTAAATTAAATTAAATTATAAATTATGAGCTAGCTTAAGGACTAGTTGGTTTAGCTTTAAAGCCCAGGAGTTGATACTCACTGACAGGTTTTACCATATAAAACACAGGACCTCTTTTAGGAGGATATGGTAAGACTCTATCTTGCACGGACCTCACTAAAGCAGGAGCATGGTGGAGAGATGTCTTCAAAGCATGGTAAGGCAAATTTATGATGTGATAAATTTTATGTGTTTTCAGCTGACATGAAATTAGACCATATGACAGATCACTGACCTTACCATGACTTTAAATACACTTTATAGACAACGTTCCCAGGGTATACTTATTAGATGGGATTTTAAATACTTGCTCATGTAACTAGGTGGTAGGCAACTTTCACAGGTTGAAGGTTGACGGGGTGAAGCACCGTTGCAGTGTGTAAGTATAAATATATATATATATATATATATATATATATATATATATATATATATATATATTTCTAAAAATATTCTTGTTAATGGAATGTATATTGATTATTAAAAAACACTTCGAAGTTGGAAACCGTAGTACAAATGTAGGTTTTACAGGGTTTACCCGTTCCTTATAGATCAATTATTTACCTTTATAGAAGTATTTCGTCAGACCACTATCACACACACACACACACACACACACACACACACACACACACACACACACACACACACACACACACACACACACACACACACACACACACACAAACTCAAACACACACACACACACACACACACACACATATATATATATATATATATATATATATATATATGTGTGTGTGTGTGTGTGTGTATAAATATATATATATATACACACACACACACACACACACACACACACACACATATATATATATATATATATGTGTGTGTGTGTGTGTGTGTGTATAAATATATATATATATATATATATATATATATATATATACATACATATATACACGACACACACATCAAAGACACAAGACCAGATCGAAAATCATATAATGTGAGGGAGAGAGAGAAAGAGAGAGAGGTGCTCCTGCATGCATTACTCTCGTTTCCCAGTGTCTGTGTGGGTGGGGGGGGGTAAGTTGTGTTCAAATTGTTTCGTACCCAGACCTTCTTGAAATATAAAAAAAAAAATGATAATCGCGGACAGATTTTCCCAAATAACGGGAATAATATTTGAGCAGTGTTCCTAGGCAATATTTAACAATACATTCTGCGAGCGGCCACTCTTTGCTAAGACGTTGTCTATCGGTCCCTTGCCGAGACAACTTGTGTTATGAATAATTTATTCCATAAATATATCGCTGTGGAAACACAACTAACCTGACTCATCGGCTCTGTAATTTGAATATCTCAACAATAATTTGCATATAAATATCGTGGTGTGTGGAACAGAACCAGTAACCTTGCTAGACACTCAGTCTAAAACACACATTTATCTGAGTTTGTACTTGTCGTTGCCCCAGCCCCTTGAAAACACCTTCAAACTACCAAAACCTACAAATTTAATATATATTTGCAATTGTTGTGTGAAGTACTGTACCTTATTTAGGAAGAAAATCAAGTGTTTTCTAATAGTTGATTATTTCACAGCCATGTTAGCGCCAAAATCCCAGTCTTTCCTTTTTTAACGAACGGACCGGATCACATGTGTGCCTACGTCATCGCTTTCTAGTTCAATGAACTGTTACGTTCGGCGCGACTGTTTGATACATGGGTCCGAGAAAATCAACAGACAGTTCTAACACTACATGAATAAATAGCAAAATTTATTATCAAAGAAAGTATGCCAGTGTGGCTCATTGTACTATTCTCTCTACGCGTGCGTGCGTGCGAGAGTTTTACGCCCTGAGGAGAGTGCATTAAGCCCGGGAGTTAAGTGTTTGCCGCTTGTTTTGTTTTGACAATATTTGTTTCAAATTCTGTGTGCTTTTTACAGATCCAAGTTCAACTCGAGCTGTACATGCGTACCTGCGATCACTCCTAGGACAATAAAGTGGCTGGTAACCCCGTACTGGGCACCATAACGTTCCTAGGATACCGTATGTTACCCCGCTCCTTCTTATGGTATAACAAGGGAGTCGTTATATAGAACATGAAGTTTGAATATCACAAAATAATTAAAACCCATAAGTAAACGTATAGTATGCCATTAAAATAATATAATCCATAGGCATATAATCATTTATAAAAGGTTTCTAAAACGCACATTTCCATTAAAACGAATGCAAGTAACTTTTATATTTTTCTTAACTCCCTGACCTTAGTGATATAATCATACGTTTATAAAGAATTATTCGATTCTTTGCTCCATTCAAGCCTACACAAAAGCCAATCCAATGATAAAATGTAAAATAAAAATTATTCATTGCATTTTAATAGAATATATTTTTATAATTATTTTTTACTGATTTAATACATATTTGAAAAAGGAAACAATTTTAATTTTAATATTTGTCAAATGTTTTAGCGATGTTAGAACGAAATTCACAGGAGATAAATGGGAATGCCAATCCCGTTCCCGCTTTGATCCCGCGGGAGAGCAACAGTTTAAACTGTTAACTCCTTTCGCAGCTCTATAAATACAATTCAACGTTATATATAAAACGATTCAGAGATTTTAACGTTACACAAAAATAATAAATACGAAGGGGCAAATCTATATCACTTCTAAGGGCATATAAATAAAACTAAATATAATTTATGCATCAGTTTTGCGTGCCTTTTAGGTTGAGAAAGTTAGACCATATTTAAATTCAATGACCCTAGGACTAATTACAGATTTAACCTGTGTAAACTTTCCTCATAAATTTTAGTGGTTACTTTTAGCGCCCCCAAATGGTGAACATACCGAAACACAAATTGTAGATGCTCGCCAAACAGGGACTATTTGAAGTTAAACTGCCGTCCCTTGATCACAGCCGGAATATATGAATTTTACTTCAACCTAACGTCGCTTAAATATATGAATAGATTCTTATTTATAGAGTGCACTATAAAGTCTCCAAATCTGCAAATAATCTCGTTAACACAGCTTACTTCCCCAATAATAGAAATTGGGCAGAACTCTCTTTCTAGCCCCCTCTCCAGGCTCCCCGGCTTTGTGTCACGCGCCTTCAAATAATCGCAATACGAGAGCTTACTCCCGCAATACTATAATGTGGGCAGAATTCTCTTTTTAACCCCTTCTGCAGGTTTCCCGGCATTGTGTCACGCACCTTAAAATAATCTCGTTACGAGAGCTTACTTCCCCAAAAATATAAATTGGTCAGAGCTCCCATTCTATCCCTTTCTCCAGATCCCCAGCTTTGTGTCGCGCACCTTAAAATAATCTCTTTACGAGGTTTCACGGCTTGTGGCTTGCAGCATAACCTCTAAAGTTCTACTACTTCTCTCATCTCTCGAACGATATTCCTCGAGGCTGTTGAAATGTGCTTCTATAGTCGCATGCTACATATATCTAAAACCGACTATGACGCCAACTAAGTGGAAATTCGTCGGTTGGGTAGGAAGAGAGAGAGAGAGAGGAATAAGAAATTAGACGCTACAGCTGTAATGTCCCAATGACACTAGATATATCCTGCTTCAGGAAGTAATGGAATGGGAGTTTTTTGAGGATCAAGTATGAGATTCGCCATTGTTTCCTTACATTGTGTCCATTACACCCAAATATTGCAACCGCACAAGGAACATGAAGAGAACTATCGGAATTTGTGCCCAGCTTACTACTGGAGAGCCGATCTGTTTACAATAATATATCTCTTATAGGTCTCACAATAACTCTAGACTTTATGAACTTGCCATTCTTACTAAAAACTAGAATTTAGAGATTAAAAAAAATAGCATGAACTTGTTCTTCAACAATCACGTGTTTGGACGGTTTTATAAGATTCTAAACTCTCGGCCCAAACACTTGTTCGCCCTACCGTAATATTCCCCTTTGTATAGCGCAGCGCCCTGTACAAATACTACAAAAGGAAAGTTTCCCACCAGACTTCACGTTAATCACTTTCCGTTAAACACTGTTCCGTCCACCGTTCGAGCAATTATCCCTGCTTCCTTCCATTTACTGAATTTACCGCCCTAATCAGAGTGCGGCCTTTGTACCTTTGCTGGTTTGTAAATATAACTAGGCTGTATACCTTCCATACAATATAACGTTTTATTAAAATTTACCCAAAACTGAAGGCGAGAAATAAAGTTAAACAGAAAATTAAATTTACGTTTCTTGTATATTCAAATATGGGACTGTAATTTCTAGTTTTAGGCCTGTAACTCTTAGTATGGGGCTATAACTCCATGTTTTGGGCCTGAAACTTCAAGTATAGAGTTTTAACTCCGTCTTTTTTCCTCAAACTTCACCTATGAGGCTGTAACTTCTCGTATGGAACTGTAACTACTGGTTTTTTTCTTGTATGGAGCTGTAACTCCAATTTGTTGGCCTGTAGCTTCACGTATGGAGCTGTAACTCCAATTTGTTTGCCTGTAGCTTCACGTGTGGAGCTGTAACTCCAATTTGTTGGCCTGTAGCTTCACGTATGGAGCAGTAACTCCAATTTGTTGGCCTGTAGCTTCACGTATGGAGCTGTAACTCCAATTTGTTGGCCTATAGCTTCACGTATGGAGCTGTAACTCCAATTTGTTGGCCCGTAGCTTCACGTATGGGCTGTACCTTCATGTTTATGGCATTTAACTTCGCGGAAGAAGTTGTAACGTCGTGTTTTGGGCTTGTAGTATCTAGTGCGAGTTATATTTGCTAGAACTCTATCCTGTAAGACTCCAGAATTTTAGTTCGAGCAATCCATTTTAGCTTCTTAATATTATTTTCTAACAGGTGTAAAATAGAAAAAACTAATTTAAATTGCCTTTTAGATCCGATTAGATCCAAAACCTCCTAAAGGTTCTACAGACCATTCGCTTAAATATATTTAGAGTAAATCTCCAACTATCTATACACTATAAATCGTACTTATTTAAGGAATAAACCATTGCTAAAGCGACCCTTCTCTGTACTTAAGTGACACATAAATAAATACCGTTGTGGTTTTGTTACCCGCTATGTAAAGCTAACAATGGAAATATTCAGGAATAGTTGCAACTTTTTATGTAATGTCGCAAAGCCGGCAATATTTGTATTACATCGTTTGTTTGAAAATTATTCAAAGAACTTAATTCCTTGCAGCTATGTAGGCTTACATCGCCCAAGGGCTTTGGGCTATATAGATTCACTTTGCTAACCAACATGGACAAAAGATTAAGGTTTCCACACTTCCTTGTTATTTATTACTTTATAATCTTTTATTACTTGATATCTATTTATTACTTGATATCTTTTTTCTTCTTTTCTATGTTCTTGTAATTTTACCTTCCCCTTGCCCCTTCTTTCCTCTACCCCTCTCCATCTCTTCGCTTTCACTCAATAGAACTATCTACCTCTTTTATCGCATTGTACAATTATACATAAAAAAAGCTTCATACACTGTATTTGCGTGTGTTGCAACGGGCATTTTTTCGCTCATCATCTGTACACGACTATCTTTATTTTTACTCCTTTTACATCTTTACTCCTTACTTACTATTCATTTATCTTCCTCATTTCATCAATTACTCCTTTTTCCTATTCCCCCAATTAACCTTCAACCTTCAATTCCCCCCTTTATTACTTATTACTCCCTTATCTATCCCCAATTTATATTTAACCTTCATTTTTCAATAATCAATTTCCTATTATTTTCTGAGACTTTTACTTACCTGGTAAGCATTAGGACCTACCTTTCCTAATACCTAGTTTTCTCTAATACTTACCAGTCGCCCTGCAATGGTAGAATGACCTAAGAGGAATTTCGGTCAGTCAACCGAAGCCTGTAACATCCCTGCCTAGATCTCCTAGGAATGAATTCCTAGATTTCGTATGAAAACCAATTAGCGGAGTATTTCCTTACACTAGCATAATACTCGGGGTGGGGTGTCTTCTATTTGAGGTGTTTGGTACTTGGAAACCTTTTATTAAGAAACTGTGAAACTGTATGTCATTTAGCTAAACTTCACTAATTACTGCTAATTGGAAACTCAATTTTTTTTTATAAGGTGGTAAAGCATGCACACTTTTACAGGCATTAACTATTTATTAACTTAGTTGCTTTACCCCTAACATACAACACAATAATATTTTTCCTTAAATATCTTTAGTAAATTGTGAATAATTTATTCGTTGTAATTATTTATTATATTAATATCGTTCACACAAGAAATTTACCACTTGTATAAAACTAAAATTTAAATTAACTTCTTGCCACTCCTTGGCTTGATTATACTTATAAACAAATTAAATTAACATTCTTCCTACTTTTGCCTTAATATTTTCCCAGTAGAAAAAGATTTTATATATTATGATAATAAACTAGAAATTATTTTATATGTATATCTTAGCTTTTAATTTACCTAAAATTCTTCTCATTAAATATTTAATTACTCTTATTCATTACTTCTTATTTATTCCCCATTAACGTCTTATTTTCTCTACAATCCTATCCTATATTTCTGTAATTTATAATCATTTTATTATAACAAATAATTCTATTTTCCTATTTACATACTTGTTAAAAAGTTATCAATTTTTCGAAATGAAAATATACTATATTATAATTTAAAAGAATCTAGGTGAAATATTTTTCCTTGCATAACCTTTATAATTTAAAATATAATGAATTTCTTTAATTTTATATTTAAGTAATTTTCAATGAATTTTTAGTAAAGTTTAAATGAATTTTAGTAAAGCCAAATCTGAAACTGTTTTTGAATTAATCGACAAAGGACTTGACAGAGGGTGACGCTTCCATTCACTTCCAAGATGGCCACACCAAACAACTATATAGAGGGAGAAGATTACGGAAACGTAACTGGAACGAGGAGCGATCCTAAGTGTGACGGTCAGATCATAGCTTCTCTCTTTTACAATCAAATAACATTTTATATTTAACATTTTTTGGAGAACATTGAAATTCCATAAATTTAAAATTAAAGAAATTTGTTTATAGAGTTGTAAAGTTTTCAAGCAATGGCTTTGTTTAAAACGTAACTTTAAGGGGGTATCGTTTAGTGGGGGAAATTCCCACCACAAAATGGAGGACTCCTCCAAACAAGTTTATGAATATGAAAAAAAAAAATAAATTGTTATTAAATTTTAAAAAAATTTTAATAAAGAAATTTATATATTGTTTGAAAAGAAATTAATTAAGTAAATTGTAGGATTCAAAGGCTTTTTAAATATAAAAAGAAATTGGGGATAGATGAACAAAATGTAAACAGATGTTAAGAAATATTGTTATGGGCTTTGAGCAATATAAGCCACATAAGATAGATTGATAGACAAAAAATGTTTCTGTTGCTAGTATTTTAGACTAACGTTTAATATGTAAACTTAATTAATAATAGTCAATTAAAATTATTAAATGAGAAAGGGTTAAAATTAACCTCAAGAACCAAATAGCAAAGTCAAAAACACAAACACTTTAAATACATTATTATGTGGCGCTAACCTGTAGCAGCATTTAAATTTTTCTTTTTGAGGACAGGAGATGTGCTTCATGGATAATTTAGACATTAACGACTGAATAGGAAAGTGTCCCAATTAATATATGTCCAAGTGTTTGAGTGTATACTTGTAGCTCAGGTTAAAGATGTAGTCTATTAATATCAATAAATAATTTACTAATCTTGCAAGTTTTATCTTAAAATCTTCGGGGCAACAACGACAAACTGAATCTTCAAATATTTCCTTTTATCCCTCATTGTTGCTTCAATATTAAAACGCCCTTGAATATTAATTGCTTAGTTCATAACCTTCGTGTTCATTCATTTTCCTGAGGTAAACTTCTTGAATTTCTTAACACCAATCTCTTGTATATTTCTCTTCTCTTTTGTATCTGTTCGGCTGAATAATTCATGGTTTCTTAGAACAATTTCCTAAAATCAACTTTCAAACTTACTTCCTTTATTATGTTAAAATTTACTTTTATGATATTATTTAAAATACAGTATTCTTTTAGTACTCAGAGAAACTCTCTATTATTCTCGCTTCCCATATGTTCTTCGCCCAATAGTTTCCCACAAGCTTATTAATTCCTTCCCTTTTCTTGTATCTTTTCCCTCGCTTCTTCGTCTCCTTTTTATTCACTTATTTCTACCCCTATTTTTCTGAATGACATGCTACTCCTTTTTTATCTCTTTGTCTTCATCATTCTTTCTATTTAATTCTCTGAATCTTATTTCTCTTATTTTCGTTTTTAATTGCCGCTCCTTTTATATCTGTTTTTCTTTTCTTTGTTCTTGTAATTTTACCTTCCCCTTACCCTTTCTTTCTGTCCTCTATCCTTCTCCATCTCTTCGTTTTCATTCAATAGAATTATCTACCTTTTTTATCGCATTGTACAATTATACATAAAAAAATCTTCATACAATCTTTCCACTTTAAAGCACTAATCTATATAAGGATAAATATAGTATCTTCTCACTTTATTGTTTATCTTCGTGCGGTTGTTTTCGGTTTTAGAAGAAGAGTAACCGACGTGTAAACAATACGAAAGTAACAGAGACAAACGATTTTCAAACCCTTTGTAAAAGCCTCCGTTGACGTTTTCCCCGTTCCCGTTCCCCGAACCAAATTTGTGGCGTAATGCAATGCACATAGCCACTCATCGAGATAAAGCTTGCAAGATATAAAAAAGTCTTAGACGCCAACTATATATTTACATTCTCGCAGATAAAGCAACATGGAATATACGAATTCGAATAGACACGACACACTCTTCTACACTTCACGGACATACTCGTGAACATTTATTTTATTTATTATTTATAAATAATTACAATTAGTATAAATAAGTAAGATAATCTATGCGTTAAAACAGCTGTTCTACCACATAACCCATAACATAATATCATCTGTTTGATGAAATCATGTTGTACGTATTTCAAGTGGAATGAGATGAATTAACTATATTGCATACCTTGCCTCTTTCTTGAAACGATTTTTTCCAATATAAAACTATAATTAAATCATTACATTTAATTAATGCAATAATATTTGAGAAAACTGTATTGACATCTATTTCCTTCCGTTGCCAGTTTTTCGAAAAATGTATTCGAACGTGAGTAGAGGATTAAAAACGTCTTTTAATAACGAAAGACGATTTCTACAAGATACTCGGATGTGAGGAGAGTGTAAGCAAATAGAAGAAATTGATAAATAACACTGTATATTAGTCATAAGACACCGATTTAAATAAACTGCTCTAGGGTATAAAATATTAGAAAGGTATTTAGAGAGGTACCCCCGAAAAACACCCTCTATTTGCACCCGTGTGTGTTAGGGTGATATTAAATTCTAGTAACATATATAAATTTAATGTCTGCCACATGTGCAGCGACAGGTTAGGTGGGCTGTTCTCCAAATACTTTATCCACACTACAAAGGATGCTGCACTGGAGTACAACCCCGACCTGGGCTAACGTATAACGCCAAAAGGCCAAGGTCACACCATAATGTTATGTTTGGCGGTTGTGGGTTCAGGCTTGCGTGAACATTGCCAAGACAAGCATCTGAGTGTTTTGTTGCTTCGAAATTTGGCAACAACCAATCAAATGGGACGAATTGCTCAGCTTTACAGCACGCACGTTCCGTCCATATACTCGTTCCTTAAATAGTTTCCCGCTAGCCATTAGCTTTTTATTTGCAATGCCAGAACAAGGAGAGAAGCGGGTAGCCTATACGTCCAGGTTGGTAGTTACCCTCACTCCAAGCTTCTAACCAAGATACAGAAATGGAGTGGACGAAACGTGACTGTCAACCTTTGTTTCTTGCAAACAACAGGGATAATCGAGTTTACAAAGTTACGTAACGACCCGTTGGAGCAAGTGCGAAGACATCCTAGAGCGTGACTGTCTTACAGTGCAAAGTGGACTTGTACACTCACATTCAAACATATCCCACTTGTCTAAGATTAAATGCTTCAATAGTATCTATGCCGTAATTATATACAAAGAGAATTTATGCGCCGGAATAATTACACCGTTAACGGGGGAAACGATTTGGCCGACGTAACGTGGACATTGATCAACTGCCGCTAGAGCGCGCGCTAGTCAGCACGCGTACTACTCGAATTAATCGCTCGGCCGTGACGTAATCCGCTTTAAATTAATAACCCGCAATCCGTTGTTGCACAGATATACACATAAACCTAACTATACGAACACAATACAAACGATGCATTGTTAAAATTCTAAATCCCAGTTATTGTGAAACCTTTATAATAACAATATTACGCGTGCATTTACAATACATATTTGTATAAATTTGATAGTTTGTATAGGACTATGGCAGTGTTCTTTCCTTGTACTTCTTGGTTATAATTTTATTGCTAATTCCATTTCTATGATTAATTTACCTATTTGTTTTAATGTTGTTTTAGATAATTTCGCTCTTTTTTGAAATATTTATAAAATTCAGGATGAATATATTTTATGTTTCGGTTGTGTTTTTTTTTTCTTTTACTGATTTATGTTTACGGTTACTGTGTTTGGTTTTGTTTCTAAGTGTCTCGTTAAAAGCTCTATTATCTTTCGCATATTTTTCTCTCAAATCTTTTTTCGTTTATTAAATATGACAGTTAATTGTGTATTTTATATTATATTGTTATTTTTAGATTGTTAAACACAAATTGTACATTTTATTACGTAATAAAACCTTCAAGTCTACACTGAATAACATGGCATCGCGCCTTTAAATACAGTACCAGGCTCTAAAGACAAGACGCTGGAAGTAACGTCTGAGGAGTGGGTTTAGCATTACGCCTCCCAGAGCGCGCTGATATCCGCCCGCGGGAGTTGCGCATAATCTCACTGCTGGAGATGTTTTTCGCGATGGTTCCCACGTGACCCGTGTTCAACAGCAACATTGCATACTGTAATGTCTCGCTGGCGTCATAATACGACGGAGCGCACTAAATCTTCCCCCTCCTTCGTGACCATGACGGCCAATTCCCCTCCGACCAATCCCTAGGACGACCCGCAGGTGTTCTCTCTTCCGTAAATCCACCGCCCAAGATTCCCACCTTCTTCGGACTCTCCACTTTTCTCTAAAGCAATGAATCAGCAAACCGATTACTTCGACATTTGATACTTATAGCACAATAGGGAAATGAGATTAAAAAACGAAACATTATAGGAATGCAAGGTAGTGGTTCGGGCGTAATTCTTTCGCTGCCCACCCCCCACGGCCAACCAATGCGCCAGTCAGCGCTCGGCCTAAATCACTCCTGGGGGCAGAGAACCAAACCGACACTTCGGAATTACAGATTCAGTCCCAGTATAACAACAGAATCACCTGAAGGCTCTCTGCTTGGACACAACTAGCAAGACAATCCATACTTCTCTACATATATAATGCTTAAGGTAAACAAAATTAATTCTGGACTTATATAAATGCTGAACAACAGAAAAACCTGGGATCGATTGAAAACATTGTAGTGCACATGGTTTTTCCTTATATCTATGCCTTTCTTAAACCAAGTGCATGCTCTAAAATATATATATAGGCTATATATATATATATATATATATATATATATATATATATATATATATATATATATATATATATATATATATAGAGAGAGAGAGAGAGAGAGAGAGAGAGAGAAGGAGAAAGCCTTATATATAGAGAGAGAGAAAGAGAGAGGGAGGGAGAAAAAGAGAGAGAGAGGGAGGGAGAGAGCCTTATATATATATATATATATATATATGTGTGTGTGTGTGTGTGTGTGTGTTTGTGTGTTTTTTGTTAGTTTGTGTGTGTGTGTGTGTGTGTGTGTGTGTATGTGTGTGTGTGTGTGTGTGTGTGTGTGTGTGTGTGTGTGTGTGTGTGTGTGTGTGTGTGTGTGTGTGTGTGTGTGTGTGTGTGTGTGTGTGTGTGTGTGTGTGTGTGTGTGTGTGTGTGTGTGTGTGTGTGTGTGTGTGTGTGTGTGTGTGTGTTTGTATGTGTGTGTGTGTGTTTCTGTAATAGCCCTATATAGAAAAACTCTTCTGTGTTAGAAATCGGGCATTCCTAATTTCTGCCACCATACACTTTGTGAATCTTGGGTTTTACCTCTGAGGTTTTAGGTTAGGTGTATACAAATAGATATGATCTAACCTAACCTGTTTATTAAAAACCAAATTAAAGATAAATATAGACTAAGTTTGCGAGGTAATATAATACAGATTACGTAAGTGTGATATGTAAGGTATAGATTAATATGTTTGGAATAAACTACTAAGAAGTACTCAGTATTTTATCCCTCAACCGTCGTTTACGAAATCTAGGAACTCGGTAAAAGTTCAAACCCTTACATTTACAGATCCATGTTGGCAAGTTCTAACATCCATAGATTGTTCCACTCTTGTGTATTAGCACTAAGGAACAAAGCAAGTTCCCAAGGGACTGAGTGCTACATACAAAGCAGTGACATAAACATTTATGGGAGCGTCACATTGAATATTGCAAATAACTCTTGGCCGGGGACCGTAATGTCGTTGCGCGAGCATCTGCTTTAACGGTCTCTCCTTGAGTTTAACAAAACTATAAACTGAGACGGCGCTACTTCGCGATAAAATCTATCGTCCCACTCACACACTGACCCCAATAGTGCGCCGGAGCCTCACGGTTTTGTGTGCTCAACTGGGTGAAGAGAGCGCGTAAGGCGTCATATTTTCTGTGCTGGCAGGGAATATCTTCGAAAATCAAACCTTTTTATTTAAACTAACATAGTATTCGTGTCCAGTTAGTGGCTCCTGGAGGTTATGTTTAATCGCTTTTAAAATTATGTTTCCAAATGGAATTTTCTGTGTAGTACATTTTGTTGGATTAAATGAACCCATTTCTTATGATTTTATACAGGAGCAGTTTTTTTATAAGTCATGGGTTACGATACTTTACGTATTGTACATTAGTAAGTCAAACTCCCATTTTAGTCTAAAATGACTTCAATGTAAACATAATGAATGGTCCAAACGTAAATTTTGTAAGATAAAACGTACGTAATCAGGTTTTATATTTGTTATGAATTAAGTGCATTTAAACTCTATGTGCACTTTTCTTGGGGTGTGGCGGGATTGTTTGGGTAATAATATGGCAAGCAGCTTTCATAGTTCTTGCTGCAATGTGTTTGTTAGGACCAACGAGACCTTCCTATAGTGTACGTGGACTCAAGAAGTATACGGCTCTACGTAACCTGGTTAACGTTCAAGTCTCCCAACTCAAAGACAATACTCAAAGGCATTGTAAACACAAAGGCTCAAACACTTTGCATAAAACGAACTAATTTGCCCTTCTCGACGGTTTCTTATTACAACGCCTGCAGAAACACATTATGCTACCACAATAACAACAAACAACATATGTCGCCGCAAGGTGGGCGAACACCGTGCAGGGGTAAATGGCAACACGCACAGCAGATAAGACTTTCTGTAATGAAGCGTTGATAAAACCTTGAGAGAGTTACATGTTTTGGCTTTTTAGAAACATTTTGAAATAAATTCACGTACAACAGTCACGTTCAATACAAACTGGAACCAAACATTTTCTTAGAGCTTGTTTGTTTTTGTATTTCTTTCCAGACGAGTTGAATATATTTAATTTTTTCAATGTTTTTAAAACAAATTGAACCAATAACTCTATTTCTGTTTAATTGCAACTTTAAAATGGCGTTAAAAGCTAACTTTGGTACAGTCCCCCATTGTTCTATGGGAAGCTATATTAAAGAACGGGAAACTGAAATGCTCTGCCTAGACAGCACGATCGGTGCACAACGAGGTTTCATGAGACGATCACTTACTATAGACACATAAGTAGCATATGAATTAGTTCTGATTCTAAGCAGAGGATATGAAACCCTATATGGTAAAGGAGATCATGACATCTTGTGTGCAGGATATTGAAGAGTAACTTTTAATGGAAATTTGTATATTGGTAAAGAAAAGTAGTTTGAATTTCACTCAGCAAAACAAAAGTTATTTTCATCACGGAGAGAGAAAAATACAAACCAAAATGAAACAAACAGAGAGCAACGCTGTACGACCAAAATCCACTAAGGCTCAGTTGCGATGTTCATGCATTGGAATATGGAATGAAACAGTGGAATGTTGACGAAAACACTTGTTAATAGCATCATTATTCCATCAAAGCCCTAAAACGCTATTGCGGAGGATCAGGGGCTACAATAAAGCAATTTAACAGCCTCAAAACACTTGAAGTTTTATCGCGAAGATATAAAGAGCGAAGGCTCCCTAACGTTATGTTGACCATCCCGCAGCTTGGATTATTCTCGTCCTCCACAGGTGGTTTTTTTTACTGGAAATAACTTTTTGAAATTAAAATTTTATGCGTAAGGGGATTCTCGATCCAAACAATAAGCAATGTTTTGTAATTGCTCAGAATTCATAGATTACGTTGTATTCCTTTCAGATAGAATTTCTCGAATTGTAAAAGCGTCAGAGATATGAAAAGTTTGAAAATTTCCAAACTATTATTGATTTTAATGCCATTGGTAAATTATTTATCATTGTCATAAATATTTAAAATACCATTTTTTTATCACATTTCTATTCCACTTTTCCCTTACCTTGTTCAAATTACTATTGTTTACTTACATTGCAAACTTTTTTTTTTTTTTTTGTTTACCTATACAATTCACCTTATTTGTATTTGTTTCATTTGGTTGTTTCCTTTGATTTAGGTTTCCCTTCTTTCTATAATTTTTAATACACGATAATATTTATGTCAGTGTCTTCTAAAAAAGAAAAGAAAATACTGCTTCTCATACAAGCATATAACCTTCCAACCGCCCACTTTAAGTTCACATTTTAGACCCGTCCTCTAATGACGTCATTAGTCGTCTGTATATGTTGTAAGTTGTTAAATAAAATATCGTACATACTGTGATGAAACCTCAACGTGGGACAGAATGTGATGTCTCGGCTTACCTTTAATCTGATTCATTTTTTTTCTTTTTTAAAATAGAGTTGCTACCTTACCTGAAACACACACAAAATATAAAGTTAGTATGTTTATATCTATAAATAGGCTACTAAATCTCATCTCTTATGTATAGCTGTTCGATCGATCGATCGATCGATAGAAAAAAAAAAGCGAGTCCTATTCAAAAACATTAGTTTTGCATCAAAAGCCTTATCTAAGATATTGCAGCCGTCACGGTCGCTTAGAAAACTTATATAAGCAAATTTGTTTAAACCTTTATTTGAATTATCTGGTTTACATGACAAACCAAATCAAATATTTATAGCAGCCTTTCTGCTTTGTCAAATCTACATTATTTTGATATAAATTCTATACGTCATATTACAATGTCTGTTGAACGGTCATTTGCTTCTTTTACCCCTTCCACCGCCTCTGCTCGTCCTTCGACGTCACCCGCCAGCTTACGTGGGCTCTGTTATAATATTTACATAATAAATTCAAAACAATATACGGATTTTAGAGGGAAAAGGGTCGCCACTACCAGATTTGACACGAGTAGTGTAGTGTAAAGCAATATGAAATTTGTTTTACGATAGCTAACCAGCTATGACAATTCCGAATAAAATATTTGATAATGTTGATATATTCAATCACGACCTTGAGCTAGTAGTAGAGAAATCACTCATTATAACATAGGACAGGAGCCTCGATTTGCGACCAAATAATTTGTATTGCTCAAACGGCTACTAATTTGAATGAACTTCTTGCTTAACTTGTCGTTAAAGTTTCTATACACAGAGCTATGCGATTATATTTCCAAGAATATGAACTTGTTTCGATTTAAAGTTACAACAACGTAAGAGCTATGTCAGGTCGGTTTAAATTAAACTAAGCGTCCTCGCCTAAAATGATTTCGTTTTAGATTTTATATTCATTAAAAATTAAAATATTCTTCTTGTCTTAATAAAAACGTAACTTCTTTCAGTCTAAGTTACTGTCTCTTCCAATTAGCCCGCCATCACGAGCGCGACGCAGCGCCCCATGCTTGTCATTCTTTACCCGAAAGTAAAGAACATTATCCGAACGTCAAACCCAAAAGTTTTCCTTCCATGACAGTGACTTTGTTATGCTTCTTAATTAAACACTGACATCCCCCGAGCAATCGCGAAGTGACGACGGAACTGTAAAATGATTCACCGAGTAAGATAAAGTAAGACGCGACTTGAAGTGATTTCCTGGTCTTTGTATTATATTTAATAAACTCTGGCTGCAAACGCTGCGTATTTTCCTTAAATTGTCCTTCGTCTGACAGAATTCATTAGTTTCCAGATTGATGACGTAATCCCCGCTTAGTAACTTCAACACAGGGACAAGTCTCCAATAGTATGACTGGTTCAGTTTGTCTTGACATCTGTGGTCACAGATCGGACTGCTTCTTGCCTACCCATGTGAACATCTTTCCAAATGGTTTCGTTGGTAGTTCACTTTATATAAAAATTAACTTTATTTTTAAAGATACAAAAATTATATATATAATTGTTGTTTTAAAATATATATATATATAGATACATATAGATATATATATATGCATCCCACTAACTATAAGGCAGCATTTAATTTTGAAACCATATGGCAGCCACTTGAAAGAGCGAAGTATATATGTTTTTGTAACTTGTTTTTGTAAAATTTATTCCTAATAAACATGATGATGCTACTCCATGAATTTCAATTTCATAAAATTATAAAAATACGAAATTGACTGAAGTACTATCAATACGACAGCATTTCATTTATCCATCAATATCGCATCCGGTGTGTATATTATTCCCAAGCCACTGATAATACGAGATCCAACAGTGTTGCCACTATGGCGAGACTGTCTGACTAGTTATATGTTTACACTACACCACTGGGTGGTGTAATCTCGGCGAAATCATAAACATTAGAATGTCCGTTCTGGCCTACTGCAGGTCTCTACTCAGCTCACATAGGTCCTGGATGATGGCTGTCACAATCGTGTACAACTAACGAAAGCTAATGGGGATGCACGGGTGTGGCTCTACGGGAGTAGCAAATTAGTGAATTTGGGGTAAAAATGTCCGATGGCAAAAAAATCTAGAAAATGATCAATCAGGGTGTTTTCGGGGGTGCTGAATGCAATGATTTCATCAAAACTAAACGTGGTTGCACAGGTGATGCTCTATGGGAGTAGAAAACAGTTGACCTTGAGATGCACAAAACCACTTAGTGGTGTGGTACTCGCTGAGACAGACTCTTGTTAGTTAATGCAGTGTACAAGGTAGTGAATACTATATGTAAAACGCAGCCCCACTTTAGTTCCTACGCCAGCAGTCCCGCACTCACGTTTATCTGTCTCCCGTCCTGTGCATTCTAATGATCACGCTATACCCGACGACCCGTATCAACTGTAGTAAAAAAATATATTGTTTTCGTAGTTTCATTTTGTAAACCATTTTGGTTTCGGCTATTTATCTACATCTGTTTGCTCTTTCATTTAATCAAACTATTTTTATCCAACCAACACGTGCATTTAGATCTATACATAAAAAAATCGTCAGAGACTGAAACAGGGAAAACATTTGTCGCCGCAAAAATGGTTGAAACAATCTGAAAACCATGTTACACCTCAACATACAACATTAGTTTCTTGTATGCAAATACCGAATCTCGAACACATTTCTAACCATTTAGCAAAGTATATGAACAAATAATAATTCCTAATCTGGAAATAATATATCGCCAGGAGACGAAGTAATGTGTTCAGTAGAGGGAGATTTGAGCGTTTGGATAAAAGGGAAAGCTATTGACTTTCTGTGGCGACTCGTAAAAATATGACGTCATTCTTTAAATAATACAAAGATGTTACGGGCTTGTTTATACGCATGCCCGCTCAAGCCCAAAACAATACCACGTGAGAAATTTACACAGATCAATAAAGTAAATAACTCAAGCCTTCTTTCTACCAATGTTTGGACGAAATGTTTCTCACAGTTTTTCTTGGCGGCGAATGTTTTGTAGTGATAATGTTATTTTTTACCGTTTTCGTATGCTTAAATTTATTCATAATATTTTCTCTTACAGTTGTAAACTAACCTTCCCAACCCAACCTAATCTAACGACTGTTCATAATTACTAAATATTGGTTCGGAAAACTTACGATCAATGTATCTATAGTGCGCCAACTTAGAAAAAATGTTAATAAAAAAAAGTTAATAAAATCGAGAAGGTTCAGGAAGGGGCTAGTCATCGTGTTCTTATTACAGTGTCGTGTTGTTATTACAGTGTCGTGTTATTATTACAGTATCGTGTGCTTATTTAATTATCATGTTGGTATGAGAGTGTCGTGTTGTTATTACAGTATCGTGTTCTTATTACAGTATTGTGTTGTTATTACAAAATCGTGTTGTTATTACAGTGTCGTGTTATTATTAATGAGGCAGGGGAAAGTAGTAGCTACTGGATCTTGAACATTAGTTTGCAAATATATAGGTCGTAAAAAGACCCAATAAGTCGAAAGAGAAACATATACTCCAAGCCTATAGAACTTAGCAAAAAAGGTCTTTTAATCTTCTTTACACTGTCAGTTTTCCTTTCTGCTCAAGTTATTAACGATATTTCTTCATGAAGTTTGTCGCTGTATAACAATATAAAGGAACCTATTGTAGGGGAGAGCACTACCTCACACTACTATAGTGTCTCCATGACTTGAACTCAGCGAGGACAGGAAAACTGATCGCGGAGGCGTTAAGGTCACGCATTCTGTAACTTTTAGCAGTCTATATTTAAAACATTTTGACATAATTTTCAAAATGATCAAATTAAAATTGAACTTATTAAAAATATCAGATAGTGATTTTATGTAGCCTACTATATGCTATTCTCTACTGTCAATATCGTAAACATAAGTTTGAATAACTTAAAATTATGTTATATTAAAAAATCTAGTGGCGAGAAATAAATCCAAGTCCTTCTAAATTTTAGAAGTTATATTCCTGTTGGAAATATATTTACTATTTATAGAAATATTTATGATGAATAGTTATTATCTGGAGTACATCCGTTCCGACGTGCTAGATTCACCTCGTCAATGCTAGATGAGATTCTAGCGAAACGTCGGAACTGCGATTTTATGCACTGCAGAATGAGCGGATGTACTCCAGATAATAACTATTCATCATATTTTTATATCCGTGAAGGAATACGCATCATCATCATATATATATATATATATATACTGAAGTTGTATCTTTTTATAAATCAACAAAATATACCAAAGCAAAAGAATTGGTTCACCGATGTTTTTACTGGACCAAATGTAGTCGTTCTTCAAGGAATTAATACAAAATATAAGTTACAAGGTTTAAGGCAACTACTGGTTTATTTACTTTAAAAGCAGAAAATTCCAGTAGAAATGTACTTTGCATTATTATCCTCATGCACGTTATGAACTCAGCCTCCAGAGGGCGCACTTGCTCTAACTACTTCTACCCTTACGCGTTTAGTGCTGTTAGAGGTCTACATTACGTCATACCTACTTACCTCAGGAAGCGACCATATCTACTCCAGTCTTTACTTTCACCATCATAACACATTCACGGCTACTTTGAGTCTTAGCTATATCTTACTTTGATCCACCACAAACACACACACACACACACACTGCGGCGGGCAGTATTCTCTTGGAATACATACCGCAAAAAGATAAAATTTAAAACATAAAGAGTTTAAATTTCTTTTATATAAAACAAACCGAGCCACCGTAAGAAGGGTTAGAAACTTTAATTTAAGGCCGTCTGCAAGGGGAAGATGGTCAAAATTGACCTAGAGTTACCATCGACATTTCCAGAGATAAAGCAAGATGAGAAAAATCAATAAAAAAGAATAATAAAACTTTATCAAAGGCACCCTTAAAGAGTTATACGGCTAGAACGAAAAAGTGGATAGAATCGATCTGTTTTATAGATTCTGCTAGCCGTTGAGCTTTTGTACAAAAGGTGATGCGCGCGCCGATCATGACGAAATCGATAAGGTTTCTTATTGGTTGATAGGCTCGTGGGAACAGACTGGCTTCCCGTGGGAGACAAAAGTTAGCGTCGTTTTACACCCCAGCTAAACCAGGACTCTTGAAGTGTAAGGACGTTGTCGGGGTTAGCTCCGGTAAAACAATGAATAGTAGTTTTGTTACCGTTAATAGTTCAAAAACTATGAGTGGCTAGGGAAAGTTCGTTTCGTTGAGATGTCGTGACGCTGTGTTTCCGAAAATGGGGCCCTTTCGCATTTCAAGATCGCGCCGAAAGAGGTTTCCCCATAAAATTCCATCAATAATGTGCGAGCGTCTTTAAATGTGTGTGTTGCAGCCTTACTACGAAGACAAGGCGAAGTGAACAGTGATAACCTAGCAAACAGTTTTAAAAAGGTGATACTAAATTTCTAACAAAATTAACATAATTTAACTAACTTGGTAAACGTTTTAAAAAATTTTCTATTTCTTTTCTGTGTTATAAAATGCCCAGTTAAGAACTGTGTTAAAAGAGGGCTTAAAGCTAAACATTTTATTAGTAACCGTCTAAAATTTAAAAGAGGTGCAAAAGTAATCGAAGAAAGAAGATGGGAGAGTTTCAAACAAAGGGTGAGCAAGCAGATCTACCTGAGGCGTGCCAGAAGCACAAAGGGATGGAGGATTTCAAAGATGGCGGCAACTCGTGGGAAGTCATCCAAGTATACCTGCGTGGGAAAGATGCAACATCCAAGCCGGACCTCCCCCACCCCACTGGATAACAAAGGGAGAGACGAAGAAGAGAGGGAGAAATGGGCAAGGCGTGCTTTGTGGTGGATTTCAGGTTAGGTCTATTTTTGTCTTCCCTTTGCAAATTAGAAATTTTTAATTTGAAGAATTTTTTCTTAATGGGAGAATGTTATAAAATTTAAATAAATTTTCAAACCATTAACAGTAAACTTTGAATTTCAGAAGTAAATGCTGGTGGCTTTGTTTTAAAGGGTGGGATTTCAAAATGGCGATGCCATATAAGCAGAAATTATGTTGCATTTCATGAAAGTAAGGGAAATAGAAATTTTAGGTTAGAACTTATGAAAAGGGTAAGGGTTTTAAATAAACAAATCAAATAAAGGGTTTTAAATTATTTAAAGACTTAAAATCTTATGAAGGTGTAAGGATTTTGAATAAGAGATGTGTTGTAATAAAATTAAATATAATTTGCTAAAAGTAAATATCCAAGATGGCGGACAAAGGCCATTGTTTACAACAGCTGATTGGAAGGTCATGCTTTAGTTTCATGTACTCCTATAAACGGGAGTGCTATTTCATATAATTAAATTAAACTAAATTGTTATTTTATCTAGAAGGAGTCATTATGACATTTTTCCATATGAAACAAATTGACATAAATTGTTCTCATTTAAAATAAACAAGGGTTATATCAAATTGAAGCTATCTAATTGAAATGGTTGATTTTGTTTAGAAAAGGGTGAAATATATAAATGTATTAAATAAATTAAATCAAACCAAGGTTTGAGTAAAAATAAAGGATTATGATTTTGATATGTGTAGATTTTAAATATTTTAAAAAAGTACAACAAAAGGGTTAAGTTAAACAAGAGATTTTAAAATTGTGAGTGGGGCTAGCTAATAATAATATGTTAAAATAAGTTTTTTTCTTTTATGTATTATAAGTATATTTTGTTTATTTCATGATTTATATGTATGTAAAATAATATGTTGGTGATAGGGAAACTTAGAGGGAAAAATGAAATTTTTGCAAATTAGTTTAAGAATAAGTTATATAATTTAAGCAAAGGGGTTAGTATCCCGTTAGCAAAAGGTTACTCATAATTTATTAAATATCAATTTCCTTCAGAAATTGCATTGATAAATTTTAAATAAATTGTAATTAAATTTCAGTATGTATAATTTTCATGAAGAAAGGGTTAACCAAATGATAACCAAAGGGTTACATATTTTATATTAAAAGGGTTTAACTATGTTTAAATAAGTTGTAAACAAAACTCAGTATTTATAATTTTCATGCCGAAAGGGTTAATCAAATAGTAACAAAAGGGTTAAATATTTTCTAGTAAAAGGGTTAAATGAATTTTAAAAAAATTGTAGATTTTGTAAATGATTGAGGATATGTTTAAAAAGGTTAAATATGTTTCAGTAAACGTTTTAATTAAAATATGTATTTAAATATTATAATTTCAATTGGGAAGGTATTTGAATTTATTCAGCGGATGACTTAACAAATTTTATTGATTATGATTTGTTGTTCAGTAAATATTTTGATAATCTTGTGGGAGATATGGCTATATGTTTTATGTGTAATTTTTGTTTCAGTATGGGCTTGATAATTGGTTTTTATATAATCTGATATAATTTATGAAATTGTTTTTAGGTTGTTTGGTAAAATTGAGTAAAACTTTACCTGCTAAAACAAATAGAAATTGAATTTTAAAAAGGTCATTTAAAATTGATAAAGATATAGGAAACATTTTATCATTTACATGGCTATGTAGAGTATGACCATAATAAAAAGTAGTGTGTTTAGAAAGTTTAACTAATTGAACAAAATGTGAAAAGTAGGGATCTTTCGGAGTGTATTGAAGAGTAAGGCTTTGCTTGAATCCAAAAGGTTAAAGCGAAAATTTGTAAATTGTAACAATTAAATTTTCAGTAAAAAGTTAAGTAAACAAAACCAAATATTGACAATTAAAATTGCAAGGTTGAGAACCTGGGATACTGAAATAAAATTAGGACAAGCAGTCAAGGGTTGTTAAAAAGTCACTTAAGGGAAAAGAGAAATTTTAATTTGAAGATAAGAACAAGAACTTCAGGTAGGAAAGGGTTATATTTTGACAAGTAAGATTGACCGTTAAGTAGAGCAAAGTTTTACGCTTTGGTATACTCCGATTGAAAGCAAACCAAAATCATAAAATCTTAATTTAAACTTTAATGTCAAATAGAATAAGCAGAGTATGGTTTCTTAACTGTGTAAGAACCAACACAAAGGATATTTTTAAGTCAAATAAATTGCAGACTGTGCGATGTAATATTAAATTTTAAATTTTAAAATTAAAAAATAAATATTTTTTAACTAACTTGCAAACAAACTGAGTATTCTTTTAAACAAGTTTCTTACACTCTCCTACAGCTGATATGGTCATTTCGCCGTTTAGATGTCTTTCAAAAGAACCCATCCCCCGGGATGACTTACCCGTTAAGGGTAGAATCCGCAGCAAGTTAGGTTTTTTCTTTTTTAGGTCCAGTGACTTGTTCTCTGGCAGATTTTGGCGAGCATTGCACAGCGTTCGTGGTTTTGGCTGCGAGCGGCTCGTTTCAAAATTCTTGCTCTGCAATGGGCGTTTGGTGGTCGGACTTGCGCGCGCGTGCTGGTCAACGGTAGGGTTGACGGCGCGGCGTAAGTGGTGGCCCGGTTGCAACACACACACTCACTCACACTCATACACACTCACACACACTCACTAACACTCATACACACACACCCAAATTGTAAAACTTTCTTTGTTCTATAATTTTTAACTTTTATATTAATTCCTTCAATAAATTTAGGAGTTAAGTTCTTCTTTTTACATGTTTTAAGAAATTTTATATCCGATAATATAAATTTAACTTGTAAATTTAATTTTTGGAATCTGTTATGCTCTCTTGACCGAGAAGTCATATTTATAACTGTATGAAGCAACTGTGGCGTAATATTTATTTTTAAATAAATAAAACCTCTAAACCACAAATAACATTTATTTAAACCTTATGTACATTTCGATTGCCCAGCAATCATCTTCAGAGATTTAAAAAATACAACTAACTTTAAACAACATAATACAACAAATATATAGGCATAAACCGGCAACTACTTCGCCACGCCCCTTATTTAAAAAACTAGTACGACCAATCACGTTGCAGTAAAATCCCCCTCTACAACTTGGTCCGGTCTTCCACCTCTCGTGGTGAAGAGTTACCGTTACAACTATTTCAATTTTACTAAAAAACAATAATATTCCTTATTAACAAAGTTATAACTATCTCCTAATTAATGAATATAACTGAGATTTAGGGATAGACCCTTTATCACAATTTAATAAATTATTTTCGTCATATTTGTGAATGTACAAACTTTCAAAAACTATTCAAAAGACCTTTTGAATTAACAGTTTTCAATAATTTTAGATCTTTTAATTCTAAAGTGTGTTAAGTGTTTAGAATATGTTCTGCAACACTAGATTTTTCAGGTCTTTGAAATTTTATATGGCTAATATGTTCATAAAATCTGGTTAATATTTTCCTTTTCGTTTGGCCAATATAAATTTTATTACATGAATTACAATTTACTTTATAAATCCCAGATTTATCTATCATCTTAATTTTATCTTTTGGGTTACCTAATACATTTTTTAAGCTATTTAAGCTTTTGTAAGCTACTTTTAAATTTACCTGTTTAAAAACTTTATCTGACCTTTTGTTAAATCCATATCAAATGGTAGGCTAATGAATTGATTTTTAACATTTTCTTTTTGTGTTATTAAGGTAGTAGAATCATTTCTAAACTTTTTTAATTTTTGTTTCCTCAATATATTATCTATTATTTTAGGATCATATCCATTGAATTTAGCGATCTCTTTAAGTCTGGCCAACTCACATTTAAATCTATTTTTATGCAATGGAAGAATCCAATAAACAAATTTGTAAAAGAAACGGTAAATATTATTAGAAGTTGTAATTTAGTTATTCCAAAAAAAATGAAATTTATAAATTTAATGTTTCAAATGCAGTTATACCTAGGTTATATTGCCTCCCAAAGATACACAAAGAAGGTAATTTGATGAGACCGATAGTTTCGGGGATTGACTCACCAACTTATCTTTTGTCAAAATGGTTAAAAAAAGTTTTTGGAAATTTTAAATTTAATATAGAATCCAGCTCAATAAAAAATACAGGAGAGTTTATAAATAAATTGAAAAATACACTTTAGAATTAAAAGATCTAAAATTATTGAAAACTGTTAATTCAAAAGGTCTTTTGAATAGTTTTGAAAGTTTGTACATTCACAAATATGACGAAAATAATTTGTTAAATTGTGATAAAGGGTCTATCCCTAAATCTCAGTTATATTCATTAATTAGGAGATAGTTATAACTTTGTTAATAAGGAATATTATGGTTTTTTAGTAAAATTGAAATAGTTGTAACGGTAACTCTTCACCACGAGAGGTGGAAGACCGGACCAAGTTGTAGAGGGGGAATTTACTGCAACGTGATTGGTCGTACTAGTTTTTTAAATAAGGGGCGTGGCGAAGTAGTTGCCGGTTTATGCCTATATATTTGTTGTATTATGTTGTTTAAAGTTAGTTGTATTTTTTAAATCTCTGAAGATGATTGCTGGGCAATCGAAATGTACATAAGGTTTAAATAAATATTATTTGTGGTTTAGAGGTTTTATTTATTTAAAAATTAAATATATAGTATTGATTCACACTTTTATACATACAAAACTCAATTCCCAAAACCAAGTCTTTGATATCAAACGCGTCTCAGAAAATTCTTTGTCATCTTTAGTAAAGAGCACACACCGGTTAAAGTCTCGTATTATACCGACATAATATTTACACCATTCTGACAAACACGTTGGAGTATTTCTAAATGGTTGAGTTGAAACCCTAATAAGTCCATTTAATCTGTCCTACCAACCAATCCTAACCTTATACACATAACCTAACCTAACTAACCTACCCTAAACTAATCTAACCTAACCGAGGTACCCAAACCTAACCAAGCTACCCTAATCAATATGAAGACTTTGAACGTACCTACGTTTATAGACAGTGTTAGGGTTTCAAAGGTTTTGTTTTTATATAAAAAATATTAAAACAACTTGAACATAAATAATTTGCATTTAACTCAAGTGCTTCGTAGTTTGGCCCTCCAGATGTACTACTAGTCATTAAGTTATATACATTTATATTTTATAAAAAGAGGTTTAAGGTAAATTATGTTGTATTCGTTCTTTAAACTAAAAAAACTCTTTGAAATTTGAGAAAAATATCTTCATCTTTATTAATTTAAAAAAATGAAATATTAATGTCTCTCTCCTTCTTTGTTCGCCAATCTCCATCTATCACATTTATTTTCATGCCATAACCGCAATACAGAAATACAAAACAAAAAGAAAGTTAAACCCTTATAATAACTCAGGGGAACAATCTTTGGTTTTTATTTTAAGTAATAGACATTCATTTTTCACTTTCTAAGGGTTGAAGGAGGGCAGTCGTATAATTTTAATTAGGAGAATAACTGAGACGGCTCGTGAATACTTGTTTATACTTCAAGTTTTCTGTTTCTTTTACCCACAGAGTAATTATCTAATTAGGGCTCCAACCCTGAAGGGTCCTCGGGGAGGGCTGCGTAGATTTATTGGCAAAGTTATTACCTTACAATGTATTGAAGTTATCTGTAAGTTCGTAGCTCTATTTCAGCGTGAAAATGCAATCACCCCTGAACCGATGTTTACAGAGAGCGAACATAGGAAATAACTTAAATGTCATACATGTTTCAACAGTCAAGTTTCCATCATCTTGCTTTCCTTAAACTAAAATTTAAATTTCACGTAAAGAGTAACAATTCATTTTCACCCAACTTCTTTACCCTATATTGTGTTTCTTTGAGTGATTCTAATTTGGTTTCGAAGAATAGAGTCATCATCATTATACACAATTACATGATCTCTGTTGAGATAAAACACTTGAAGTAATAAGAAGAAAACGTGTTAAATTTTTCACTTGTCCAAATATTCTCTTACTCAATAGAAAGAGTTGAAAGCTCGGGTCAGCAAACGTGCTGTTCGTCAGTTACTGCACTGTTCTTCCCACTTATAGAACTTTCCACGGTTCGTTTGACTTTTACTATAAAATCATTGTACATAAGATTTTACCGGTTTCCACTGTCAAAATACCAAAAACGGATCACTTAACTTTAAAAAACTAATATGGAATATTAACGCAGACATGACATTAAATATAATTGTAAGGGTGTTTTACTTGTTTATTACTCTCAGTTGATCTCAGGGATGCGAACGTAAAGAGATAAAAATGCCACACTATTCATACAAACTGTTTCAATAATACATTAGAGCCTTGAGTGTAATACAATCATTGAATGCTTTTCCTATAAAACCAATGATGAAAAAATATTTTTCAAATACCAACCACAAAAAAAAATATTGCTCAAACAATTTATAATTATGTGAAGTCTTAATCACCTTTATATATTTAAATCTTGTTTATTGGACAATATTACATTACCATTATTTTCATGAATATGTTTCCTCCAAACACAATTATAAAGCGGAATCTGGTGCTTGCGTTATAGAATTCTCATTTAGTCACCCATTTACATCAGTCAATGTAATTCCCCAAGGACTAAATCCCATGAATGCAGTGCGGCCAGCTAATGGGACGGCTTTTAATCACTGTTTTGTCGACTCCAATGGTAAAATGAAGCGGTGAGGAGAATGTAACGTGTCAGAGCACACTACTGCTGTTATTTCGTTCCGTTAAACGTATTCCCTAAGCAAACTGTACTTTATATATTTTTAAGTACTTTTTTTATTTTATTCTACGATTTTAAATAATGAAAAGTATGAAACATTATCTATATAGATAAAATTCTTCATGTTTTAAACCAAATTTAAATAAATGGCCGGAATCCATGTTGCACTACTTCATATTATGGGTGAGTGACGAACACGTCGAGGTAAGGAGGGCACTGGAACATATGTGTTTACCGTTCTGTACCAGCATTTGAATTTCCCGACTAAAGTAAACATCCAGCAGGAAAAGCTCCTAACGTATCAATAAAAGGTTATTCCTTGGAAGTCATACCTTGTTACACTTTCTTCCGGGAAGATTTTAACAGGTGTTCCAAAATTTATAGAGGTTTTACAATAATATTTATTAATCAAGTTAATTTATTAAGTTGCAATTTACTGAAATCAGGGATCTTAAATCAAATTAGTTATATTTTTTAAAAAGTCAAAACAAATGAGCTATGAAATTTATACAATGAAATTTGACAAAACATATTGTAATATGAAATGGATCTAATGACCTGTTACGTACAAGATAAATTGATAAATAATATAATAAATACTAAATAACGATAACAAAATACAATATTTAAATAATGAATACAGTTTAATATTTCTGTTCATTTCAGGGATAATTAGAGTCTCTTTACGGCCATTATCAAAACTAAACATACAGCATTATCAAAAATATTTAAAACCTATTTAATATTTATATATTGTAACCCCCCCCTCCCTCAGTATTTTACAAATGGTAGTATCGTCATTTAATTTATTTAAAAAACTTAAATTACTATTATTCTTTGTACTTGGAGACACTCCAGATACTTGTTTGTCTAGGCAATTGTGCCTTACTCAGGCAAACTGGCTGTCTGTTTAATCTCTCTAATAAAGACAGGTTACATTAAAATTCTCATTTGTGTTTTAAAAAGATTTAATTTAGACACAATTAAAATAGCCAAAATATTACACTTTAAATACAATTTGCTTCTTACAGGTTTTTATTTCACAAATTAAAATACAAAAGATTACACCTTTAAGATTGTTTTGAGACAAAGCTAGGTTAATGCACGCTGGTATCCTATATTATCTGATTTGATTGAATTGAAAATTATCAAAAAAGAGTTCCTGACAAACATACCTTGGCAATCACTTATACTTACGTGGCCTTGTTAGGACATATAATAATTTACAAGGGCTCATTTTTATTCCATTTTTAAATTTTGAAAATAAGAAACTAAACGTAACAAAGCCACTAATAAAGTATTTCCCCGTTGTTAATTAAATTTGAAAATTACTCTATTAAAACTTTAACAAGAACTTTAACATCTGCAATCCCAAGCAATCCTTTGTCTTTCGTGTGTCCTGCGAGAATGAACGAAACTCTATTTCCACGGTAAGCATAAGATTCGAAATATAACCACCCTTGTATGTTCGGAAAACCCGTTCATTGATTCACATACTTATTCATTGATTCACGTATTTATTCATTGATTCACGGCGCCATATTGGCAGCTAGTCATAAAACATTTTTATAAACAAAAATTACTTTTAAATAAGCAGCCTCTACATTTACTACAACACATGTAGTGCTACACGTGCTACTATAAGTGATGTAACAATGTAGATGATGTAACACATTAAGTGGTATAACACATTCATTGGCGTAGCATATTCATTGGCGTAACACATTCAGTAGTGTAACACATTCAGTGGCGTAACACATTCAGTGGCGTAACACATTCAGTAGCGTAACACATTCATTGGCGTAACACATTCAGTGGCGTAACACATTAAGTGGTGTAACACATTCATTGGCGTAACACATTCAGTGGCGTAACACATTCAGTGGCGTAACACATTCAGTGGCGTAACACATTCAGTGGCGTAACACATTCAGTGGCGTAACACATTCAGTGGCGTAACACATTCAGTAGCGTAACACATTCATTGGCGTGAAACATCCATTGGCGTAACACATTCAGTGGCGTAACACATTCAGTAGTATAACACATTCAGTGGCGTAACACAATCAGTGGCGTAACACATTCATTGGCGTAACACATTCAGTGGCGTAACACATTCAGTAGCGTAACACATTCATTGGCGTAACACATTAAGTGGCGTAACACATTCAGCGGCGTAACACATTCAGTGGCGTAATAAATTCAGTGGCGTAACACATTCAGTTGCGTAACACATTTAGTGGCGTAACAGATTCAGTAGTGTAACACATTAAGTTTTTTTCTTGTGCGCTTAATGACTCTACAGCGTACAGGAAAAACCCCTCTGCTACAAATAACATTAAGCCAGCCACAAAAGCTTTATGCCGGTATCGCTAACACTGAATTTAATCAGAGGGATAAATTTTTATTCAGCTGCATACTGGACTGTGTTTACGTAAATGGACCAACTTAGACCCTGTAATAAAATAATGGTGGCGAAAGGGTGCACAAAGTGTTTGTGGGGAAATATCTAATAATTTATTACAGTGGCGCCGCCCTCTTGTAATCCAGCGCCCATGTTTTACACTTTACGCCTTGTATTTGTTGCCCGCAGCACGACATCTATGCTGCTGGATTAGTGTTCACGCAAAAGTATTTTTATTTATGTTGGATCCAGAGGACCATTTATTGTAGCTCTAAGGCTCAGCCAGTGTGATAGTTGTCGTCTTAGGAAATGTAGGATTAGGTTGTGACGCAAAACCACTGTTCAGGATACAGATGAGGTATAGCAACTGTGTGCAGGTTCGCTTACCTGAAATGGACAGTAGTTCATCCTTGAAATGAACAAGGATGTGAGGAATCAATCTTACCAATATAACCGCCGTGTTAGTGAGTTTGGCTAAGGGCAGAGAACATGAGTAAATCTGAACGAAGGGCTGCTTTTACCTTCCCCGCGTTGAACTCACCATTGCATTCCCTCGCCTTATGAAGCCATTAACGCAGATTGCGATATTGGTTTTTGTGTTTCTCTAGAAAAGAATTAATTTACCCGAACAGTCTTTATAACACTTATCCTGACTCAGCGTTGCCATTCCTGAATATACTTACACTTATAAGTAATTTCCATTACGTTCAAGTAACCAAGGACACAAAATGACAATGTATCAGACAATCTGTCTCAATCTCAGACGCAGTTTATGGCATGACAAAACCTTCGTCACCATGATTAATCGGTGTGAACGTACAAAGTCCAAACTCTGCCTCAAGTAGTTAAATAGGAGTTATGGCTTAGTTCTTCAGTAATTTATGCACACTAATGACGATTCTCTTTGAAACGCGTAAACAGAATAAATTTTCCATCTATTGGTGGTATAAAATATTTGATTAGTTCACCGCAAACTAAGATCAAATTTTGTTATTATTTTCATTACATTTTACAAATTTTAAATCGAATCTATTATTATCATATGTTTTATTCGAGCCTTTTGTCTGAATTTCAACGATTTTTTCTCTTTCTAATTTCGTTTACTTTCAACAAAGACACTTCCAGAGTCACACAAACACACGCTCGAAATAAATATCGAAGTCTATTCCACGCCTTGTATGCCGCAGAATGGAGTTTATCTCTTGGAGTGTTGTAGCTGTTGACAGTGCATGAGGCTCTTGATGACGTCAACATGCTACATTGTTGTAAAGCTGGCAACGCTGCACTCCTGCACAGCGCCACTCCGTCTACAGTTGAAGTCTCCCGAACAAACATAGCATCGAGCCTAAAATTTATCTCAGTCTAACTGTAAAATTGATAATTCACACGATTAGAAAATAATATTAACAATAAATTTACCTGCTACAATTTAATTTACTGACGTTACATTTCTATTGGATTTAATTTTATTGAAACATAACTTCGAGTCGTTTACATTTGGGTCGATTCTCTTGGGTCGATTCACACATTTTACATAATTTATGAATTCTATGCGACAGCTGCCTTTGTGGGGGAGGGGGTTCATACTAAAGATTTTTTGGTCAAACAGCAGACAAGCAAAAAAGCAAATATACAGCGTTATTGTCAAATGAGTTTTTTTAGTTTTTGTAAAAGCAAAAGACATGTATTGTGTATCATATTAAGGTAGACTGGGTGCCCGTTCTAAAATTCCTATAGATTAAAATGTTTTATATGAAAACCGGTTTGAAGTGAAAAGAAAACTTTACAATGACTTGATATTCTTACTTTCCGTGTAATATTATACGTAATTTATTCCATATATTTATGGATATTTCAAATATGTTCTTCAAAAATTAAATACAGTTTAACAGAAAAACCTTTCATTGCAATAATTTACAATTTATTACTAAGTAACCAGCAAGGGTTACTAAGTAACCAATAAGGGTAGGCTTAGACAATCTGCGACTTACTTAGGTAGGCCTACAACTAAACCAAGCTTCCTCAGCGATCTATCTCAAGGTCAAGCTGAAACACATCTTCGCCGAGGCCTTGAAACAACTAATTACTTCATCCAATGCTCATCCTTGGAGTTCAGGCGGCCTCTATTCATCCTATCTCAACACTCAGAAGCCACTGGTCGGAGTTTGCTAACCCAGTTGATATCGCGGCTGAGATGATCGTGCTTCAAAATAAGCCAGAAAAGATTAGCCCAGACCGGTTGGGAAAGACTCACTGGGAGAGCCTCAGGAAAAGGTTGCTTCTATATCCTTTATACCGTATCTACTGTTCTAAACATTTCTCTCCACTGTAGCGTGTGTCTGGAGTACACCAAGCTTGGAGAGATTTGCGTGTGTGGCATGGACAGTAGTCGAGTACTTTGTTAACTTTTTCGTTTTTGTAACGAGATGAGGAAAAGACCACAGCCTTTGAAAAAAAACAGGCAACAGACCTTAATTACCGGCAATGTAGTTACTGGTCAAACCGTATATTGTTTTTTGTGTTTATAAACTATGTGAAGGAAGCCGCAGCGCCAACAATATACTGATTGCAGCTGTTATAAACCTGCGACAGTAGGACAAACGTTTTACTGACACTTCACCAAATTATCCCGTGCTTTACAACTTTCCACTTTAAATCTTCACGTACTTTTACTCTCTCCGAGCCGACAATGTACAGTCGGTGTGCTTTGAACATCCCATTAATCTGAACGTGGTACAGCCACTAATACTTTATTTTGATTATAAACAAAATTTTAACTTTTCTCATTTGTCTACCTTAATCCAAAGTTTCCTTTCCAACAGCGCTGCATTTGTCGCGCAATCGTTCCTATCCACAGGAAATGTCTCTCTCTATAAAGCCAGAGACTATGTTGACGTGACACAAAGGGTTTTTTTGACAGAATAGCAATCAGACAGAGTCCCCATTACTATCACTGTGACATAGGTTTTATTACTATACAAATGTCTTAACATTGGGAAAATTTTTAATGTAAATGTAGATTATTTAAAACTCTAATTACCACTACTGTACTTGGTTGTTGGAATAATCGATCCTTGTGCAGCCCATTATATTATGGCCAGGTTACGAGGGTTCAGTTAACGTGGAAAAAATACACAACTAATGCTAATAATGATATCTAAGAAACATACTTTAATCACTTAACCTTATATCAGTCTGTTTATGCTATTACATTAACAAGACATTATAGTTGATTCAATTAATTGATAAGATAAGATTCCACGCAACAGCTGTTTTCATAATCTTGTATTGTGGGTCGCCCCAAACCTTTTTATTTAAGTTACAAATGTTTAATGAAATACTAAACATTATACTCTGTGGTAGGAGGACCCCCTCATGTAAAGCAAGGGGAACGTATCACAAAGTTCTAAAAGTCTATAGTGAAACATATATATATATATATATATATATATATATATATATATATATATATATATATATATATATATATATATGAATGAGGAATTAATACTGCCTTACCGATAATGTTGATCAATGCAAGTAGACAATCAAACACTGTCTCAGGTATGATCAATATTCCACTGGAACACTTAGCAAGAGTTTATTAACAACCAACGGTAGAGTTTAGGGCTTGAGTACACTCAACACATGGGGAGCGACCATAGGACAAATCACTAGCCTAGAGTCTATATACTGTTATTGCGGCTTCTCTTACTTTTACACTCGCGTTAGGCGGGATGAATGAAATAACACAGTCTAGACCAAAGTAATTACTCACTTTACAGAAACAAAGCATGTGACACGAAATAAGCAATTAATATTACATAAAGTACCACAAAGTGATATTATCATTAAAAAAGACTTTAAATGCAGTTGTTCATTTAATTACGGTTCAACAATTAAACAATGTTTGGTACCGTATTGTGTATTTGTTACCAACCAAACAATAATTGACATTGCTTTAATTGATTCAAAGTTACTTTCAGTGAAGAAGCTCGCAGATTAAATGAAAGAAAAGAAACCATAAAAACTTAAAGAACCAATATGATAAAAACCATAACATCTACAAACCATAAAAACTTAAGGAAACCGATATGAGGAAAAATATAATATCTACACTTTAGCATTACGCGCCGCTTGCGAGAGCTGCATCTAATGACGTAAGTAACTTGCAATTAGTCGTATGTTGTGCGACTCTGCGTGGTCCCATTGCATTCAACGCGTAACAATTGCGAGTGGTAACGTTAGTAACTTGCAACTAGCCGTATGTTGTGCGACTCTGCGTGGTCCCATTGCATTCAACGCGTAACAATTGCGAGTGGTAACGTTAGTAACTTGCAACTAGCCGTATGTTGTGCGACTCTGCGTGGTCCCATGCAACAACGCGTAACAATTGCGAGTGGTAACGTTAGTAACTTGCAACTAGCCGTATGTTGTGCGACTCTGCGTGGTCCCATGCAACAACGCGTAACATTTGCGAGTGGTAACGTCAGTAAATTAGGAGTTACAGACTAAAGCAGGTTGAGAATGTATTTACAGAGGAAACTTGCAACCAAACCGCTGTAGATTAATAGCAGCGGAGACGCCCTACTGCCGACCCTTAATGGTTAATGTTGCTCTTTTCTATAGAGTAAAGAGAATGTTTTAACAGCCACTACATATTTACCTGTCCAATACACACCTGAACTAACGATATACGGTGTAATAAAGGAGTATGAATTATTAAAGTAAGAGAATAAATGTGATAAACACGAAACTAATAAAAGTGAAAGTCATGACGCTGCTATTGCAAACATACAACACGGGGATAAAGAATTACAAAGTAACCTATATGCAGTATTTAGCAAAGGGCTTAACATGAATTACGCAAAAATACAACGAAAATATTGAAGATAGATAATGCGGTCGTTACAATCAACTGTTGACCTAAATAGCGCGATCTGCGTCAGATAATTCAAAATGCATTTACACAAACTATGCAACCACCACATGGCTCCTGATAAGCTAGAATCGATTGTGTTTGCGCAAACTCGATTACCTGCTAAATAGGCTTGCATTATATAACTGGTTATGCAGCAAAGCCTAGGATAAACATGCATCTGTCCTTTTGGTAAACCTGACTGTAAAATAGAGAAAAGTCGTCGTCCTCTTGGCGAGCTTTTATCAATAACGTCCTACTTGGAAGGTTTTGTGCAAGATCTAAACTCATCAGATTCTCAGAAAATAAACTGGGTAATACAGTTTGTGTTTAACTAATTTATATATTTTTAATTAATTCACAAATAACAGGGCAATATTTAGAAATTATTCTAGCGCTCAAAGTAAAGAACGATTGAGCTAAACCTAATGGTGGAATCTGTAGGATTGCTGAGCATAGACCAGCACGAGACTGGAGATGTACCAAGGGCAGCCACGACGAAAGATACGTGCTGACTGTCTTCTCACATAGAAACCCGTTTCTCTTCCCGTTGGAAGATACTGCGCTGATTTCTATCAAAGACTCTGGGACAACATCCTTCTGACCACCTTCACCAGGTTTCAGCAACACCTACTTATCCAAGCACCAAGTGGTACATTTGTCTTACATTATTTGCTCTAACCTTCTGGACACAAAGTTCTGCCTAGTACGCGCTAAAAAACTTTAATAAAGTTCCACTATTTTTTCATGTACTTGTAAGTAAATCAGTGGTTCAATACTAAAGGCACATGTGTACATGTACACGTAGGACCCAGGGAATTTATATGCATTTAAGGTAACTGGATTCTTACACGCATTGCGTCTACGTTTACCCTTTATCTGCAATAACACTTTGCAGATATTTATTTACTTTATTTACCACATATTTATTTACGTCATAGTAATGGTTATTTCGTTATACCAGTAATTACGTTATTTGCAATGTAGAATCGTTTGTTTAGTCTGGTGAGTGGTTTGTTCCTCTAAATTTACTACTTTATTAGTTTTTATCATAGTTTTTCTTCAAACTGTTTTAATACAAGTAAAATGTATTTCATGACGTCAATAACAATTTCAGAAATAATTTGTTTTTTATATTTTCATGTATATTCCACTTGTATTTGTGCTAGCTTGCTATTATTGTAACGTGCGTTAATGTCTCCGTTACAGTGACCACACAACAACTATGCCCGTTGTGGGACGGGACCGTATTGGTGAGCTTAGGCGGCTTCATTCCCTAATGTGATTGTGTACACCGAAATCTAATGGAGCGTGAGTTCCGATTGGAAACATCTCTAAATTAAATAGAAATGCTATTGCAAGGCTGATTGCACGTGAGAGAGGCAAAGATCCTTTATTTTCTTACTTATTCGGTTTCTATTTCAGCTCTAATTGTCTGCGTCTGTATTAGCTGACTAGACATCAGCTGGCCACATTTTGAACTTTGTTTCTACTCCTCTGTTTGTATTTTGTATAGAATATTCCGAGAACAAATCCTTTTGTTTTTGAAGCTTTAATCAGAGACCCTTTCTATCGTCGAACAAATCTCCATTGTTACCCCAAAGCAATTATTACTAAAATAAAAATATAGTTCATGAGAGCTAAGCACTCCTCTCCGTGTTTACAATCTGCCGTGCTAGTTTCCTGTTACAGTTCTGCAAACGTGTTACTATTATATCAGTAAACCTGCCCAGGATCGTTACGGAGTGGGACAATCTATGACTGCACTCGTAAAAGTTTACACTCAGATCAGTTCTCATCTTTCAGAAACCTTAAATAATAATGCCAACTTTACAAACCAAGATATGCATGAATGTAGGTTAAACGGGAACAATATTGGCTCGTATTTACGAACAACGTATTTATAGATCATACAATAATATGGACAAACAATATCTTCTGTAGATGCACACGAGACCTGCTTTATAAATAATCGTGACTGAAAATTACTTAAAAACGTTACGAAACGAACATGACAACCAATAACTTAAAATTTATAGCCTACAATTAGCAAACACGCCGTTCGGTTGGAAACGGCTAATTGCCTAACATGATGACGGCGCGTAATCAGAAACTTCGGCAAAAGATTTGTTAGAATTGGTTTCTAATTAGTGGAGCTGTAAACAACTGATTACCCGCCTGTTCCGGTTCCGATGATGGATTCTTCGAGCCACGAATCCGATCAATACAAACTGACATAGAACGACCAGTAATTACCGAATGCCCGAGTGTTTCTGGGACTTACTTCCACGGAAGATCTCTTATGCTTCGTGTCGCCTTGTTTTCTTTTTTCTGTTTTATTGCAGCAAAATCTTTAGTTTTCTATCAGTTTAGATCAAACCAATGTCTACAAATTCTAATAGTATTGTGTTTCTCTATGAAAAACGTTACAAAGTTAAGTCAGTGCATGAGTACAACAGTGAAACAGAACGAAGTATAACTATTGTCTATTGGCAACCATGCGCGGTCATTTTATTGGTAAATTTTCAGAATAGTTTAGCAGTAACAAGACAGAGCTGTACAAAATGTAAAATCAGGTAAAAAGACTATTTTTGTAGAATACGGTGAATTCAAGTCTCCAGCCAGACAATCTAGGCGTCAAAGTCTCCAGCCCTACACTCCAGGCATCAAGGTCTCCGAGTTTGAGTAAGGAGGGCAGTCGCTATCCATGTAGTGACGTCACCTTGGTTACAAGACCAGCCCCATCATACATCTATCTATGGACGTGAGGGAAAATTTAAAAGCGCTCTAAACGTGTTAACTGATATAATTAAATATATTTATATTTTTATCCGTTAGTGGGTAAACACCTCTCTTGCATCTATCCAATCTGATGCCTCTTTTGCAAGGGAATGTACCTGAGTAGGACTACTTCAGGTAAGGACCTTGCTCACGTGATGACATAGTCCCCCAATGTCTTCCACCAGGACAAACCCTTTCTGTAGCCGACATGACGACTGGTAGCACTATAAATTCAACAAGCTCTACAGTTACATAAACTCAAACACTACCACAGGTGTGACGTCATCATAACACTGCTCACGAACTACCTGGTAGCTTAGCACAGATGACGAGTTATCAGTTATGGGGAAGAGAACTATATTGGTAGGGTTAAAGGCTGTTTGTAACATTTCAAATCAAAATTTTAATTCACAGTTTACATTTTAAATCTTATGTTTACTCACTTTTGAATGTAGTTTCTTATATGAAACGCCTTACCTGAAAACGAAAACAATTTGTTAGTAAAAATTAATCAATAAACAACACAATTACTAAAATAGTTATTGCTAATTACTTGGACTATTTTATTGCAATATGTATTGTGAAGTCTGTGATGAATAATTCATGTAGATAAACTTACTTGTAAAGTCCCGCCTTTCACTTAGTAAATTGTACATAAACAGGAAGATTTCATTGTCTTTCGAGAGATGGAATAGAAGGTGAAGGTGTTGGAGAAGAAAATAAGGTGTTAGAAAAGTTGAAAAGGTGTTGGAGAAAAAGAAAAGGTATTGGATAACGAGGAAAGATGTTGGAGAAGGAGAAATGGTGTTGAAGAAAGAGGCTTGACGTTGAGGATGGAAAACAGATGTTAGAAAAGGATTAAATGTATTGGGGGAAAACATGGTGTAGAAGAAGGAAGGATGTTGGAAAAAGAGAATAGACGTTGAGGAAGTAGAAAAAGATTATGGAAAAGAGGAACGATGTTGGAGGACTAGAAAAGATTATGAAAAAAGAGGAAAGATGTTCGAGAAGGAGAAAAGATGTCGGAGAAAGTAAATGTATAAGAGGAGAAAATGTGTTGGAGTAGGAGAAAATCAGTTGGAAAAGGAGAAAAGGTATTTTAGAAGGAGAAGAGGTGTTGGAGATGGAGGTGTAACTCTTGGAATGGAATAAGAAAGTATTGCAGACGGATAAAAGCAAAAAAGCACTGTAACAAAAATTTTGAGAAAGCATTCTCAAGATAAACGAGGTTTCAGAATATTTTTATAGTTATTAAAGTAATAAATGCAAATTCCTCCGACAGTTGGAGGGAGTTTTACACATCAGCTACAACTTTCTAGATACGTTAATAAATACTTTGGTAATTTCCGTAATTCGTTGTACGGCTATTCTTGTTGTTATTTACAACCCTTCCTCGATAAATTGGATTTAGGAACTTTATGTTTCTAAAATGCCAACAATTTGATTTTGTTGATTCTAGAGAAAAGTATTTTACATCCCTTGGGACGGAGAGTGTTGAGGACATGTATTTTGCAGCAGAACGTGTTCGTCCTCTTTTTGGCGGATCGCCTTGGGTTATTAAATAAAGTTATATTTTTGTTTTTCAGAGGAAAAGGGATTTTCGAAAGAAATATTTATTAACTTTTCAATATTTTCATTCATAATATAAAAGAAAAATCACTGGCACATCACGAAACAGTTTTGTGACAATTAAGGCAACTGTTCCAAGTGAACCTTTCGCATATGATTATAAAGGTTTGTTTATTTTCATTAACCTTTTGCCATCATTAAAAACATGTCTAAAACAGGAACATCTTTAAAAACATCATCTAAAACAGTAGTGTATTTACAGAAACTAAGTAATAAAGGTTCTAAACCTTTCCTAAGCACATGGTCTCACAAGCTACTCTTCTCTTTGTTTCTGTCTGCACCCAACTCTCCTCGGGTAAGCCATCCTATCTTACTTTACAATCTGTCCCTACTCTCATAACCGACCGTTAAATGACTTTCATTGTCTTGTAACCAAGGGTAGCTCTTCTTCTATGCACATGAAGTACCAGTGATCCTATATGTTATCCCAGACGACGCCTCCTTAATCTCGTCTATATTTCCGACCCTAATAAAGAGATAACTGATATTTGTATCGCGGTTATAGGACCCCTAGTATGACAGTATTGGCTACGACAGATAGGAACGTGTCATAAAATCACCTGGTACTGGATATCAGAGATTGGTTACATCTACATGGTAACGTACCACACATAGAGCTATCTACTCGTGAAATGTGCATAGAGAAGGGTAGGTGGGATTAGGTGGAGTCACACCCAACGGGGGTGAAGGGAGGAAATACCTGCTACCTTGTCCAATTAACTGAATGCCCTCGGCGAAGTTATATAGGATATACTCAAACTCTCTGCCTTCATCACTGATCTAGAATCGTCAACTATTATCGACTACATATCAGCATAAAAATAGCAGGTGTTTTACCAAAGCAGGGCCCATAACGTGCAGCTAGCTCCTTCTATAACGTACATACGGGAGATTGCTTGGATACCTATAGGATAAAGTATTATCCTTTGTGTGCATTCTAAAACTATTCTAATATGTATTAATTGTTTACTCAATTTACCTGGAAATAGGTTAGTAAAAACTGTTTAGTAGGAAGAAATGTGAAAACGTTTAAGGGGTGGAGAGAAAGCAAAAACATAAGTAAGACAAAGCAGCTATAAGAGACATTATAACTTATGGATGGTAGTCAAAGGAAGCGACGAAACGATACGTATAAATATAAATTACAGGTTAGAGATAGGTTGTATACATTGAGAGAAGAATTGAAGAAAAGCGTTAACTAGTTCAAATTTAACCTAATTTATGTGACGTGTTTTTATGAGTAAAATATAAGATTTTATAAACAATTTAAACATTCCGCAACTTTTATTCTACCCCAGCGTTTATGTCCCTACAGGTTGTTTGTAATGCGACCAGATACAATGTGACAGGGAATGAAAGCACACGAAACCAATAATTAATTTCCCTTAAGCCTCCCTACACGGGATTCGATAATCGATATTCTTTGTAGCAGGTAAATTGAGTGCAGGGGTAAGGTAAATGTGACTTTTTTACTCTTACATCAATCGATTTTACAAGGGAACAGAGACGTAATCATACAAACGACAAATTGCAAGGAGATTGGACTTCAGATTCGTTTATCGACGTAAATGGTGGAACAAAACCGGTCGTGATGTCATGTAAAACTGTCAATAAAGTCTCTTAATATTGATTAAATTCTTTATTTCAAAACATTACGGAACTATAATAATGTAAATCAGCGTGTCTGGCATATTTTCCTTGACTTGGGCTGGTTAGTTTAAAGAATTCCAAGCGGTAAAAAACCTTGAGGCGGTGGCCGGCACTAAAGTAATTTAGAAAATTATAAAACATTGACCATTAGGAAAAACATATTCAGAATTGTCTCATAAACATATACATCTTTTAAGTTACGACTTATTCAAGCTTAGTAAATCTTCCCGCCACCAGAGAGTGCGGTGGTAGTTTTTGTACCTTCCTACGGACTATACTTCTATCTCTGCCACTCAACTTCACTTCCTTTCATGTTTTTCCCGGCCAACTCATCCTCTTCTTTTCGATTACTAACTGATGTTACCACTCCCCTTGTCCAAGTCACTGACTGTCATCACTGACTGGTGTTACCACTCACCTTGTGCAAGTCACTGACTGTCATCACTGACTGATGTTACCACTCACCTTGTCCAAGTCACTGACTGATGTTACCACTCACCTTGTCCGAGTCATTACCTGTCATCTTCCTAGCCTCTTCGTACATCAGATGTTTTTGTTTATTTGATTTATTGAATTTTTCATTTTTCTTCAGTTAATTTTTATTTTTATGTTTGTCCAAATGTATTATTTTAACTTTCACGTTTTTGTCCACTGACGATGCTTCAGCAGCCATCTTGCAAAATATTTATAAATATTTGCCGCGGATAAATACATTTTTCCAATATGGTTTCATGTGACCTGCTGTGAGGCTATGTATTACGTAAAAGCTTAAACCTCATTAATGAGGCTACCTTTTAGGTTGTATTTTCGTTGAAACAAGGTTATTTGATAATATTTTTAAGTTATTAATCAATATAAATATCATAAATATAAATTTCTCCACAGCTAACATTGTCTGATTGTTATTTTATTTGTTGTTTATTTTATTTGACTTTCCAAATTTTTTATATTTTTCAGTTTTATCCAAAGTGAGCTTTCTATACAATTACCACGTTTCTGCAATGGCCAATCTGACCGTTGCAACCTACACATAGGATTCATGCTGACAAAATCCTTAAATCTGCAGCTGATTCATTGTTGCGTATTGCATAAATATTTTGCCATTAATTAACCTCAAACCACTCACAGTGGAAGCACTTACAATACAACCGTCTCCTACTGCGAGCGTAGCGCCACGGAGCTTCTCCATTACACCACCCATTATACCCGTATTATTCCTCTCTTTTATATTATTTTGCACATTATATCAGAAACGAGAAATAATTTTAAAGAAAAAAATGGCCGCACGACAATTGAGGACAACCTTTTGAATTTTGTAGACAACGTATTGATATACCACATAATTTATAGCCTGTAAAGCAATTGTTGGGGGGTGCACTGAACTCCCTTCACTGCTGCGCTATAACTGCGTTGATCTTACCATATATATATATATATATATATATATATATATATATATATATATATATATATATATAGAGAGAGAGAGAGAGAGAGAGAGAGAGAGAGAGAGAGAGAGGGAAGTTTAATCGCAAAAGCAGCGTTTACTTGCTTCCAAATACAACGTATTTCGGAATTTCCACCACCGAGTAAAAACCACAACTGTAAAATCGTCCACTCTGCAAACAAATCATCGTCTCTTGACAAGATTTATCTGAAAGCTATCGACAATGGATCAGTCAGCGTGAATGGGAACCCTTCCGTATATGTCACTGAGATGAGAGATTTCAGGCTTTTAGGATAAGTCAAGCCAGTGAACGCAACGAGGGGAAGGAAAGGACGCCTTGTAATTTGATTAAAGATAGCTTACATGCTTCGCAACTTAAAATTAGCGTCAAAAGAAGCGTTACGAAGTCAAGGTTTAAATTATTTATCACAACGAATCAGTATTTTGAATAAAATGTTAGAAAAGTAACACACTGCTGTTAACTAAAATGAAATTCTTATATGCATAGAAAATTGTATTATATGCACAGAAAATACAAGAATATTCTGTGTTGCTTAAAAATACCATTAAGTATATCTACAGAATATTAATAATCAAATCCTTTTATGATTTCATTGAACTATACTTCAGCAGAATATTAAAACAACAATAATTTGTTTAGCTATTTGCATTTTTTTTAAAATTAACGCAAAATGCCAACAATGCGCGAGAGTGAACAAACAAGACTCTTCCCCCAGGGACTTACTTGGTGTCAGTTAATGCTCTCCTTTTCCCAGATAGAGGAAATTATTCCGCCCTACCTAACTCTTTTCTTAGCTCTACCTATCTCCACCGACACTTATCCATTTTCTTCCAGCATGCTGAGGAGGACAGATAACTATTTCTAAACCCGTTAGTATGTAGGTAGATATAGTATACTTCGGAGGATAGACAATGCTACTAGGGGGCATTTCTGCCCTACCTTCGTAGGAGGTACTAGCCATACTGGCTTTGACGCTGTGAGCCACTGCTTAAGTCCTTGTATACCCGCCTGCCCTGGGCCTTTCGATGTCTGTCTCCTTCCAGTAACTCACGACTCAAGTATTGGGTAGCAAACATTATCCTACTTCCTTATCTTACGGCCCAGGTATTGGGTAGCACACGTCTGTCTGCATTCCTCATCTCACGGCACCGGTTTTGGGTAGCGCACGTCTGTCTAGTATCCTTATCTCACGGACCAGGTATATTGGGTAGCACACGTCTGTCTGCTTTCCTTATCTTACGACGAAGGTATTGGGTAACACACGTTTATCTGCTTCCCTTATCTTACATCAGTGAAGCCGAGAAAATGGTAATAGTAGTGGAGTGGAGATGATAATGGTGGAAGTTATCGTGAGAGGCTTTTGTGATGGCAGCGTTTATCTTGATCGTGGAGTCGAATTTGGAGTCACCGGCAGACCTTGGTTTTACATGTAAAGATTCCCAGTCATGAAATTTGTCATATAAACAGAGAAACAAACCTCTCGTGTTACGGGGTCTCCATAATCGTATAATTGTGAAATGAAGCTGATTAAAAATACAAAAGACTGACCCATGCGACCGGTAAGTATCTGGAAGTATTCTGAACTTTTGCCTCGTTTCAACCGTCAACGGTTCCAAGATGTAATCTATCTGCTCCCGATCGCAAGCAATGACAGAATCGCTACAGAAGCGAATCTCTCGATTTACAAACGATACAGTTCTGTAATAGAATTAGCAAAGCTTTGCGTCACCACATTAACAGACCTTGTAAATGCGTGCGAATATCAGAATCAAGTTTTAAAATATAATTTATAATGAACATCTCAGAATTTATTGACCTATGTGGTTTTAAATTTAAAATTAATAGAATAAAGATTGCATTTATTTGTTTATTTTTTAAAACTGTCTCTTTATATAATTACAAAACTGTAACGAATGCCTCTAACAAAGTGAATTTAACGATATTTTATCACTAACGAAAAGTAAAAAGATAGTTCTGAACAAATGGAACACATTACTACAAGGGTTGAGAGACTTCAGTAAATCCGTGTGTGTAAGCCTGAAGTATCTCTCACGGATGCAGAGCTGAGGGCTTATTATTCCATAGTGGAACGAAAACGAGGTACGGAAGGACAAGACGTACGGAGGCGTGTGGCTCTCAAAGAAAGTCTCAGAAAGGTCTCCCCAGAAACTCACCAGTTAACATAATGTAAATTATAAAGTGATTGTCCTCTATAGGTGTGTTAGCTGCGGTCCGGAAGAGGTACAAAAAAACCTTTCAGTGTAATAAAGGTTACTGTTACGTACTTTTCTTTAAATTAAAGATAATTTAAAAGACAGTGTAAATGCTTCAGAGAGGGACTCCTTATCGGCCAACCTTTGTCTCTTACAAGGTTCGGTACGCCCCAGTTCCTTTCGAATCGTCGGTTAAACGACATCTCTCCCGTCACTCTCGACGTGACGTAGTTTTTGTGTGTTCTAAACGAGGCTCGGTTTAGACCATTTCTCTCTCTTTGTTTCTCCTGTCGTGTGGCGAAGGTACTCTTAACATTAATAGTGACATTTTGAATATAAGTGATTTCTTTAAGTTCAACAGGTAATTGATAAGTGCGGGAAAGGGTGCACCCGAATAACTGTCCGACAAGTGGTGGTACTTCGCCCAGTGAGGTATGTACAAAACGTCAACTTCATTCATTTAATTATTTAAGGTCCTCCGGAAATCAATGTTGCCGTTACATGGCAAAATATTTAACATTTTTGGTCCTACGGCCCGGATCTTTTGAAAAGGTCCTATGTTAAAACATGTCCACAAGTGTGACGTACATATTTCCAACCGCACGCAATATCTTGTCCTTGTTACAAGGCTTACCTCACTCAATTTCTTATCTATCAGCTGTTCAAATACAGTAGATTATAACAAACCCTCTCTGAAAGCATATCTTTATAATTTACTACGCTTGTCTATTTGTAAACAATTCGTATGATTCAAAGTTTATGTTTCTCACCATACTATGTTAATAGGCTAATATATTTATAAATATTTTCTGCTATTTAGTATGGTAAAAGAAGTCACCCATGATTTCACTGCTTGTAAATTGCAAATTTATATTTATTAAAGCTTATTGTTTTGAAGCAGATCATTCAGTTACATGCTGTCTAATGTAATTGTAATTATTTCTTTTTAAAATATTTACATTTTTCATAATTTGTATTGAACGTTTTTTTGATTGCAATTATTGGAAGATATGTTGTTATTGTAACCTTGAATAAGAGACATTTGTTTACTTGAACTGTTTACGTCCGTTCATAAGTTCAAACATTCAATATTTACATTTCTTTGTGAGAAACTAGTTTTTGCTTTCTCTATCGCTCTTGCTATTAGTATAGCATATTTTGTTAGTGTATTTAAAGAGCCTTATTGTTATTGTAGATATAATTCAATTCTAAAAAATGGCCAAATCACTAAGGGTAATCACTGCTAAGAAGGAAGCTCTATTTTCCCAGATCCAATCTATTTATGATCTCACGCAAAAGATTTCTGTTAAAGCGATCATGCAGGAATTAATGATCCGAGCTCCCTCTGTCGCTAGCATTAAACAAGAATTTTTAGACACATTGGACTTATTCAATGAACTCTCGTTGGAAAAAGATAACGATTTTATTCCCAATTTCTCAACTTCGGCTGTGGTTAATGATCTTGTTTCTCGCATAAATTACACTGTTGCTTCAATAGAAGCGAAACAAGCTGCTAGGCAAAAAACCGAAGCTAGCTCTTCACTCTCGTCACAAATCCCACTGCGACTTCCAAAATTGGAACTCAAACATTTCACGGGTGATCCATTTGAATGGATTTCTTTCAAAAATCTCTTTGACTCTACCATGCATAAAAATACATCTCTCAATGCTGTCACCAAACTACAGTATTTGCTCAGTGTACTCTCAGGTGAACCATTAAAACTAATTAACTCTTTACCTATTTCGGAAGTTAATTATCAAGTCGCGTATGACCTTCTTATGGAGAGATATCACTCTCCAAGACGATTAATGTCAATTCATCTCAATAGAATTCTCGACTTGCCGAATATCAATTACACTTCTAACCAAATGCGTAACTTTGTTACAAGTTACACAGAGAACACCCAAGCCTTGAAGGGGCTACAAATTGATATCACGAGTAACAATCCCTTATTGTCAGCGATGATTTTACGTAAGCTGGATTCTACTATACTGAAGAAGCTTGAACAATCACGGGATAACACGTCGACCCTGGCAACACCTGCGGAAATTATCAACTTCCTCTCACAAAAATGTAGTGAACTTTAACACGCGACACTACATTCCTTTTCAACTCTCAACGCTAACTCATTACCTTCAAACTCACCTCAAATTTCAAAGGGAAAACAGTTAATGTATAAGACTCAGGTTAACCGAAAGTGGACTTCGCTGGTGACTTGTACTCTGTCAATGACACAGCGTCTGAGACAAAGCATCCATTATGTTTTCTGTGTAAAGGAACAGACCATAAAATCTATTCCTGCCTTAAGTTTAAGGCCAAATCTCCGACAGAGCGTTTGAAGATCGCGAAGTCGTATAGTAGATGTATTTCATGTTTGGGCGCTCACAGTGTGAAGTTTTGTAAATCCAATTCGACTTGTTTTCAATGTAAAAGGAAACATCACACTCTTCTCCATTTTGACAACGATCACCTGCCTCAGCATACACAATTAAAGTCCTCTCTTTCTCAGGATCAAGGTGTAACAGAAGTTGTTCAGTCACCTATTAGTATGACTTCTCAGGCGACTAATCCTGCCTCTCAAAGTACAACTGTGCTCCTAGGCACACTTTTAGTAAAACTCTCCTCTCCTACCGGGACGACTTATGTTTTCCGGGCTCTGGTGGACTCAGGAAGCCAATCCTCATTTATTTCAGAGCAAGTAGCTCAACTAATGTGTGTAACTCGAATGAGAAGTAATCACAACATTGTTGGACTTTCTCAAACCCTTACTCGCTCAAGGGGCATGACCTCTTTAGGCGTGCACACTCTCGATGGCACAGTAATAGCTGCCAAACATAATTTTCTCATTCTCGACAAAATTTGCGTCGATTTACCTCGTACTCACATTGACGTTAAAGTACTAAATAAGGTACAATCTTATACGCTTGCCGACCCTACTTTTCATTTGCCAAGTCGCATTGATATTCTTCTGGGCGGCGCTCTTTTTCCTTTAATATTGACTCCAACTACGCATTCTCTCGGCTCTAATATGCCGTGCCTGATAGGCACTCACTTTGGATTCATGGTTATGGGAGAAGCTCCATGTCTGCCTACCTGTGAAAGGGAATCTAGTGCTAGTATGTCCACCACATTACTCACTGTGAATGACTTGGAACTGCACAATTCTCTGCAAATATTCTGGCAACATGAAGAAGTGCCCTTCACCTCAAAACTCTCACCACATGATCAAGCATGTGAAGATCATTATGTCGCTACTCATACACGCGACAGTTCAGGTCGTTACTGTGTCGGACTTCCTTTCAAACAAGATAAACCTCCTCTCGGAACTTCTCGCGGGAACGCGGAAGTACGATTAAAATTTCTCGAACAAAAGTTCAACTCTAACCCTCGCTTCAAGCAACTTTATGCAGAATTCATGTCTGACTATTTGACGTCTGGACACATGATACTTGCCCAAAACACTCAGCTCAGCTCACCTCACTACTTTTTACCTCATCATGGAGTTCTAAAGGAATCCAGCACCACTACTCGCCTTCGAACAGTCTTTGATGCCAGTGCAAAAACATCCAACGGTTTCTCTCTCAACGACACCCTGTGGACAGGACAGAAAATGCAGACCAACATTTGTGATCTGTTACTCATGTTTCGCTATCATAATGTGGTTTTTACTTGCGATATACGTCAGATGTATCGTCAGATCAAAGTCCACCCTGATGATCAACCTTATCAGCTGATCCTATGGAGGGACCATGTCGATCAACCTATTTCCACTTATCAATTGACCACAGTAACCTATGGACTTAGTTGTTCACCTTACCTGGCGATAAGAACTCTTCATCAGCTCGCCTCCGATGAAGGTGCTTCATTCCCTCAGGCTGTCGAAGTACTCCGCACACAAACGTTTGTCGACGACATTATTGCGGGTGGTGATTCCATTGATGAGGCCTCTCATTTGAAAACTCAGCTCATTTCTCTTTTACTTCGAGGTGGCTTCGAATTGCGAAAATATACTACTAACGCTTATCAACTATTACAGGATCTTCCAGACGAACACCTAGAGACACCCACGTTTCTTCAGGATACCGCACAACCTCATTATAATATTCTCGGACTTCATTGGTCATCCTCTTCGGACGCTTTTACTTACCATTTGAATTTTCCTCGAAACTCTAAAACTAAACGCCAAGTGCTCAGCGTTATCGCTCAAATTTATGACCCTTGTGGTTTTCTTTCGCCTGTTGTCATGTGGGCGAAATGTTTTATGCAGCTCCTCTGGACAAAAGGATTAGACTGGGACCAATCCCTACCACCTGAACTTCTAACTCAGTGGCAAACATTTGCAAAGACTTCTAATTGTTTAAAAAATATTGTAATTCCGCGGGCTTTACGCTTGAGTCACTCGCCTAACATTGAGTTACACGGTTTCTCAGATGCTTCTGAGAGTGGATACGCTGCTGTCATTTACTTACGATGTCAGATTAGTGACAACTCGGTGGTAATTCGGCAGCTATTATCGAAGACTCGAGTAGCCCCACTGAAAAAACTCACTGTACCTCGCTTGGAGCTAAGTGCTGCTCATTTACTCGCTCAATTAGTGGCGTATATTATATCTCTTTATAACAAAAAAATGGAATTTTCCTCTGTTTTTCTATGGTGCGATTCGTCAGTAACACTGACATGGATACAAACACCTCCTTATCGACTCAAAACCTTTGTCGCCAATCGGGTAGCGCAGGTTCAAGAATTATTGCCTTCTCATTATTGGAGGCACGTACCGAGTGAACACAATCCCGCTGACTGCGCGTCACGTGGATTACTTCCTTCAGACCTACCTCAATATAAATTATGGTGGTACGGACCCTCTTGGTTACAACAGTCTCATGATAACTGGCCTATATCTCATTTTGAGCCTGTAAAACTCATTGACACAGGGGAATATAAACCTATTTCACCTATATCTCTTCTCTCCACTGTTCACTCAGAATGGGACTTGCTGCGGAAATATTCTATCTTTAGTCGACTGCAGCGTGTAATGGCGTACTTGTTGCGTTTCATACACAACTCTCGTCAAATAGGAAGAACTGTTGGACCTCTCACTACGGGGGAGTTGAACTCAGCCAGAATCCGAATATTCAAATTACTTCAGGCATCCTCCTTCATTGAAGATTTAAAGGCATTAGGACACACCCCTCCTAACAGGGTATCTTCTAGGCTTCGACGATTAACACCATTTCTCGATAGCGATGGCGTCCTGCGAGTTGGTGGACGACTCGAAGCAGCACAGATTCGTTATGAGACACAACATCCGGTGATTTTGCCTAAGAAACACCCTGTGGTTGACTCCTTGATTAACCTATATCATCGGAAGTACCTTCATTCTGGAGTTCAACTCACCCAATCACTTCTCGCACAAGAGGTGTGGATATTGTGTGCTCGGAATGTAATCCGTGCACGCGTCTTCAAGTGTATTGTGTGCTTTAAGCACCGACCTAAAAATAAAAATCCTCTTATGGGAAACTTACCTCAACCTCGGCTGACCCCTACTCGCCCATTTCTCAACACAGGCATTGATTATGGTGGTCCTTTCACTCTGAAAGTACATAATCTACGCTCTATTCGAACCATCAAGGCATACATCTGTGTCTTTGTTTGCCTTGTCACCAAAGCTGTTCACATTGAGGTGGTCACTGATCTCTCGACGGACGCGTTCATCGCAGCATTGACTCGATTTGTGTCTAGACGAGGTCTTTGTCAACACATCTATTCCGACTGCGGAACAAACTTTGTGGGAGCTGACAATGCTCTGCGATCTCTACTCAGGACCTCAGGACAAGATCTCGTTTGTGAATTTTCATTTCAACGTGGAGTTAATTTTCACTTCAATCCTCCTGCTGCACCTCATCAAGGAGGTCTATGGGAAAGCGCAATTAAAAGCGCTAAACATCACTTGCGTCGCGTCATAGGTGAACACGTTCTAACTCTCTCCGAATTCATGACTCTGACAACTCAAGTCGAGTCAATCCTCAACTCTCGACCACTCACACCTTTGTCTAACGATCCTTCCGATCTCACTGCTCTGACCCCAAGACACTTTTTAATTGGAGCTCCACTCGTCGCCGTACCCGAAAGAAATCTGGCTGAAGTCCCTACTAATCGACTTAAGCATTGGTACCTCGTCCATGCTTTTCACCAACGCGTGAGGAAAAGGTGGCAGCTGGAATATCTTCACACTCTACAGCAGCGGACCAAATGGACGGAAACGACAGACAACCTTCGTGTGGGCGACCTAGTGCTAGTGCATCAACCTACTCCGCCTCTCTCTTGGCCATTGGCAAGAGTGACACAAGTGTTCCCTGGCACAGACGGTGTGGTGCGAGTTTTTCAGCTCAAGACACAGCAAGGACTTATAATTCGACCTTCTCATAAGGTTTTCCCCCTGCCCATTAGTGCAGAATAAACTTATTATTTTTCTCATGTTTCTAGAAAAGGAATTTTTATTTTATTTAGTGTATATTTGTTTTTTGTGAAGAACTCTCAGATTGTTTATTGATAATTATTGTTTTTTTTCTCTCATGCTGGGGTAGCTTATATTGCATTCTTCTTTGAATCCTAGGAGGATTCAAGGCCCCCGGTATGTTACGTACTTTTCTTTAAATTAAAGCTAATTTAAAAGACAGTGTAAATGCTTCAGAGAGGGACTCCTTATCGGCCAACCTTTGTCTCTTACAAGGTTCGGTACGCCCCAGTTCCTTTCGAGTCGTCGGTTAAACGACATCTCTCCCGTCACTCTCGAAGTGACGTAGTTTTTGTGTGTTCTAAACGAGGCTCGGTTTAGACCATTTCTCTCTCTTTGTTTCTCCTGTCGTGTGGCGAAGGTACTCTTAACATTAATAGTGACATTTTGAATATAAGTGATTTCTTTAAGTTCAACAGGTAATTGATAAGTGCGGGAAAGGGTGCACCCGAATAACTGTCCGACAAGTGGTGGTACTTCGCCCAGTGAGGTATGTACAAAACGTCAACTTCATTCATTTAATTATTTAAGGTCCTCCGGAAATCAATGTTGCCGTTACATGGCAAAATATTTAACAGTTACGTTTAAAACAAATCTGCAATCAGAAGCAGCCATTAATCACACTCTCGAGTCTAAATGGAACTATATTTTACAGTTACCACTGCCAGAAACATTACGATTCGTAAAGCTAAATATTCTGCCCGGAAATGTTGAATCGATTCGAACAGCGCCCTCTGTAGTGTGTGATATGTACATATAATTCACTCCTTAACCAAAAGGATTTTAACGTTCGATAAGCAAGCATTGTTCCATTTAGAGATTTCTTCGCTGGACAACATGCAATCTGATATCTTCCTTTGGCCACGCACTCCTGTCTAGCATAAGTAACGCTTAACTCTTGTCTCTCACGCAATACTCCTCTTCATCTGACACTACTATCCTTTATACTGAATTAATCCTAGACATAACAAATCCATGACCTGCCTCGCCAACGTTTCCCTTCCGACCTGTTTTCCCCGAAAGTTCAAAAAAACACATGTGCCAAGTTCTAGCAAATCTTGGCCACCGAAAAGGAATCTCCAAATAACTTTCATATTTTCCGAACCTTATACATTTCCGGGTGATAGGTTCTAGCTAATTTCTATTCTAAATTTTTGATTCATTAATACAAACGTGTATTCACAAAATTAAAGTTTATGAATTTTCGTTCAATAATTTTCAGCATTTTCATGAACTCGTAGAGTTAGATAATACTCGATACACTACAAGCTCTTCAAAATGCAAACACTGTCGGTGAAACACTTATACCAGTTAATATGATATTATAACAATCGATTTCTTTAATAACACTGTGTAAATAATAAAAAACGATAATAGATTCCAATTATTCATTGTTTCACTGATGCGCTTTTTGAGGAAATGCGTGGAAATTATTTTGTTAAACATTAAGAACCCCATAAAACCACTCAACATAGGCCTGCAATGTCTGCATAATTGCCGACGTTACGTGTACTAGACTATTCCAGTACAGTAGGTCTGTCGTCATTAGTTTTCGGATATATATAAGCAGACGCTAAAGATTTCTGTCACGTAGCGCCCCCTCACGACTCTCGTGTTTTACAGGAATTACGGCTCCCACACGCTGCAGAATATTTTGTTGAAATCTCTGTAATTATATGAAACACTGCGCGCGGGAATTTGTTGCGGGGATATAAAAGCAGTCCGTATATACATTGCTAATGTTTGTACAACTAATTACGTCGCTCAGTTACTAGGATACAGCAATGGCGGGCGTACTTTGCTGATAGGTTGAAAATAAATTCTTTCCAATTAATAAAAATTACGATTAAAACTTTGCTTTCAAATAATTCAATTTTCAATAGACATGCATACAATAAGTCGCATGATATTTATTAACATAACTTTGGGTATGGCGTTGTTGGTAAAGTAAACCTAATAAACCTGGCTTGGTTTGGATCATTTTATCAGTTAAATATATTTACCTTCACCGAGTACGAAGTAATATAATTTCCTCAAACACGCACTCCTAACTTACTCCAATGTACAGTACAGTATAAAACATAACCTCAAAGTAACAACTGATGAATATGTCCTTTCCACTACTCTATTTGATTCCATATACCTTTCCTTCTATTTCTCCTTAGAAAATGCTGTAACAGGTAGACACGGTTTTGTAACACAAAAAAATAGATTTATTTCAAAATCGACAAGTACATCTCTTACGCCTCCACCCTTGGCTTTTTCTTCGGAAGATATTAGTGACTATTGTGGCCAAAAGGAATACGTATTTGGGACCAAATATTTAAATTTTTTGCAGGTTTTTAATTTCCATATTATTCTAGTATCGAGATGTGACTCTTTTTATTTGTGTAGGAAGTTCTAGGATGCGCTTTAGCACCTGGGCATATGGTGCGTGAGTTGTAAAGATTCCGACTCAAAACGTTTCTTATAAATCTACTTTGATTATTCGGCAACTCGTAACTATTGGGACGTTAAAGTCTCCCCGAACACCTTGCCTATCAACATCGTCAGATTAAATTAAATTCCGAATTTAGTCAAGTTAAAGTCTGCGCGAAGTCCTTTGCTAGCAACATCGTCTGATATAGTCGAGTAAAAATAAATTCCGACATTAGCCTAATTACATACATTATCCTTATCCTCTTTAAAATTTTGCCTGATAAATCGTTGAGCCCTAAAGTGGCACCACTGTCGGAGCAAAGAGATATTATACATTGGTTAAAATTGATATAATGATGAACTACATATATTTCTATCTTCTCATTACTTTTGACTTGCCCACTGGACATTACTTTACGTATACATTACATTCCCCAAAACTCCAACCCTTCAACAGGTGCGTGGGGGATCCTAAAAAGCCTGTCAACTCGAAAAACGTTCCATCACTGTCACCAAGTCATGCCATTTACTTACTCATGAAGATTTATCATTCCAAATCAAAACAAAGTTTGGTCGCGAGTGGTTTGTGTTCCAAGCGAAAGATTTATCACTGGAAAAACAATTTTGTGTGGATTATAGCGGGACGTTCGTTTATGGGTCTACATATCGCAGCAGTGTTTCGCACGGCCATTGGCTTTAACATTGGGGATTATAATTTTATTGTTATGTTAGAAGAATGTTTTTTTTTATATTTCAATGCCTTCATATTTATATTACTTTACAAATATATACATTTTGAATGAAAATCGAACACTCGAAGGTGCAATAGGAAGCAGAAGACTAAAATTAAATGCAAAACAGGATCCAGAAGCAAAACAAATTTTGAATAAAAAGTTTATTTCATCCAATTAGTCCCAAATATTTGACGTTAGTAGTACAATACATTTTGATTTATAATATTTTAATAACGTTTAATCTCATTCTGTTTTTTACAATGCTTTTTATTAGTTTCTTTGTAATTTGATTGTTGACGCAGATAATTTTAACGGTGGAGCACAACAAATGTTACGAATATTTCATACACTTTAGAAATAAAGCGACCAATACAGTACATTGAAGTACTAAGTATACAGGATCATCTCACACGAACATAGGTAAGTATAAACTGTCCTATTTGTAACAAAATACTCTATGTATTTCTTTATTATACGTAATATTAGTTACTTATATTGACATACAACTGATTTAAATCTAGATCCAAAACTCGTTTTGAATAATACGTTACATCCATCCAATTAGTCAGTTAGACAAACGGTGCATAATAGCACAACACATTTTTGTTTATATTATTATATTAATGTTTATTAGCGCTGTGTGTTTTTCTATACCTAGGGTTTCTATTGATTTTGTGGCACTTTTTATAGTTTTATTCTTGACGAAAAACACTTCAATGGTGGACCACAAACAAATGCTACAAATAATTCGTACACTTTATACATAAAACCAATATTACAATAGGTTGAAATTCTAAGCCTTCACGATCATCCATAGCTCCTGCATAGTATATAACCTTTACTATTTATACCATAAATACACTGAATCTTTTATTATTACATTTCCAACTTTACATACTAACATTAACTCACGTTTATTTTTTAACAAAGAAAAATATGAATGATCAATTTAATAAGTGTTCTTGTTAGTGCAATTGCCGACGTTTTCGGGATAGGTAATAGCGTTGAAAGGTTGTAGCGGGGATAAATTGAAAAGTAAAATGGATTTGCTTTAAGGTGATAAAAAAGAACATCTCCCAAACTCGTAATACATTAAACTTTCACAGCTTCTTTAGGCGGGAGGTCGGAGTTACTGGTTAAACGCGAGGCAACTAAAAACGTAATCAATTCGGGCATTCCCGGAGGAATACTTCACGCAGGATAAGGACTCGCGTTATAAGGTTCCTCAAATATTATTAGTATTTCCAGTTAGAATCCTTTGTGACTCAAGTTTATCTGTAGCTACTCTTCACAGTCGTCCAATGTAAACAGTGCTATATACCTTTATCGGAGGAAGGGGGCGACATTTCACAGTGATGTATGTTCTAACTGTAGCAACATGTATTTCTACACTCGCTGTCAGTCAAACGGCCAAAGAGGATAGAGGATAGGAGCCCGCGGGAAGGATTAAGGAGGAGCTTCCTAAAGTTTTGGAAGGACGCAAAGTCGAAGCTTCATGGAACAGAATGTGTTTGTTTCTTTCATTTTCCACGATCACTAATTTATCACTAGATGGAAATACCCGCATGAATTTATTCTTCATCCGAATAGCTACTATATATTGGGGTCTATTTTTATACATAATGTTGCCACATTGAAGAGTTATAAGTTCGGATGGTTTCTGATAGTATCGCATGAATACAAAGTCGTTGCAAACAGATTCCACCTCTAATAAAACAAGTTATTATTGCTATCTTCTTAGGTACAAGGCTATTCTATTCATTTAACTTTGATAGTCATTCATATTAGGTAAGGGTCAAACCGCACCCCTTGCTCGCTGAGTTTCACCTTGCGCTGTCCATTTAACACGGTGTCATAATGTCTGCCTAGCTGTAGAAAGACCGTTGGGCAGTGGTGGAGAGGTTCAGAGTAGTCCAATGTAAACAGTGCTATATACCTTTATCGGAGGAAGGGGGCGACATTTCACAGTGATGTATGTTCTAACTGTAGCAACATGTATTTCTACACTCGTTGTCAGTCAACCGGCCAGAGAGGGTAGGGATAGGAGTCCTCGGGAAAGATAGGAGCTTCCTGAAGCTTTGAAAGGACACAAAGCCGAAGCTTCATGGCACAGAAAATGTTTGTTTCCTCCATTTCACTACTTTATCACTTCTTGGAAATACTCTCATGAATTTACTCTCCATCCGAATAGCTACTATATATTGGGGTCTATGTTTGTGACATAACGTTGCCACTTTGTGGCGTTTTAAGTTCGGAGGGTTTCTGATAGTATCGCATGAATACAAAGTCGTTGCAAACAGATTCCACCTCTAATAAAACAAGTAATTATTGCCGTCTTCTCAAATATAATGCTATTTTATTCATTTATCTTTGTTAGTCATTCATATTAAGAAGGGTCAAACCACACTCCTGGCTCGCTGAGTCTCACCCTGCGCTGCCCAAAGGATGGTTGGTCCCATCTAACACGGTGTCATGATGTCTGCCTAGCTGTAGAAGGACCATTGGGCAGTGGTGGAGAGGTTGCTATCCCACTGGCTGTCAGGCTGCAACACTACATCTCTCCGGCAACAGGGAAGGGGGCTGCAGAGACGACCAGCTGCGTAGCGCAGTAGGTACCAAGCCACTATGGCATTTACTGAGCATTTACCAAGCTGGGAACACATCTACACCAACCCAGAGGCGACTTCCACCCTGAACACTTCAACAAACTCCACAGTTGATAAGTGGCTCCATTGTGACAACGCAAGGAACCATCGACCAGAAGAACCCCTTAGTGAAACGTAGGGTTATGCGTAGTTAGTAACCTCATAATGTATATAAGTATAAGACATTAGATAATAAGGGTAGGAAGCTAGTAAGGGATGCAACTGCGCTAGATTTTAATCTTCCATTCCAGTTATATCGAAATAACCCCTACGGTCACTTTTAAAGGGAATCCAATTTTACACATCACTGAAGAAAAGGTTTCTACTTTCATATAAGCAAAGTAAAGCTTTAGACAAAGGCTGGCCCCTCGTGTTTTATTGTAGATAAAATATACTTTAGATACGGGACGGTATTCATGTTGGCGGGAGAAGGGGTGTTGTAACTTCAGACTCCCTTATATCACGGTCGCATCCTTTTCGCTTCATTCAACCCAAAACAAACAAATACAGTATACTTTGGAGTTATTTTTGTATTCGAAACTATAATAGTTATATGTGTATGAACTGAATTAAACATTCAGGTCTCCAGTGTTTTCCGTTTTCTTCTTTCCTATAAAGGATAAAATCATCCATAAACTATATCTCCTACAGATGATATTATGATATCATAAGTAATGTAAAAGACTTTAACGCTTATTGTAACAAGAAAAGATAGTGTTGGAATTTAGCGATCTTTCGTCAGGATTTCATAATTAATATATTTTCAATCTTTTGAAGTGAATTAAAAAATAAGCTATATTGAAGAAAAATATTTGTATTGGAATAGATTTCATGGTAAAATTTACATGAAATATTGTTTATGGTAGAGATTTTTTAGATCCCTACAAAGCTGTAACGAGCGGTCAGGCTTAAGTTATAATATGTCTGCTCACGCATCTTTATGCGGCTAAATAAAAAAATCATACTGCCTAATCTAAACTAACTCAACCTAGCCTTACCTAGCCTGTCCTTTAGAAGCCAGCCCAACCAAACCAAGCCTAACCGAACGGGCTGAGCTGAAGTAACCTAACCTAATTTAATTCTAAACGACCTAACCAGACCTAGGAGCTGATAGGTAGCAATAATCCCTGACGATTTTGGAGACATTCGGAGAATATAGAATAATATTTAAAAAACCAAGTTTATATTATATGGTTAAACGAGTACAAGTATATGTACAGCACGTAGATGTGTACTTTGATGACTTCAAATCTGAACATTACGAAACTGTTGGTAATACAACTGTCAAGAAACCAAAGGCAGAAGCTAAAGTCGAACAAGGCAGGAGTGTGTTGATGAAAATGAAGCAATATGCCATTATTCCTTACTATAAAGTGGAGCCTTGCCGAAGATGTTAGAAGGAAGTGCTGCTATACATAATGGAAGGAATAAAGGCGACGCTGCTGAGGAATGGATTGGAGTACTTCGAGCCATGGTGTTATATTGGGGACGTGTTGCATGGACAAATGACTCATGTGGAGCTGTTGGATGTGATCGACCAGTCCAAGAGAAATGAAGGACATGAGAAGAGTCGGACGCAGGAGGAAAGGAGAGTTTGGTCTAGAAGGACATCTCTGGGTCAGTTTAGGTTTACGTGTGATAGTTTTTGTAAAAAATACATTACGAGTACATATTTGCGCAATTACATTTGAATAACTACTCGGTGTCGCTAGTCGTAACCAAGACAACGCTCACTCACAGTATCTGACTCCACTCAGTCAGGTCGCACATAAACACTGTTGCGGCTAAAGCGATATAACATGGTTTGTAGCTTGTTCCTTAGTGCAATGTCAGCAGACGGCTTCGTGCAATAAGAATCCTTGTTACCCTTTAAACTAAATCTTCGCGTGGGTACAGTGGTTTACAGCTTTAGCGCAAACATTTGCAACATTCAGATTGCATGTAACATTTGGGGTGATCGATCTGCCGTTCATTCCCTCCCCCGGGAGCTTGCGTTTCCTGTTCTTAGAACCCTGTCATCGTTCTAACAATTTACATCATCCAAAGACAAATGGTTATATTATTTTGGAGAGATCCCATTGTTGTTCCTGTATCCAGGCATACACCCTGACTTCCTCACGATCTTCTCTTTACTTTCCTTAAAATTCCTGCTCTTCACTATTACCACTGTATTTAAATTGTAAATTTAAATATTTTAAATTGTATATAAAATCAAGCTCGTTAAAATCTTTACATCTCGTATTATTGCTTCTACCTACCTTCTCCTGGAACAAATCTCCATAGCTTTAATTATATCACTGTGTTTCCTTGTGAAAGGCCACGCTTCAGCTCCATGCAGTTATATTCTCAAAGACAATATTCTGTTGTTAACCTTAAATGTCACCGGTTACGTAAATATCCGTTTGAGGCATTTGGGGGGGGGGGGGGAATTGCATGTATTTTACAGATTCCGGAATTGCCAAATTTTGGACGATATTAGGCTTATGAACGCCACAAAAGATTTCTAAACCAAAACCCATATCATTACATTACTGACTATAAAATACCATTTCTGATTTATTATATCAGTTATAAATCTGCTAACGGCGAATAAGCTCTGTATTGAGACATGATGTAGAGTAGACGTGGTATGGCCTATGGCTTGCACTGGCCCAATAATTCGCACAA
>JBAIZL010000011.1:9569914-9572414 GCA_036971475.1 Prosapia bicincta | reverse complement strand
TTACAAGTTGGCACTTTCCCAATTGCGTTCTAGATAGTTTACCTTTTGGCAAGTATGTTTTACCATGTATAGTATACAAATAATACACACCTCTTACGTTCATAAATAGCCTTACGAGTTTGCATAAGAAAGTAATTCTTTACGTGGAACAGTTTACGCTTTCTAAAGTTGCTTGTACAGTTTTTGCGATGTCGCGTCGCGTGCATTGTCGCCGTCAGCTAAGATAAGCGAGAGGGAGCCCTTTTATAGGACCAGGTTGAATCTGATATGTTAAATTCGTTAGTATTTTAATCAGCTGTTTGCGTGGAACAGCCGGAGAACCGATATCACAATGGCACGCCACAGTCGAATGGGAATACAAATCTGTACACCACCAACACTGTGTCGTGTATCATGAACCTCTTGCAACCTGTGCCACTTGCAACGAGGGAAGGTGGTGAATGGGGATCTCGATATTGCCAAGATATTACATTGAAGAAAAGCTTCAAGCCGTTATTTCTATAAATATTCTTGTTAATGGAATGTATATTGGTTATTAAAAAATACTTCAAGGTTGGAAACCGTAGTACATATGTACGATTTATAGTGTTTACCCGTTTCTTTCGGATCCATTATTGATCTTTAAAGACGTATTACAGCACCACACACACACACACACACACACACACACACACACACATATATATATATATATATATATATATATATATATATATATATACACACACAACACACACATCAAACACATAAGACGAGATCGAGAATCATATAATGTAAGTGAGAGAGAGAGAGAGAGAGAGAGAGAGAGAGAGAGGAATGCTCGTACGTGCATTACACTCCTTCCCAGTGAGTGTGTGTGGAAGGGGGTAAGTTGTGTTCAACTTGTTTCGTTCCCAGTTCTTCTTGATATACGAATGAAAAAGATAATAATCTCGGAAAGATTTTCACAAATAATAATAATTGAGCAATGTTCCTAGGCAATATTTAACCAAACATTCTGCGAGTTGCCACTCTTTGCTAAGACGTTGTCTATCGGCCCTTCGCCGAGACAACTTGTGTTATGAATAATTTATTCCATAAATATATCGCTGTGGAAACACAACTAACCTGACCCATCGGCTCTGTAATTTGAATATCTCAACAATAATTTGCATATAAATATCGTGGTGTGTGGAGCAAAACCAGTAACCTTGCTAGACACTCAGTCTAAAACACACATTTATCTGAGTTTGTACTTGTCGTTGCCCCAGCCCCCTTGAAAACACCTTCAAACTACCAAAACCTACAAATTTAATATATTTTTGCAATTGTTGTGTGAAGTACTGTACCTTATTTAGGAAGAAAATCAAGTGTTTTCTAATAGTTGATTATTTCACAGCCATGTTAACGCCAAAATCCCAGTCTTTCCTTTTTTAACGAACGGACCGGATCAAATTTGTGCCTACATCATCGCTTTCTAGTTCAATGAACTGTTACGTTCGGTGCGACTATTTGATACATGGGTCCGAGAAAATCAACAGAGAGTTCTAACACTAAATGAATAAATAGCAAAATTTATTATCAAAGAAAGTATGACAGTGTGGCTCATTGTACTATTCTCTCTACGCGTGCGTGCGACAGTTACACGCCCTGAGGAGAGTGCATTAAGCCCGGGAGTTGAGTGTTTGCAGCTTGTTTTGTTTTGACAATATTTGTTTCAAATTCTGTGTGCTTTTTACAGATCAAAGTTCAACTCGAGCTGTACATGCGTACCTGCGATCACTCCTAGGACAATAAAGTGGCTGGTAACCCCGTACTGGGCACCATAACGTTCCTAGGATACCGTATGTTACCCCGCTCCTTCTTATGGTATAACAAGGGAGTCGTTATATAGAACATGAAGTTTGAATATCACAAAATAATTAAAACCCATAAGTAAACGTATAGTATGCCATTAAAATAGTATAATTCATAGGCATATAATTATTTATAAAAGGTTTCTAAAACCCACGTTTCCATTAAAACGAATGCAAGTAACTTATATTTTTCTTAACTCCCTGACCTTAGTGATATAATCAGACGTTTATAAAGAATTATTCGATTCTTTGCTCCATTCAAGTCTACATAAAAGCCAATCCAATGATAAAATGTAAAATAAAAATTATTCATTGCATTTTAATAGAATATATTTTTATAATTATTTTTTACCGATTTAATACGTATTTGAAAAATGTTTTAGCGATGTTAGAACGAAATTCACAGGAGATAAATGGGAATGCCATTCCCGTTCCAGCTTTGATCCCGCGGGAGAGCAACAGTTTAAACTGTTAACTCCTTTTGCAGCTCTATAAATACAATCCAACGTTATATATAAAACGATTCAGAGATTTCAACGTTACACAAAAATAATAAATACGAAGGGGCAAATCTATATCATTTCTAAGGGCATATAAATAAAACTAAATATAATTTATGCATCAGTTTTGCGTGCCTTTTAGGTTGCGAAAGTTAAACCATATTT